>CM052649.1:19431924-19474729 GCA_028533165.1 Leontopithecus rosalia
TCTCCCCATGTTATCCCTCCCCTAACACCGCTGTTCCTGCCCTAGTCACCCCCAACAGACCTCAGTGTGTGATGCTCCCCTCCCTGTGTCCATGTGTTCTCATTGTTCAACACCCACCTATGAGTGACAACATTCAGTGTTTGATTTTCTGTTCTTGTGTTTGTTTTCTGAGAATAATGATTTCCAGGTTCATCCATGTCCCTACAAAGGACACAAATCCATTGGTTTTTTTATGGCTGCATAGTATTCCATAGTGTATATGTGCCACATTTTCCTTGTCCAGTCTATCATCAATGGGCATTGGGGTTAGTTCCAGGTCTTTGCTATTGTAAACAGTGCTGCAATGAACATTCATATGCATGTGTCGGTATAATAGAATGATTTATAATCCTTTGGATATATACCCGGTAATGGGATTGCTGGGTCAAATGGAATTTCTATTTCTGGGTCCTTGAGGAATCACCACACTGTCTTCCACAGTGGTTGAACTACTTTACACTCCCACCAGCAGTGTAAAAGTGTTCCTATTTCTCCACATCCTCTCCAGCATCTGTTGTCTCCAGATTTTTAAATGATAACCATTCTAACTGGCATGAGATGGCATCTCAATGTGGTTTTGATCTACATTTCTTTAATGACCAGTGATGATGAGCATTAATGTAAATCTTCCACACCAAAAAAACCTCCATTCTTATATTGCATGTCTGTGTTTTTTTAATTCCGTATTTTCAGAGCATTTTAATGAAAAATGTCTACGTAGACCTTTAAATGAGAAAGATTGCTGTATGACTACACATGCCATGAATAGAATCTTTTAAATGAACAAGGCCAAACTGATTCTGTTGTTGAGGCAGGAACTTCACACTAAGCACTGCACTTGATTCATATCACTGAAACAACCATGGTTGATTACCTTCATTTTCCTGTGACCCAAGAACTGCTACTATCCAGTCTCGATGCCAAAATCTCTTCATAAGACATCCTCTTCCTACACTTGTTCAGCCACTGTGTCCCAAAGCCATCTACCAATTCAGTGCAAACCCTTTCAAAATCCTAATAGAATTTTTTCAATTTATAAGGTCAACTGATCTTTCAGAAAGCTGTGTGAAATACATACTAAGAGAAGAATAGACTTTTTAACGAATGATACGAGGAGGAGTCCATATCTTGGTGTGAAATAATGAAATTAGAATGCTGCTTTACACAACACACAAAAATTAGTTCAAAATTGATTAAACACTTAAGTATATGACCTGAAACTATAAAGCTGCAAGAAGAAAACATAAAGAAAAAATCTTCATGAAGTTTGTCTTGGCAAAGATTTATTGGAATTATGTGAAAAGCACCAGAAACTAGAGAGGTGGGATAGCATCAAACTGAAAAACTTCATTAGAGCAAAGGAAACAATCAATAAAGCAAAAGGTCAACCTACAGAATGAGGAAAAGTATTTAAATTACATATCTGATAAAAGGTTAATATCCAAAGTACATTAAAAATTATATTTCAGTTTGAGAGCAAAAACCCAAATATCCCAGTTAAAAATTGTCAGAGGATTTAAATAGAGATTTCACCAAAGAAAGTACACAAACGGCCAATAATTCCATTTAAAAGATGCTTTAATGTCACCAGTCATTAAGGAAACAAAAATCAAAATTACAATGAAGCATCACCTCATACCTGTTAGGATGACTATTATCAAAAACAAAGCAAAACAAAACAAAACAGGGTTGGCTAATAGACAAATTGAAACTTTTGTGCACCTTTGGTGAGGATGTAAAATGGTACAGCCATGATGAAAACAATATGGAATTTTCTCTAAAAATTAGATATAGAACTACCATAAAAATCTAGTAATTTCACTTCTAGATATTTATCCACAAGAACAGAAATCTGGAAACAAAGATATTTGTAATCCCATGTTCATTTCAGGATTATTTATAAGAGAGATGGTTTGGCTCTGTGTCCCCACCCAAATCTCACAAAAAACTGTAATCCCCAATGTGCAGAGGGACATAATAGGAGGTGATTAAATCATGAGGTGGTTTCCCCCATGCAGTTCTTGTGAGAGTGCTGAGTTCTCACAGATCTGATATTTGAAAGTAGGTAGCACTCTCCACTTTTCTCTTTCTTTCTCTCCTGCTCCACCATGTAAGGACACAGTTTTACTCCCCTTAGCCTTCCACCTTGATTGCAAGTTTTCTGAGGTCTCCCCAGCCATGCTACCTGTACAACCTGAAGAAATGTGGATCAATGAAACCACTTTTCTTCATAAATTACCCAGTCTCAGGTAGTTCTTTACAGCAATGTGAGAATGGACACATACAACAAGATTCAAGGTAAGGAATTAGGCTTAGTGCCTGTCAGTGGATGAATGAAAAGAGAAAATATGCTATATGTGATGAAATCTCATTCAGTATTAAAATTTAAAAGAAAGAAATCCAATCATATGGGACAACATGGAAGAACCTTGACATTATGGTAAGTTCAGTAAGCCAGACGAAGAAGAGCAAACACTGCATGATTTTACTTATGAAAGTTATCTAAAGTAATCAAACACATAGAAACAAAAAGTAGAATGATGGTTGCCGGTGGCTGGAGCAAATGGGTAGCTGCTGCTCAGTAAGTATAAAGTTTCAGTGAAGTTCAGTTGATCTGTTGTATAGCACTGTGCTTCTAGTTAACGATACTGTATTATATACTTAGAAAAGTGTTTGGGAGTAAATATTACATCTGTGGTTCTTTTTTTCTACTACAGTAAAAAATAGTTTTTATCATAGATTATTTGTGTTATTATTATTACTATTTAGTTTATATAATACTTTAATTAAAAGTTACTTGAAAGAAAGTTAATAAAGTGGTTTATTAACTTTCGGTTTTTGGATATGTAGTCTTCTGCTGGGGAGAAGAGACAGCCTTGCCTTCCGCTGTTGACCATGGTCCCTAACAACCTTCTTCTAAGTCAGTATTGGCTAACACTAGTCTCCCCAGTGGGCCTCCCTAGCTCATTTCAGTATCATTACATTTACTATAGAAAATCTTTTTTGAGTAAAGTCGCTTTTCAGTCTGTATCACTAAACAGCCTATTAATGTTTGTGAACTTCAGTTTGTTTCATCTGTAATGATAACAGCTCTCCTATTCATCTCACAAAGATATGAAAATAGAAAATAAAAGATCACAAGAAGAAAAGTTCTTTGAAAACAATACATAAAGATATAGTGCTATTATTTTTCAGAAAACGGCTAGAATGTCTCTGAGCTACAAAGGAATTATTCTATCGGGAAAGAAATATGCGGTGGAAATTTAAAATAGGGTTTTTTTTGTGATATGTAAATTACTGTGGCATTAAACCACTCAAATGTGGGCTATCACTGAGCTTATTTTTACAGTGCTGCAGTGTTCCAACAAGTTTTGTTGGTACAAATCAATGTATAGGCTACCATATATTGATGAATAAGCTCTTTTGCAACTACTGAAAACACAATTCATTGTCCAGGTATTTCTCTATCTCTGACACAAATCAAAATGGTTTACCTTCCAGGAACAGTTGAGTTTGTCAGCTTATCGTCTTACTAACTTTCAAGAACAAAATATGAGTTTGTAATTTGTGATTCGTAGTATTACAAAGTTTTGTTAGTGATGGCTCTTACACTAGTGTATTGACTTAAAGAAAATTTAAGAATCATAAAAGATCTTAGAAAACAAATGTTGAAGCTATTTTAAAGATTTATAGGACACAGAAGATTTCTTTTCCCCCTAGACCATTTACACTAAATGCAAACATAATACACTCTTTTCAGGATGTTTGCCAAGCTATGACTTATGAACTTTTTGATTAGAATTGATCTTCTCTAAGGAAAGAGGTCAGCAGTGAAGTTTGAACACAATCACCTGGACTTAGTTGATTGGACTAAGAATGGACTCTCGAGAAATGAGAACACAATAAGATACTCAATCCTAAGCATCTGGATTTTGGACTAAGAAACAGTTCCTGTATGTAGCTTAAAGTATATGTGATATAAAAATTAAGTCCTTTTGGATCAGCCTTGCTCCATTATGTAGAAAAGGTTGGTTGAGACAGAGAGAAAGAGCATGAGAAAAAAAGAACTAGCTATAGATACAAGAAAAATAAGAAAAAAATATGGACCTAATATAGTAGAATGAAAACATATCCCCCAAAATATAACTATATCTTTATCCAATTTATCAGTTATTTCTAGTTTCTTTCTCATATCTGGATAATTTCTGCCCTTAGGTTACATGCTATAAGAAAATATACATTAATTTTACACAACATGACTTTTATCTACAATTATGTTCTATTACTAGTAATTGACAAATATTCACTATTAATATGTTACATGAATACATTTCTTGTTAAGCAATAAAGAAACTACACATTGTACATCAGAGATGTTTGATGAGATTTTTAACGACTTGGTCCTTTACGTTCCTTTAGCCAAATACATGAACGGATTTGACATGTACCTTTTATGACTAAAGCTTAAAGAGACATAATGTGATTGGAAATGTTCTTTTTCTCTATTGCTATCTATAAAACCAAGATAATCCAAGTAGGTGTGGAGCTGCTTCAACTTTGGTTCTAGATGAGGAGAGCCAGAGATTACTCACGGAGAACATAAAATAAGAGTTAAAGCAAAAGAGTAATCACCAAACAAATAAAACTTCTACTGATACAGGCCACTGATATTACAAAGTCATTTTTATTTCAGCATAAGACATCCAAAGCATACTGATAGAAAGAGGAGTAAAACACTAATAATAGGGTACAGAATGGGAGAATGTTTTGAAGAATTATCTAAGGCTCTAAAGTTGTACACTGGATAACAACTATGATTCTTTTGGATGAATCAGTGAAAGTGCAGGGAAACATAATTTGTTAGATGGATCTTCAGAAAAGACAAGACTATAGAGTTAGATTTAGTGGCAATAATATTACTTGCATTTTGCAAGTAATATATTTTAGGGGAAATCAGAAGCCTCTGTATACAAATACTCAGATGTAAAACATGAAAGGTAGTATATTAGAGTTCTTCCTTTAGAGAACCAGAATCAATAGGTACATACATGGAGAGAGAGTGAGAGAGAGAGCTTTGTTTTAAGGAATTCACTTATGTGATTGTGGAAGCTGGCAAGTCCAAAATACTCTGGGCAGTCTGAAGGATAATTTTAAGTTGGCCCATAAAATTAGCCATAACAAGAAGATTGTGGGGTGGAATTCTACTTTTTTAAATAATCGAGAGACATTGAACAATTTTGAGTGGGCAGGCCTATGTTAAGAGATTCAAGAATAATCTAATGTTAACCTCTAGAACTCAGTTATCTTTTACCTCAATTTCTTTCTTTTAAAAATCTTACATCAATATAAGTAAATTTAATCCTTTTTCAGAATAGACTCTTACAGAATTCCAGTCTCTTCTAGTTTCTATAGACCTTTTCTATATCATTTTCTTTTTATCACAACTCAATATTTAATTACTCAAATCCTTTTACTTCTTAACTCAACAGGCTTCGTTATTCCTATTTTCTTATATCTAATTTATTGTCAAATAAAGAACAATTTATTGAGCCCTTCCACTGTTTTACTGAAACTATAGTGGCAAAAGCAACTAATAACTTCAAAACTAAAATCACGTAATATCATTTTTTAAAAATTCTTCACCATATTTAAATTATTTGCTGAATTTGATCCCATTGCCTAATCCCTTCTGCATAAAAAAAACTCTCCTACTTTCTTTTGAAAAATGTATTATTCCTTCTTCTCCCTCTTAGTTTTTTGAGCTGCTTTTTTGACATTTAAAAAAAACAGTAAATATTTCTCTGAATATTTTTTAAAGCAAAATGTACTCAATGCAAAAATATTGGATATTCATAATGACAAAAAGCTGTGAGAGAAAAAAATCGTCTGTAACTCTACCTTTCATTGCTAATATTTGGATTCTATTCTCCAGTGTCTATGTAACCTACATATATGTTTTTAAAATATCACTATAGCATCAATATTGGTAATATCATATTTAAATGCTTTGTTTTTTCTTTGATCAGAGTAGATATTTATTCAACAAAGTAACTAACCAGAATCAGCACACTAAAAACAAAACAAATTGCAGGTAATAGCAACTTCAAGTTCCTACAATGAACAATCCATTCTATTACGTATACATATTTGTGTGCCTTTATGAATTCTCTTGAAAAAGTATATACATATGTATGCCCTATTAGGAAACAGAACAAGTTATCAACTGCTTTAGACTGTGCGGTTTCATTTAAAATACAATGAACTTTATGCTGTACTGATTTATGTATTTTGACAACAAGCAATGGTTGTATAAACCATTTTAAGGATATATTTTGTCAAAAATCTATTGTTTTTCAAAATTTGGGTCTATTACATCATACTTTGTTCTATTGAGCTATTTTACATATAGCTTTACAACAAAGTGTTTTTTTTTTCCCTTTGTTTTCTTTTGTTTGAAATGGAGTTTAACTCTTGTTGCCCAGGATGGAGTGCAGGTAGGATCTCAGCTCACTGCAACCTCTGCCTCCTGGGTTCAAGCGATTCTCCTGCCTCAGTTTCCTGAGTAGATGAGATTACATAAGCACACCACCAAGCCCAGCTAATTTTTGTATTTTTAGTAGAGACGGGGTTTCACCATGTTGGCCAGGCTGGTGTCAAACTCACATCCTCAAGTGATCCACCTGCTTAGGCCTCCCAAAATTCCTGGCCAACAATAAAGCCTTGATGTCAGGTAACAGAATGTTTGTAAACTGCTGCTTCTTTTTCCAAGTTATTATAGCCATCTTACGGTTTTTACACTTCCATAATTTTTCTACTTCTTAAACTTATTTTGAAGATTTAAATTGATACAAAAATTTGAATATACTGCACACAGTTTCTATATTTATCAGTCTTCTCTATTATTAACATATTTTATTAATATGATAAATTTTTCATGATTGATGAACCAATACAAACACACTACTATTAACTACAATGTGTAACTTTATTCAAATTTTTTTGGTTGCCTAATGTCCATATTCTGGTCCTCGATTCTATCCCCCACCTTTGCTATTTTGGGGTCTTCTCTGGTTTTAATTGAGCATTTTATATGATTTTATTCTGTGTCTTCTCTTGGCATATAAATTATTTCTCATTTTTTTATTAGTTACTCTGGAATTTATAATAAGTTTTTAATTAATTAACTTAAGTCTACTTTCAAATAGTACTAAGTAGCTTCAAGTGTAGTGCTGCTAGGTCATTCTAGAATATTCCAAATTCCTCACTTTCATCCCTTGTGATATTGCTGTCAGCCATTTCACTTCTTGATATGGAAAAGTCATCAAGTTATTATCATAACTTTAAGCCAACTACTATGTTTTACATACATTAACAGTAAAATAATTATTTTCCTTTCATTTATTCCTTCTCTACTTATCTATCTCTTCGTGCAGAACTATTTTTTATTACCAAGCAGTCTGACAGGCTGCAGATTTAAGAAAGAACTGATTTTGCATCTCCAATCCAAAGGCAGTCTGGAGGAAGAGTTCTTTCTTCTTTGAGACAAAGTTTGCTCTTCCTATATTATTTTCCTTCTGTCTGGTGACTTTCTTTTAACATTTCCTATAGGAAAGGTTGGGCAGGTTTTCTAGCATTGAATTCCTTCAGCTTGTATTATTTATCATTCATTCTTGAAGGATGATTCCATTTGTATTAGTCTGTTTTAATAATAAAGACTAAGACTGGGGCACTCATAAAGAAAAACAGGTTAAATGGATGCACAGTTCCACATGGCTGGGAGGCCTCACAATTATGGCAGGAGGCAAAGGAAGACCAAAGTGACATCCTACATGGCAACAGACAAGAGGGTCTGTGCAGGTGAACTGATCTTTATGAAACCTTCAGCTCTCATGAGACCTATTCAGGATCATGAGAACAGTATGGGAAAAACTTGCCCCCATGATTCAATTATCTCCCACCAGGACCCTCCCATGACATGTGGTAATTATGGGAGCTATAATTGAAGATGAGATTTGGCTGGAGGCACAGCCAACCCATATCACCATTAAATACAAAATTATGCTTCTTTTTCTTTTTTTCTTCTAACACTAAATACTTCACTCTTTTCTTGATGCTTGCACAGTGTCTAATTTTAGGTCTGGTGCAATTCTTATCCTTATTCTTCTTTATATGCTATATATTTTCCTTTATACTGTCATATAAAGTACCCCCTAACCACTCAATGGCTTTCTTCAAGATTTTTTTTTTTTATATTTTATGTAGTATGGCTTTTATATGATAAAATTATTTGTGTTGTTTTTTTTATATTCATCCTGCTTAGTGTTCTCTGAGCTGCTTCTATCAATGGCTTGGTGTCTGCCATTAATTTTAGAAAGTAACAAACCTGCATGTTCTGCACATGTACCCCAGAACTTAAAGTATAATAAAAACAGATAAAAAATGAAAAAAATAGGAGGAAGTTCTTTGCTACTATCAGTTCACAAATTATTCTTTTCTGCTCTCTCTTTCTTCTCCTTCTGCTCATCAAATTATACATAACTTATAACTTTTGATAATGCCCCATATTTCTTGGATTTTTTTTGAGACAGTTTTGCTGGAGTGTGGTGGCACAATCTCAGCTCACTGCACTTGAACATCTGCGTCCAGGGTTCAAGTGATTCCCATCCCTTAGCCTTCTGAGTAGCTGGGATTACAGGAGTGTGTCACCGCACTAGGCTAATTTTTGTATTTTTTTTTTGTAGAAATGGGGTTTTGCTATGTTGTCCAGGCTGGTCTCAAACTCCTGGCCTCAAGTGATCTACCTCTCCCCACCAGCCACCCAAAGTGCTGATATTGCAGGTGTGAGCCACCATGCCCAGCCTACACCTTGTATGTCGTTTGTATCTGGACCTCAGATTTTTCTTCTATTATTTTTTTCTGTTTAGGTTTCAGTTTGGGAAGTTTCTACTTACATACCTTCAAGAAGCCTGGTTATTTTCTAAGCTATGTTTAATCTATTTATGAAGCAGTTCTCATTTCTGTCACATGATTTTTAATTTCCAGCATTTTCTTTTGATTTATTTTTAGAATTTTAATTTATATGCTTTTAGTACCTATCTGTTGTAACATCTTCTATACTTTTCCTCTTGGAGTCTGTAACATAGTAATTATTACTATTTTAGATAACCTGTCTGATGATTTCAATACCTGTTTTCCATTTGAGTCTGGTCCTGATGACTGCTTTGCCTTTAAGACTGTGCTTTTCTTTACTTTTGGGATGCCTTGTGATTTTATTTTTTTTTGTTAATGTCTTCTATGACTGTATTAATTTGTTCTCACATTGCTGCAAATATACTACCCAAGACTGGGTAATTTATAAAGGAAAGAGCTTTAATTGATTCACAGTTCAGCATGGCTGGCTAGGCCTCAGGCAACTCGCAATCATGGTGAAAGGGAAAGGAAACATGTCCTTCTTCACAGGGTGATAGGAAGGAGAATGCATGAGTGCCCAGCGAAGGGGGAAGCCCCTTATAAAACCAAAAGATCTCGAGAGAACTAACTCACTATTACCAGAATAGGATGGGGGAAATCACCCCCATGATTCAATTATCTCCACCTGGTCCCTCTCATGACACCTGGTGGGGTGCAAGTGGCAGGGCATCCCTGTACGGATGTTCACATACTCCCGGATTCCCTTGAGCTTGGTGGCTTGGTGGAAGTATGCAGCACAGATGCATTTCCTGACAATGTCCTAGTCCGTGCCACATGAGGCCAGGCTCATCCGCTGCTGCACCATGATGTCCTTGAGTTGAGCTCACACCTCCCGGACCTTCAGCATGGCCTTAGCATGGATGAAATGATCATTACACCAGATGGTGGAGTAATTCTTTTTCTTCCACTGCAGGGAGACATTCAGGTAGGTCAAATGATCGCTCTCAGGGACAGCAAACTTCTCCCGAATTTGATTGCTCTCCTCTCTGCCCTTGGGCCCATAGAAGATGACCGGGACTGAGAGCATGGAGATGATGAGCAGGATCTTGGAGATGCAGCCCATGTCACAAGACATGATGAGCATCTTGGACAGGGCAGGGTCCATTGGGAACTCCACCATCAGCCGCCCGGTAGAGGTCAGACCACCTGTGTTGTCCAGGGCCCCGAGGATCCAGAGCTGATACGTGGAGTTGAGCATGTTGTCCTCTAGGAGAGGGTCCATGAAGTGGAACTGCAGCAGGTCCTGCACCCCGAGGGACTTGAGCAGCAGCATCATGTTGACCAGGTTGGTCCTCCGGATCTCAGGTACTGTGGCAGTCAGGAGCTCATTCTTATAGGTGCTCTGGGTGTAGAGTCTAGCCACTGACCCCTTTTCAAGTGGGTGCCTGGGTGCTAGGACCTAGGGTCCCCACTTTGGGATGGAGGTTCTGACATCCTCACTGGGAAAGCTGCTCTCTTGGCTTCTCCAAGGTTTGGAGGCAACTGTTTCCCTAAAATACTAAGGTCAGTGTTACCTTTAGCTTCTCTCCTGGTCAAGCAGCCCAGGACAGAGGAAGGGGTCCCTTGCAGCCCTGTCTGGCAGTGAGAGCTGTCCACCCCCAGCTCCTCTCTGGGCAGGAGGTGGGGCCCTGGCCTTCTCTCGCACTCCAGGCTTTGAGTCAGCCATCGACTGCGTGCCAGGGTTGCTTGGTGACACTGAGCCCCCATGGCAGGCAGGGACAAAGGAGTGACATGGCCTTGGCCTTGGTTCCTGAGGAGTGGGCTGGCACGTGGGGCAGCAAGTTATTCCCTAGTCTAGCTGCAGATTTATGTAAATATGGAATTTGATCCCAGTTTTCCCTTCCTTTTTCCTCCCCTGCCCTGGAACATCGTGAGTATTAGAGCTCATGGGTTGGTGGATTTCTGCAGCCTGTCAATGAGCAATGCTTAATTCTCGGGCAAATGTCTACCTATCTCACCTGCGATGGGCTTAGGCCTCTGAAAGGGATGGCCTGGCTCAGGCTGGGAGGTGGTGGAAGGGAATTGGGGGCACTTCGAGGGGTAGGGCTGTGGCCACAGAGAAGCGGGGGTGGGGATGTGGGCGTGTGACCCACACCTGTGGTCTCTCAGCTCAGTGTCCACACAGCTGTCGCAGCCAGGCTGGCCTCTCCTGCACGGTGACTCCAGGCAGACCCCTTTGTCTTTCTAGGGCTCAGCTCTCCTGTCTGAGGGTGGCTGTGGGGATGAGGCCGGTGGCTCAGGCATGAATCTCTACCTTTGCCAGGAGGCTAGGCTGTCACGCAGAGCTCAGTCCCCTGTGGCCTGTGGGCAGAATTCTGCCCTGAACCATCACAGCTTTATCTGGCTCTTCCTCCTTCTTGATGCCCATTATATCTCCCAGTTTGGTCCCAGCCAGTTCCCAGTGTTTGTGCTGAGCCTTCTTGTGCTCCTTCTGCTCCCTGTGCTTCCGCACTGTTTGGCTGCCTTTCCGAGCAATCATGGCCAGTCAGAAGTGGCGTCCTTCACTGGAATCGCTGGCTCCGGCTGCTTGGTAAAGACAATGCACCCATCCAGTAAAGGAGGCACCAGATTGTGCACCATCAAGTGCACCTTGGCCACGTTGTCCTCTTCAAAGTCCTCGTCCACCTCCAGCCGATGGACCACCCCACTGGTGAGCGTGCTTTCCTCCTTGATCTGTCTCGGCTGAGCTGAAATGCGCTTCTGCTTCTGTTTATGCAGGTGCTGCTCCCACCTCCTCACATAGTCCTTGGAGTAGCAGGCCAGTGGATTGTGGAACTCATCATACCCCTCGTCCATCATGTACCAAGCCCGATCAGCTTGCCTCTGGTCATCCTCCCACTGCTGCCACTCTTCCTCTGTGCCAAATGAAATTCCTTCTTTGCCCTCCTCACATCTTCCTCAGTCCCCAGATAGATGCGGGGTGGACCCCAAGTGTCTTCTGTCATCGACCCACTCATTGTATTTGTAGGAGGGAGTTGCAGAGGAATTCAAGACCAGCTTGGCCAACGTGATGAAATCCTGTCTCTACTGAAAATACAAATACTGGCCTTGCATGGTGGCATGCACCTGTAGTCTCAGCTACTTGGGAGGCTGAGGCATGAGAATCACTTTAACCTGGGAGGGACAGGTTGCGAAATGATATGGCACTACTCCACTACAGCCTGGACAACAGAGAGAGACCCTGTCTCCAAAGAAAAAAGTGAATTCAGTTAAAATAAGATAATTAAGGCAAAATCTAACATAATATGACTAGCATCCTTATAAAAAGAAGAATTTTGACATAGGCACACAAGGAGAACTCCACATGAAGATAAAGGCAGTGATGAAGTGATGCTTTATAGGTCAAGTAACACCAAGGATTTCTGGCAAACCACTAGACATTCTGGGAAAATGTGGAACAGACTTTTTTTCACGGCTCTCATGAGAAACCAATCCTGCCAATACCTTGATCATGGACTTTTAGCCTCCAGAAAGGTGAGGCAGTTTCTGAAGTTTAAACCATGAGTTTGTAGGAGTTTGTTAACACAACCCTAGCAAACTAATACAGATTTTTGAAACTGAGAAGCAGAGTGCAGCTGTAACAAATACTGAAAAATGTGGAAGTATTTGAAATTGGATAATGAATAGAAGCTGGAAGAATTTTGAGATGTATGATTTGAAAAAGGCTAAATTGCCTTGCAGAGACTGTTAGTAAAATATGGACATTAGAGGCAATTCTAGTGATGGCTCAGAAATAAAAGAGGAAAGATATCAAGTTACCATCATTGTAAAGAATATCTTGTCATAAAAATAATGTTGCTAGAAATATAGATGTTAAAGGTGATTCTGATGAAGTCTCCAGTGGAAATGAGGAATGTATTAATGGAAACTGAAGGAAAAGTGAACCTTGCTCTAATAACATATGAATTGATTGAGATGGAAAATAGAACTGGTAAGAGGAAAACTGGCATATTTAGATGAGAAATTTGTTTGTTTGTTTGTTTATTAGATATGGAGTCTTGCTTTGTTGTCCAGGCTGGAGTGCAGTGGCACAATCATAGCTCACTGCAGTCTCAAAATCCTGTGCTCAAGTGGTCCTACCACCTCAGCCTCTCATGTAGTTGGGACTATAAGCATGCACCACTATGTCCAGATAATTTTTCTTTCCCCCCATGTTTAGTGATGGGGTCTTGCTATGTTGCCAAGGCTGGTCTGGAATGCCTAGCCTCAAGTGAAGTTTCTGCCTTGGCCTCCAAAAATGTTTAGATCACATGTGGGAACCACTGCATCTAGCCTAGATGAGAAGATTTCTTAGCAAAGTGCTGAAGGCATGATTTGGTTTCTCCTTGCTGCTTATAGTGAAATGTGAAAGGTGAGAAGTCCAGTGAAAGTCAATTGTTAAATAAGAAGAAATCAGAACAATATTTTGTAAGATTTTGGCTTATTCAGATAGCATACCCTTGAAACAGGGTCAAGAGTATAGCTGGACAACTGCTTGCTACAGTGATTTAGGTGTACAATGTAAGAATTCAATCAACCATGTCAGTAGAAGTCAAGAATACAGATGCAGTGATTCACAAAAGGGATGTGGAAGCCTCTCTTATGTGATGTCTTGGACCTCTGTGAATTGCAAGGGAAGTAGACAAGTTGTTGAAAAATTTGAAACAGCAGAAACACTGCCTGCCTGGACTGATAAAGACACAGATGGGGTGAAATAAAAGAACAATGAGAAGAGAATCAGTGAAGGAATAATGACTTTGAGATCAGAGCCACAGATCAATAGAGTAGAGCCACTTCCAGGAGGTTCCAGAGTGTAGACTTCCAGGGAGAGCCTGGGAAACTGGGCTACCTCCTTGAGAAGTATGTTGGGGATAAGGAGTATAGCCCAGATTGAGACACTGACCTCTACCTGTGGAAGTCTGGCCTGCAGTTCCTGAGTCAATGACAGATGAATGAATGCACTCTCACATCATTACAGTGATTCAAGTGGCCTAGAGATGGCCATTGACTGGTTTCAGAGGGCGACTGCCACCAATCTACCAAGACTCCCTCTCCAACATTACATTTATATAGTAAAATAATTCATAACAGAGGTTCTAAGTCAACATACTTGTGGATAATTAACATAGTTAAAAGAGTGGTTATGTGAATGATAAAAGCTTTAGGTTTGGGGCCCAGAGTAAACACTATTAATGAATAATTTCCCTTTAATTTCCCCCTGAGAGGACCATCCAGCACAAAGTTTACATGAGCAAAAAGAGTAGAGACCAAGGGATGTGGGGTAAACAGACTTAACAGGGAAAGCCTCGTATCAACCGTATCTTCCCCCAAACTTAATGGACCTGCCGCCTTTGGCCTATCCCAATTAAACCTTTCAGCATTCCAAAAGGTTTGAGACTAATATATAATTTTCCCCAATATTTTTAAAATATTTTTTTCAGCCACCCTGAGTGAATATCAACACCAGATCCCAGAGTGCTGAGCTGCCTCTCTGTCACAGGATTATTAAGCCAAGGAAAATTATTAAGAGTCTTAAAATCTAATAGATTTTATCCTGCCTAGTTTTAGAATTGTTTGAGACCTGTGGCCCTTTTATTTTTTTCTCTCCTATTTCTCTCTTTTGGTATAGAAATGTCTATTCTACACCTATAGCAGCACCGTATTTTGAAAGAATATAATTTGTCTGGTTCACAGCTTTACAGATGGAGAGCAATTTGCTTCAGGATAAGTCACAGCCTCAGTTTCATCAATATCTGATTTAAATAATATTTAGATGAGATTTTATATTTAGACTTGATGTTGGAATGAGTTAAGACTTATGGGAATGTTGGCATGTGGTGAATGTGTTTTGCATTTGAGAAGGGCATAAATTGGGGGGAGTCAAAAGATAAATTATATTGAATTGAATTCTGTCCCACCAAAATTTATAGGTTGAAGTCTTAATATTAGTACTTCAAACGTGACTTTCTTTGAAGACAGGGTATTCACAGAGGTAATCCAGTTAAAATGAAGTGATTAGCATAGACTCTAATTCAAGATGACTAAGATTCTTTAAAAGGATGACAAACGGACAGATACATGCACATAGTGAGATCATCATGTGAACAAAAAAGTAGACTTTGAGGTGATGCTATACAAGCCAAGGAATGACAAAGATTGCCAAAAAAAACCTCCAGAAACCAGGGGAGAGGAATCAGAAGAAAGAAACTCCTAATTCTATCATCTTTGATTTCTAGCCTGCAGAACTGTGAGACAATACATTCTGTTGTTTCAGCTCTCCTCTTTGTGCTCTTTGCTATAGCAACCCTCAAAAACTAATAAAACACCATATAGATAAAGAAAACAAAAAAAAATCTAGGCTTTTTTCAAAGAATAAAAAACTAAAATGTATACATCTCATTTTAGTAAATGAACTTAAATCTTATTTTTAGTTTGTTTTTGATATATGTGAGATACATTCATGAAGTATTCTAATAAAATTTAACTAGCATATCCCTTTTTAATATTTTCCTTAATGTGTAGAAATATAAATGTTGCAGAATTACAATTAAAATGAATTATTAACATTATTTTAATAAATATTTTTGCATACTCATCTGATAAACTTCCTTATTTTTCAATAGTAAATACTGCTGCTAAAGTTACCCTTTATATGATTAATCTTTATAAATCTTTACAATCTGATTTTTCTATATGAAAAAAAGCATTACATATGAAGGGCACTGAGGTTGGAATTTGTCTTTGCTTTAATTTTGCTTGTTTTTTTCTAATTCTGTTTTGTACTGAAGATACATATGGGGTTTCTCAGATCTGCTCTCCCTCCATTCAACTACTATCACTAATTATAACTAATTTTGTGCTATTCATATGGTGGTTCATCAGAAGAAGGTGGATTTCTTATCTCTTCTATTTGATTTAATTTTATTTTATTTCACTGGTCTGAATTTTTTATGAATTTCTTCACATCTTATTCTGTGGTGATTTCAATATTAAAATGTCCTCAAACTAGAGCTAGTTCAATTATTAAAACAACTTTCTGGTTTCATTGTTATAGGAATAGAGGTATAATAAATTCAATCCTTTTAACCCTTTTCAAAATTTTGTATGGTTATCTGAATGTTATTTAGTTTTATCTTGTTCCTAATTGCCATCTGAGTCACACTTAAAAGAACACAAGACTAAGCAACTTCTTATGCACAGATGCCATAAAAGAGTAAATTATGCAACCTTGACACTTTTTCTAAAATATTGTCCTGGTCTGTGCCTCTGCATTTGTTTGTCTGAAAAAGACTTTATTCCTTCTTCATTTACAAAACTTAATATTGCTGGATACAAAATTCTTGACTGGCAATTATTTTGTTTATGGAGGCTAAAGATAGGACCCCAATCCCTTATGGCTTGTAAGATGTCTGCTGAGAAATCAGCTGATCTGCTTCTCTGAAACTTCTTTCAAGGGCACCATTGCCCTCTCTCTTGTTACATAAACTGGCCCTTTCTCTATACTCATTTTTGTCACTCTGTCCTTTAGCATTCCCTACTGTCTGTCTACTTCTAATCAGCTTTTGTTTGTTTTGTTTTACTTTCTCCCACTTTCTGACCTAGATCTTGGTTCCAAATTCTCCATCAACACTCTTTCCAGGTGATTTCATCTAGGTCCAGGGCTGTAAGTAGCACACAGAACCTCAGAACTCTGAACCTTTGTCTCCAGTTCACACTGTTTTTTGCATTCCACATGTATACACCTGACTGTTTATTTAACATCTTTATTTGCATCTCTAATAGGCATCTGAAATTTAACATGTTGAAACAGAAATCTTGATCTCCTCTTAATCCCATTCTGTGCTTTTTCAATCTCAACTAATGGCATCAACATTTACTCTTGTTCTTCAAATATCAAGCATAAAATAAATCCCTGATTTTGCTGTTTGACTCATGGCCTATATACATTTCATCTTCTATATTCATATTAATAACAGTAACCTATGGATTAACCAGAGTTCTCCATAGAAACTGAACATGCACTACACACACTCATGCACACATACAACACCACACCCACTCACAACACATAGACATATACATATATACTTTGGGTTCTGTATCTCCAGAGATATATATCTGTTCCGGCAGACCACTGAAAGGGTTTGAGATTTTGTTTTTTAGAGAAAGGAAAGCTAAAGTCTTAACTATAAATACATACTTATATATATATATATATATATATATATATATATATACATACGTATATGTATGTATATATATACACGTATATATCATGTATATATATACACGTATATATCGTATATATGTATACGTATATTTATATACACGTATATACATACGTATATATATATGTATATATTGTATATATGTGTGTATACATATATTGTATATACATATATTGTATATATATGTATATATATGTATATATGTGTGTGTATATATATATATAGAGAGAGAGAGACACACACACACACATAAATGCATATGGAGAAAAAGAGTGATTGAGATTTTAGAAAATTGGCTCACACAATTGTAGAGGCAGGCAGGTCTGATCCACGGTGCAAGCTGGCACCCTGGAAATTCAAGCAAGCATTGACATTACAGTTCTGAGTATATAGGGACTCTAGAGGCAGAATCTCTTCTTCATTTGGGGACTTCAATTTTTTCCCTCTTAATACCTTCAACTAATGGATGAGGCCACCCACATTATGGAGGGTAATATGCTTCACTCAAGGTGTATAGAGTTAAATTTTGATCATATCTTAAAAAAAACCTTCACAGCAATGTCTAGACTGGTGTTTTACCAAACAACTGTGCACCATAGACTTTCCAAGTAGATACAAGTTGAGAGGTAAAATTAACCATCACAATCTGTAATTTACTAACCTCTCCCGGGCAAAAATGATCACAGTTTTTTGTGTTGATCACTCATTATTTTTTAAACTGAGTTCCATATATTTACTCTTGTCACATATTCATCCATAGACCCATTCTTCATATATCATCTGGATTGAACTTTTATGCTTTAGATTATAATTACCATTATATCACCCTCATGTTTAAAACTCTGGCTTCCTGTTCTCTAAGGACAAAGTCTCAAATCCTTGCAATGATCTAAAAGTACTTAAAGGATTCTTCTCCATTATTTTCTGAATCCTGTCACTTGAGCACTGTCCTTTTCCTACCCTGTACTCTATGCCCAATAACTTTGTCGCATTTCCTCATTCAGGACAATCTCATTCTCATCTTAGGTCATCTAGTCAACTCATCTCCTCCTAGAATGGGCCTCTCTCAGATATTCACAGGGCTGGCTCTTTATCATGGTGCAGGATTCTGCTTGTATTTTGCCAAGTGAAGGTCTTTTCCTGATTTCCTTCCTTAACTAGTACTGTCTTCCCAACCCAGTTGCTCTCCCTCTACTTTCCTACATGAAATTTATTTGGAGTATAGTGAGGGTGAGAGAACTGCCTTAATTGGGATGATTCAGAGGATGATGAATTCTTTGTGTCCTAGTAGATGACTGAAAGGATTTGAGATTTTTGTTTTTAGAGAAAGGAAAGTTAAGGTCTTAACCATCAAAACCTGAAATTTACTTGTGTAAATTATGATATAATTGAATTGTGTTATATTAGATACTTATTTATCTACTTGTTAATCTTGATGCATATCACTAGAAGTTAAGCTTCAGAAAAAAAAGTTTTCTTCAAACAAATTATTTTCTCTATCTTCAATGCTTTAGATGGTGCTTGGCAAATTATAAGTACTTAATACAAATTTTGTGGAAAAAAAATGAACAAATGAATGCCTGTGCCTTAAATGCATAACTTATCACAAACAAAAGTATTATGAAGTTTTGATAAATGGTAGAAATAACAAAGTAAGCTACTTAAACTTGAGTTAAACATGTATTAACTGACAGTATCATATTTCTAAAATAATTTTCTTTTTAATAATTTATTTCAGAATGTGATAATGCATGTTTTGAAAACATTATAATAAAGAACAACGATTTCTTTTTACTTTTGATATAGACAGACTTTCATTTCTACATCTTAGGCATTATTTACCATGTATTTACTACTATTTTCTTGTACTCTTTGAGAAAAAATTACAAATTAAAAGCAATTGACTATTTTACTTTATTGTCAGAAATATGCCTACATGTTTATAAGGCTTACTTCTAAGAGGTTACTCACAGTGGAGTTTGTAATAAAGTTGAAAGTATTAAAGTTAAAGACAAAGTATGACTTTGAAAACATTGTTAAAAGAATTCCTCCGATTCATTTTCAATTTTAAGAGACATAATTTATTACATTTACAAATTCTTATTGTTTTGGTTTAATTTGCATATTTTGTAGACTTAATAAATTTGATTCAAAGGAAGAATACTTAGGGATTTTGTATTAAAAGGATTCCTTCTTTTCTGCTTGGAATTTTTAACATAAGCATACAAACAAATATAAGCAATGTTTATACCAAGGCATTGCAACAGTCATTAAACAGAAACAAATTAATTTCATTTTTATCCCCTCTAGCTCAGTCAGAAGTATTATTAGATTGCACTGTTAAAAATAAGATAAATTGATTTATTAAATAAGAAAATAAGAAATAACATTTAAAAATTAAAATTATTTAATTTCTGTAAATAGTTTTTTCATCATAATATGAACCACAATACCCTGAATTTGTAATATTCCATACACAAAGACAATGATATATGAATATTAATATAGATAATACAATTTATAGGTTTTAAAAATTTTGCTTTTGTTTTTATTCTCATTTTCTCTTGCTTTATACAGATATTTGACCTACCATTAAGCCCAATGTTGAAACTTTTTTGGTTAGTTATTCTTTTTTTTTTTTTTTTTTGAGACAGAGTTTCACTCTTGTCGCTCAGGCTGGAGTACAATGGCGTGATCTTGACTCACTGTAACCTCTGCCTCCCGGGTTCAAGTGATTCTCCTGCCTCAGCCTCCTGAGTAGCTGGGATTACAGGCATGTGCCACCATGCCCACCTAATTTTGTGTTTTTAGTAGACACAAGCTTACTCCATGTTGATCAGGCTGGTCTCAAACTTCCCACCTCAGGTTATCCGCCCGCCTCAGCCTCCCAAAGTGCTGTGATTACAGGCATGAGCCACTGTACCCAGCCCATGGCTATTTATTCTTAGAACTTTCCTTCTCTGTTTGGAATAAGGACCAGAAAGTTTTTTTTAAAAAAATACAAATCATAAGATGTTAAAATAGGAATCTTCATTTGTTTTCATTATTGTTGCAAAAGACTAAAAATGAATAGGATGAAAAAGCTTCCACTTGCCAATGTGAATTGTTTAACCACCTATATAGAACTCAAAAAGGAGATTTTATGGTTCATAGGCCAATACCCAAATTAAAGAGCTAAAATAGTTCAGACTAAAATGGCCAAATAAATAAAAGTGAATTTGAGTGTGTGTGTGCATGTTTCCATTTAAATATTATGTTTTGCTTTTGCCTCTCTACTTTACCTTTGTTAAGTATATAATTGTCTTTTTTATTAAAAGTTATGGCTTTATTAGAGAAAAACAGAAGTAAAAATATTTTGATTTAAAAATTCTAAGCAATATTATACAAATATCTTAAGACTTACCACTGCTGAGACCAGCAGCATTCATAGATAAGTGAACTGAGATTGGATTCTTAAATTTTGCCAGGTTGTATATGCTCAGATTATATCACGGAAAGTCAAAGCACCATGTCCTCTATCTGCTAAGCTTAAATGTCTGAGTTTCTAAACTTAGTTATCTATTTATTTATCTCCATTTTGACTAGTCAACAGAACTAGGTCTTGGTCTAAGGACCATAAAATCTTTGCTCCTATAAGAGTATTGGGTACGTGACTAGGTCAGTGGGACAGTGCTATTCTACGCAGTGATTCAATAACTCAGTTTGACAAAAGCTCTGTCACATAAAATACATGGACAGGTCTTCATCCCAGTTAGACAGCAAGAAAGTGATAACCTCATGGAGAAGCAGGCACCAGGGATGTCCATGGGCTGGGCCTGGAAGGTGACATATTACTTTTACTCATATTCCATATGCTAGAACTTTGTCTCAGTGCAATTTCTAACAGCAGTGTTATCTAATGAATCTAGTTGCTGTTTGGACAGCCAATATCCTGCATTAAATTGACACTAAGGAACATTGGTAGATGATCACATTCTTTATATGACACCTTCTTCTCAAAAGATCCCCTCTATTCTCGTTTCAACTGAATTCTGACTTATTTCCAAAATATCATTTCTCTGACTTTCATTAGTAATAAATTTTAAATCTTCAATTTTTGTAGCTCAAAATAAAGGGGCAAATATTTACCCTAAGTGTTCATTGTTACCTTCAGACAACTACTCTTCTATGGTTCTTGTAACATCAGTAAAGCAATAAGTGTACAAAGAATAAAATGAAAGCAATGAAGCAATAAGTGAGCAAACAATAAACCAATGAGTAAAAAGTCTGCCCAGCTTTTCTTGAGAAACTTACCTCTTGACTCTATCACTTTCTTTGTCTCTGTAGCTATTTTATTTCCCCTATAATTTTTAAAGCTTGACATTATGCATTTAATTTGACTCCCCATCAAGAGTATTGCTATTATCATGAGTGGCCCAACCAACACCTTGAACCCAGCATTCTTTGATTGCCTCAATTTGAGTATCCTTATTATTCACTTCATCAAATATATATTGGAACAATAGTCATTTTACCACCAAATCACAAATTCAATTGTTTTATATTCTGTGTACAATCTAATTTCTTTTCAACCTAATTGTTTAAATACTCCTGCAATTAATTATTATAAAACAAAAATCTTATGCATGTTTTCTTGCCTAATTTTTCATACGATTTTGTAATTTATTTAGTCCATCAAATATCTAAATTCATCAATCAAATTACCTCATTTTCTTATGACAAAAAATCATGCATGGGCTAAATTACTATTGCTATAAATTCATTAATTTCAAATCTGTTCCAAATATGATTTGAAGATCCTAACTCTTGTGATAATAATTACAAACGTTCTCCATACTCCTCAAAATCAATACCCTTCCTATTTCTGTACTCTCACTTTAGGTAAGCAAATTCATCTCCTACCTAATAGAGAAAGTGAAACATGTCAATTGAGAAAATGCTTTTCTTGCTGCTTTCAAAACCAAATATTAATTAAAACTTATATTCGCTTTCTCCTCATTTCTTCTAGTTTCAAGAAAGAATATGTAATTTCCCCATCCCCCACTTCTACAGAGACTCCTGTGCAATCAATAGTCTTTTCTCATACCTTCAAATGATTCTTTGCTATATTTTTATGGTTACTCATAAAAATCTTAACAGGAGTAAATACTTGTCAGCATAAATGCAAGGAGCATGACAATAAAAACATTCAAAAATTGTGATCATATCCATTTCCCATCTAGCATTAATATCTGTTCCATCACTTCCACAGACAAACTTAAAAATATTTGTCTGTACTGAAATTTCTTAAATATCCTTATTTTCCACTCATTTATTAGTGGTTTCCACAGTGATTACTTCCCTCATCACTAAATAAATACAGTTCTTAATGGGGTGTCTGTATTATTCATGTCAATAAATCCAATGACTTTTATATCTTCTGCATTATTTGATATTTCAGTAGCCTTTGAGACTTCAATTTTTCTTGTTGATAAACTTTCATCAATCAGCTTGACATTGTTTTGGTTCTATGTTTTCTCCTCATTTGACTCTTCGTAAAAAGTGATATTGGACAGGGTAATGAGGGAAGTCATGTGACAAACGATATTACTAATGCTGTTATCAGTTGTTAGACACTTCTATTTCAAACAAAATAAAGTCTAGGAATAGAAATAAAAAACAAACCAAGGGTTTTGTATTGGACCATTTCCATATAAGTCAATATGAAATCCCCTTGGAGAGACTTGATTTCATTTTTGCAGTACTTGGTTATGCAGACATATTTTTTCTGGATACTCACAAATGAGTTGGGGGAGATTTGAAGCATTAATCTTTGTGTTTTAAAAAGTCTATTCTGCAGGCATTGACCAGATTAGTGTGATATGTGCTGTCCACATTTTCTCATAATTTCTTTGTTATCTAGAAAGCTTTATTTTTAACTATTGCAAAAATCAAAAAAGAATAGGAAAGAAAAATAGAGAAGATCACTAGGAAAAGAAGAGTAAGATAAAAAGAAGATAATTTAGGTTTCTAAATTGATTTTATTTTCATTCCTAATACCCTTAATGCAATTCAGAGTTGCCCACACATGGGAATTTAGAAAAAATGAACACATGCTGTAATTAACTGGGATGCTGGCTGCAAATGAATAGTAACTGTATTCTAACTTTGAGTTTTTTATTCAGTGAATTTGACAAAAAGTTCTAATAACAGGTATTTTTAACTAGGTCTGTGGGTAATTTTTCATGACAATGGGTTGAGGACTTTAAGAACTAGGTTTAAGAAATTCTAATTTTACCTGTGGAAAAAAAGATTATTTGATAGTTCCTCAATTACTTGAAAGCTCCTCAATTACTTGAAAGTTGATGTCATGGGAAACAACAATCCAATTTTGTATAGTTACAGGATACTAGAGCAAATCTTCGTAGCAATAGCAAGGTAGATTTGAGAATATTATAAAAAAGAGACTTTTACATCAGAGGTTTAAAGTATTGAAGCTTGTTTTTTAAAAAATAGAAATTACTATAACGTATAATAATTGGGAAATATATAAAGAAACATGAGGGAATAATTATTATACACTCAAGGAGGTGTTTACATTTGAAGAGATGGAAGGGGATTTGGTAGGGATAGACCACCCAGAACAGGATTAGACATGTCTAGCATAGTTTTATTCCTTGACTTAGGTAGCAGTTACAAGGGTAAACACTTTCTTTTTTCTGTATATGTTTAAAGTTTTATATTTGTTTCATGTGGTTCTGTGTATATTGAAAATATTTATGTGAAGACCGAATGACTGCCTGTTGCAAAGATCTTCCATAGAGAGATCCATGATGGTTTTCTATGGAGACACTTAATTACAAGATTATAAGCCTCGTAATCAAAATGCATGTTTCAACCTTTGTAGCTGGGCTGCTTTACTCACATTACAATACACTTTTAAATAATAATATTGACTAAAAACAAGAATTCCCCAAAGTTGTAATTTTTGTTATGCTGTAAACTCTGGTAAAGGTGTGATTTCCTATATTCCTATGTTTTATTTTACTACATGTTGGCTTTGGTTTATTTGATTATTCTATCCTACCTTTAAGTAAACAATTTCATTTTTTATTTCAATTTTTATTTTAGATATAGTGGGTCCTATATCTGAAATATAGGGGTTCAGTTTTGCTACATGACTATATTGCACCCAGATGGTGAGCATACTAGGTAATTACATAGTTTTTTTCAATTCACACCCCCTTTCTCTCCCAACCCAATAGTCCGTAGTGTCTATTGATTTCATGTGTGCTCAACAGTTAGCTTCTACCTATGAGTGAGATCATGTGGTATTTGGTTTTCTGTTCATCTTTTAATTCACTTACGAAAATAGCTCCCAGCTCCATCCATGTTTGCTGCAAAGAACATAATTGTATTCTCTTTTGTGGCTGTATAGTATTCCATGGTGAATATGTACCACATTTGCTTTATCCAATTTGCCATCGATGGGCACCTAGGTTGATTCAGTGATGAACATACATATGCATATTTCTTTTGAATATAACAGTTGATATTCCTTTGGGTATATATACAGTAATGGGATTGTTGGATTGAATGACAGCTCTGTTTTAAGTGCCTTGAGAAATATCCAAACTGCCTTCCACAGTGGTGGAACTAATTTACATTCTCACCAACAGTATATAGTATTCCTTTTTCTCTGCAGCTTCTCTAGAATCTGTTGTTTTATAACTTTGCAATAATAGCTGCGCTGACTGGTGTGAGATGGTATCTCAAACACTTCTTTTCTCAAAGCATCAAGAAATATTTCTTATACTTTCAATAATTTATGAATAAAAAGAGGAAGGTATATACTTTAAATATTAATAAATATTAATGCCTATAAGTCATTAAAAGAAATGATCTCAGTAGAATCATCACTGGAAATATAATGTATCACATGAGTTCAATCTCAATGGTTAAATTTTTTCTATAATTGCTAGCAGTTAGCAGTTTTATTAATAGCCATGGAATCCAGAACATGTACTAGTAATTAAAGTATATTTACTCTTAATTCCAAGAAAGTTATTAAGTGTATAGAACTAGAAGTTCAATAAAATTATAATTGAACAAACCTTAATGCTAAGAACCTTTGTAAGACAGCAATTTTATATATATATTGGGTTTGAGAACAAATTAAGATACTATGAACAGATAAATTCCTTTAATATATTCTGTTTTCAATATTGGCATTCCTTGAGCCCATTTATTGTCTATTATATTGCACATTTATTTACAGAGCCTAATATCAGAAATAAATTGCCTGGAGTTTTGAAATACTTTCCTTGTAGACGTAAAGATTAAATATCTCTCTTATGTCTGCAGAGTGGGTATTACATTTTCATCTGGTTAATCCTCATAATCTGTTGCACAATCTCAATTCCCACAAAAAATAAAAAGCTTGTTAAAAGAAGATAAGAAGTTATCTCCTCACTGAGGGCTAATTCTGAGTCTCTGAAAAAAATATCTTACTCTAGTGAAATTCTTATGTAAATTAAATTAAATGTAAATTGTACTCAATAAATACAAGACAGTCCTAAAGAGATTAGCACTGAATTGAGATCACCACGATGCTAGAGTCAACTTAGTTGGAGGATGACATTTTTTAGGAATCTAAAGATCCTCTACAGTTGTAGGTCCCCAAAGGCTAATACATTTTACTTAAAGAAGAATTGTTTACTGATCTCTACCCAGATGCATTATCTATTGCTTAGTTCTGGAGCTGACAGCCATTCTGAATCAATATATAGACAGCTAAGGAAGAGGAATCTTAACATTTAGCCAGCCTGATGACTCTTGTGACTCAGAGGTTTCTAAAATCTTTGGTTTTTAAACAACTCAGAATATTAGCTTCCCTGGAAGGACAATTCTGTGTGCTGTTCTCAGAGTATCCATAACATACAGTCTAGAGTTTGTATTCTCTACCTTTTCCAATAATTGGGCAAGCACATCATTCCCTACTTTGGTTTCACATTCACTTAATTTACCAGTTTACTTTGTGTGGCATGCATTAAACACTCATAGATACATCACATGGAAGCAAACAAAGATAAACTAGTTATAACATAACATAAGTTTCTGAAATGTGTATTAGTCTGTCCAGGCTGCCATCACAGGATACTATAAACTGGATGACTTAAAAAATATAAATTTATTTTCTCACAGTTGTGAAGGCTGGAAGTCCAAGACCAAGGTACAAGCAGGGTTGGTTTCTAGAAAGGCTTCTCTTCCTGTCTTATAGGTAGACGCCTTCGCAGTGTGTATTCACGTGACCTTTCCTTTATACATGCATCAAGAGAGACAAGTTTCTGATATCTTTTCCTTTTCTTATAGGGACACAAGTTTTATTGGGTTAAGGCTCTACCTCTTTTTGTAAAATAAGGTAGAGCCTTAACCCAATAAAACTTTTATGACTTATTGGGGGAAATAGGGGAGGTATGGGGAGGGGAGCAGGGGAGGGATAGCATGGGGAGAAATGCCAAATGTGGGTGAAGGGGCAGAAGGCAGCAAAACACACTGCCACGTGTGTACCTATGCAACTATCTTGTATGTTCTTCACATGTACCTCAAAACCTAAAATGCAATAAAAAGAAATAAAAAACAAACAAACAACAACAAAAAAAAAACCTTTTATGACCTTATTTCTTAAGTAATTTCTTAAAGGCCCTGTCTCCAAATACTGTCACTTTGGGGGTTAGAAATTCCTGGAATTTGGAGTTGTAGCAAACCAGTCTATAAACAAGTTGTTTCCATGTCATATGATGTGTTAAATATACATGACGCATGTGCACAGAATTAGCACATACACTGGCCCAGTTGCTAAGATCCTGAAATACACAAGTCTAGAAACTACTACCACCATTTAATCCTCTCATTTCATTTCCAGTAACAGACCATGACATTTGCCATAAATGACAACAACTATTGTCAATCCTCTTAATCTTTGAGAGAGTTGGCTTTCTCTCTATTGTTAACTACTATATCTCCTATCTAGAAAGGTCCTTGGTGTTTAATGGATGCTCAAAAGTGTTTGTTTCTTAATCAATTAGTTAATATATATGGCTGCAAAATCTTGTCTTCAGATGAAAATTATTCTACTTCTATATGATTTGAGGACTTTTCTGCCTTTTTAATTTTAATGTTCTGCCAACATTTTAGTAATACCATATCTAAAAATAAATGAATATTTACTTCTATTAGTCACTTGTGGGATAGATGTAAAAATTTATTCTCTTTCTTCTTCTTCAAGAACCTGACAGTCTTCCCCAAACAATATCTCACTTAGTTTACACTTAATTTTTCCAATTGCTTTTGGAGAAAAGGAAAACAAAAATTTCAACAACATTTAACTCTTCTGGAAATGATGTTGGCTGTCTTTTGAAAATATATCTGTAATTGACAACTTCTACCTACTGTAATATCTGCCTCCCTCAGTCTCTATGCCTTTCTTTTTGATTATTGCAGCAATCTCCAAGAATGGTCACCCTGCCCAGCTCTTATCACCCCGAATTTCTTCTGCCAGAATGATCTTGTTAAAATTCAGCCACACATCTTACATTTTTGCTAACAAATACATCCCTTCTTTCTCATACCAAAGACCTAACTCTGCTCTCCAAGTCCTGCTACAGTGTGGCCTCATTACTGCCCTAACTTCAGCCTATTTTACTTCCTGTAAGTGCTTGCTCATTTCACCCAGTCATCATGGTTTTCTTGCTCTTCTGCAAACAACTTGAAGACACTGCATATTTTGGTCTCACTACTTAACAATATATCTCATCCAAATATCAACCTGATTAGCAACTTCATTTTCTTTCAGTTTATTTTCAAACACTATCATTTATAAATAGACCTTGCCAATGTGTGAGTCCGTTACCCTAAGAAAAAAATTTTGCTTACTTTCTTTTTATATTTAATGTAATTTGAATGCTATTTAAGGTTGTCTAACTATGTCTATGCTCTGAGTTGTTCATGTGAGTTTCTATATATTTTAAATGACAACTTTAATGTAAACTAGTTTTTTTCTCTATTTCTGCAAAATGTTATGTTTGCATAATAAAAGTTATGAAAAAAAACAAAAGCTTGCTTTCTATTTTATCCTCTCGAGGCAAATTTATGTTAAACTGAAATAGATGTATTAATTTTTGATGTTTTTGTTGAATCCTATATTTGTTGCTCTTATAGTACTGCCATTGAAAAATGTCTGTTCATGTTCTTTGCCCACTTTCTAATAGGATTATTTCTTTGTTTGCTTTTGTGTGTGGAACTTTTGAGTTCTTTGTAGCCCATTGTTGGATGCATTTGAAAATATTTTCTCCCATTCTGTAGGTTGTCTTTTTACTGTGTTGAGTATTTCTTTTGCTGTGCCAAAGCTTTAAAGTTTAAATAAGTACCATTTGTTTATTTTTGTTTTCGTTGTGTTTCCTTTGGAGGACTTAATCATAAATTCTTTTGTTAGGCCAATATACAAAAGAGATTTCTCTAGTTGTTTTTCTAGAATGTTTTGTTTTGTTTTGAGATGGAGTTTCACTTTTGTTGCTCCAGCTGGAATGCAACGGTAGTGCTATCTCAGCTCAACACAACCTCTGCCTCCTGGGTTCACACAATTCTCCTGCCTCAGCCTCCCAAATAGCTAATATTACAGGTATAGGCCACTACACACAGCTAATTTTTGTATTTTTAGTAGAGGCAGGGTTTCTCTATGTTGGTCAGCCTGGTCTCGAACTCCAGACCTCAGGTGATCTGCCCGCCACAGCCTTCCAAAGTGCTGGGATTACAGGTGTGAGCCACCGTGCCTGGCCATTCTAGGATTTTTATAGTTTCAGAGTTTACATTTAAGTATTTTATACATCTGGGGTTAATTTTTGTACATGGTGAGAGATAGAGCTTGTCCCTTCTTCTGCATATGGTGATACAATTTTCCCACAATCATTTATTGAATAGGATGTCCTTTTACCAGGAAATACTTTTGTTTACTTTGTTAAAGATCCAATGGTTGTAGGCATATGGCTTTTTTTCCAGTTTCTCTATTCTATTCCACTGACACATGTTTATTTTTCAAAGAAGATATACAAGCAGTCAAAGAGCATATGAAAAAAATGCTTTCATAAAAGAAATGCAAATTAAAACCTCAAGGAGATAACACATCACCCATGGCAAGATGGCTATTACTAAAAACTAAAAAAACAACAGATGTTGGTTTGTGGAGAAAGGGGAACACTTATTCATTCTGGGTGAGAATGTAAATTAGTACATCCTCTAAGGCAAACAGTATGGAGATTTCTCAAGGAACTAAAAGTAGAATGACCATTCAAACGAGCAATCCCATACTGGGTATACATAAAAAGGAGAAGAAATCATTACATCAAAAAGACACACTCCTGTGTTTATCACAGCACTATTCACAATAGCAAATCATTGAATCAACCTAAGTGTCCATCATCTGATGAATGGGTTTAAAAATTGTCATATACATATCTACCATGAAATACTATGCAGTCCAAAAAGAACAAAATAATGTTCTTTGCCACAACACGGATGCAGCTGAAGCCCATTATCTTAAGAGATATTACTGAAAAACAGAAAGTCAAATACTGTAGGTTCTCACTTACAAGTCAGAGTCAAATGATAGTTACACATAGGCATACAGAATGAAATAATAGACAATGGTGACTCTAAAAGGTGGGGCCGGGGGAGAGAGTAAATACCTATGGGATACAATGTACACTATTTGGGTGATAGGTACACTAAAAGCCCAGACTTTACCACTAATCACTATATCCATGTGACAGAACTGTACTTGTTTCCCCTAAATCTATAAAAAGAGCAACAAAGAGGGGGATAAAAGTACCACTAGACCTACTCTACATTTTCATTTATCTCCATTATGCATGTTATAAAATGTTAGCATAAATATAACCTTTTAAAAACAAACAATAAAACATGTTTAGTTGGAATATGCAGAAAAATGTAACTATGGAAATTTAAAATGCCAATAAATTCACCTTACATTCTGATATAGTAGTCCCCCCTTATACATGATGAATACATTTCATAACCTCCACTGTATGCCTGGAATGAATGCTAGTTCCAACCCTGTATATAATCATTTTCGGCCTGAGAACTGAGATGCCTTTTAAGTGGCTAACAGGGAGGTAGTACACATGACATAGGTATGCTGGACAAAGACATGAGTCATGGCCTTCGGGACACAGAAAGATAGTATGAGATTTTAACATGATACTCAGAATGGTATGTGATTTAAAATTTATAAATTATATATTTTTAGATTTTTTTTATGTAACACTTTCAGACTGCAACTGACCATAGGAAACTGAAACTGCATTTGAGAAAGAAAAACCCCAAATGAAGATTGACTACTGCATTCAAAAGCATGTAGAGGACAAAATCTCTTCCTTGAAGAATGTAAATAATGTTTTCCTGGTATTATAATGTGCAATGGACTATGAAGAATTGGTGACAACTAATATCATTTAAATGTTTGTTTATTATGAGTGAGGCTATTTTATTTATTTAGGTATTTTTATTTTTTAATTATACAAATTTATGGGGTATATGAGAAATGGTGTGTGTGTGTGTGTGTAGTGATTCATAAAATGCATAGTGATTAATTCAGGGTATTTTGTGTTTCCTTCACTGAAATATTAATATATTGCATTTTTAAGTATAGTTATCCTATCTATCACACATTGAGTTTATCTCTTTTACATATTGTGTGTTTGTATCCGTTAACCTACTTCTTTTCATCCTGCTCTTCCCCTCACGTTCTCCCTCTTCCCAGGTTCTGTTAACTACCTTTCACTCTCTACTTCCATGTAATGAAACTCTTAGCTCACACATATAAGTAAGAACATGCAATATTTGTCTTTTTGTGAATTGGGGTATTTCCTATCATTTGCTTTGGAAATGCTGAATATGTAATATAGTTAAAACTAGTTATATATAATTTAATATTTAAATAATTTTAATTTTCTTTGTTTATGTAGGAATTGATTTCTCTAAAGGGGATTTTGCTGATTTGCTTCCTCTTTATTACTTATGTTAGGAGGTTAGAACAAGAGAAGAACAAAATGGATCAAATCTTGTTTAATAGTAACAATTGCACAAATGAAATCAACATAACTACAAAAAGTAATTTTTTTCCCAACTAGTTGGGAAACCTGTTTAATAATTGGATGAAACCTGTTTAATAATTGAATGAGTTTTGGAAACCCTATATTGAAACTTACTTATATAATTTTGCCTTAGCTAATTAAGACTTTGAATCTTTCTACAAAATAACTTATTACCTTAGTTTAATCATTGTGGCTGAATTATTTTTTTCCCTAACACATACTTATTTTTTAGTAAATGTTTTCATCAATTTATTTTTTTGTATTCCTTAAAAACAAAAATCACAAGTTTCACACTTATTCTTAGAAATATTGTTTACCAAACAGAAGGACCTCACTCATGCAGCAAGTTGGTCTATGTTCTCTGTTTGCCAGGTGACCTTCAATAAATTCTGTAAATAGATTCCTCTTTAACAGATTATACCTAAGAGATTAAAGGTGACCGGCAACTTTGTGAAAATAAGTGAACCATAGCAAAGAGGTTCATTGCTAATTCAAGTCCCATGCCACAATCACAATCATCATTAGCCAACTGCACAAAAGCTTTCATTCGCTGAATGGGAGAAAAGCTATTAGTCTCTCCTTATCACTTGCGACCTCAGTTATCATCTTGCAAATTTTTTGGAGTTCAACCTTTCCCTCATCTAGGGCTCAGGGTTGACCAAAGATTTGACAACAGAAAGGGGCTAACTTCTAGTGTTTTATTTCAACATAGTTGATGTGAATAAAAGTTACTTTATGAAAAATTTAGAAGACAAATTCAATCTTGATGATCAAAGAGTTTTGATTTGTAATAAAGTTGCTTGACAATAAGGAGTGTTTTTTCAATCTTTAGTTGATATGTTTTCTACTGGTTTGTTCCTGGATTGAAATATAAAACCAGAAAAAAAGTGGTAATGCACCCTAACGTCTAAAAAGAAACCACTAAGCCAGGAGTTTGGAGGATGCTAATGCATCTTTTCTAGTTTGAAGACCATTATATTAAAGAAAAAACAGTCAGGAAAAATAAATAGATTTCCCACCAATAAGAGGAGAAGTTGTCCTCTAGGAGGAGGAATCTGGGATTAAAATCTCCACCCATTTAGGAGCCAGGAGTAAAGTTGGACTAAACACATGAGCCAATCCAATATGCCTACTCCAACTGGAAGATTTATGAATTAGAAAATATAATTTAGCCAATATAAATAACTTTTTTGTATATTTTCCTGGATGCTGCCCATGTGGTATAAGCAAACAGTAATTGTCAGTAATTGTACTGTCTTTTCTTGTGTTTATCAAGAAACTAATTTCCCCCATTAACCCAGATAAAATTCCTCATTGATGCCTTCTGTGGTATTACAGGTAGCAAAGGAATTTAATTCTACCTAAAGGGGCTGATGGGTACTGGATGATAAAGCCAAGTTTAATGGTCTATAGGCATACATTTTATTAATTAATGGGCAAGCTGCTTTATTATATTTGGAGAATTACGATTTCTCTTTGTGTCAGTTCCTAAAACTTGGGAAGGCAGTTGGCTCAAGACAAGCCTACTGCAATGCACAATCACTTTTCTTCCTGCAGAGATACATAAGGCAGCTACATTTCAATTTAAATCTGACCTTTTACCAAGAATCTCACTTCACTTCAACAGAGTAATGTAGCTCACTATCAGTGAGATACCAAAAACAAAACTTTTTGCTATATTATTTAAAATTTGAATGAGAGTAATAGAAAAAGTTTGTCTCAGCACATTAATCCCAGATAGTTTTCAAAGACAAAATGCTATCTCACAAGCAAAGAAAAAGTGTACATTAGATATCAAAATAAGGACTGCATAGTCCTATCACATAAATGTTCAATACTCTTCAGTTATAGACTTAATACTTGGTTGTTTCTATACAAATGACCTGTTCAATTATTAAGGTCAGAGTATAGATGTTGCATTTTTGATGGCCACTACCAATTATATAGCTTCATTTCTGCCTGAACCCAAATCTATAGCACAAAGACTAAGCCATTAAACTTTCTACTTAACACTAAAAATTGAACCATAAACAATACCCAGATTCAGATGGCTTTCTCTAAAAAAAAACAGAAAGATGGTGAAGTTGGTTAAACCTAATCAAACAATTTCAACTTCTGATTTTTCTACTGGTCTGGTAAGGTTATGTCTTGCTTTATAAACTTATCAAGGGTTTTCCTATACAAAATAGTCTACCTGAATATATAAATTATAAATAGTATTTAAGAAGAATCCTGTTTTCATAATACTCCTCACTTGAAAAATAACATTTTATTAAATTTGGATTTTGTCTTTAGAAATACTGTAGATTCATGGACTGTATGCTAGAAATAGGAAGAAGGCCCACATAGAAGTTACACTAAAATAAAAGACTAATTAACTGAGATGTAATAAGCAAGCCTCCTTAGAGCAGCACCCAACTTCTGGTATCAATTGTTGTTTTAGTTATTTACTCATGTGTAACAAACTGATGAAAAAACTGTAGTGGATAATAGAGGTCAGAAACTGCAGGCTGCAGGCCAAATTAGGCACAGCACCTGTTTGTCACATTGGTCAGCCAAGAATGGTGTTCACATTTTTAAATGGTTATAAAAAAGAAATAACTTGTGAAAAATGAAAATTATAGGAAATTCAAATTTCAGTGTCCATAAATAATGTTTTATTGAAACGGAGCAATATTTATATGTTCACCTATTAACTGTGGCTGCTGTTGTGTTTTGACAGAACTGAATATTTGGAAAAGAGATCTTATGACTCAGAAAGCCAAAAATAATTACAAGTTGGCCATTTATGTAAAACTTTTGCCTACTGCTTGTTTGAAACAATGTTGATTTATTAATTTTTATGATTCACTTTGTGTTGACTGGATTCAGCTTCATGTGACATAGCTAAAGTCATCTATGTGGTGGCATTCCCATAGATGACTGACTGATGCCCAAACATTCAAAATAGTGTCTCACATGCCACTGGCTCCTTCTATGTTGCCTCTCATAGTTCGAAAGAGTTGTTTAAGGCTTTTTGCACCATGGAGGTTGATTGCTAAAAAGGAGCATTCCTACAAACAAACCTCCCATGTAAGTGCTTATCATACACCTGTCTGCACTATGCTTGATAGTTTCTCACTGTACAAGGCAGGAAGAATTGCCAAGCCCAGAGTGAATGTGGGAGGTAACTAGACAAAGTCATCTGTAAAGTACAGTTCACTGAGTTAACCGGAGTAAGTTTTTTTGTAATACTCAGTTGCAATGAATTTATGTTCTCATGATCCCTTTTTGTTCCTTATAAATAGATCATTCACACCCAGTTTCTTAAACTCAATTCTAGATTTCTTTTTTGAGTATAATTTGATATTCTGTTGTTCTACTATCTCTCCTTTATATTGTCTTGTTTCCTTGTGTGTTTTTTGATTTTTACTGTGAGCTCCTTTTCCATTGAACTTTATCAATGGAAATTCTCTGAGACACACAGAGTTCTTCAGGGTTGTTTGTATGTGCTTTGGTAAGGTGCTGAGCAGGCACTTGACTATAATTGCACCTTTGAAATTTTTCTTAGTAAGATTAACTAAATTCAGAATGAGTAACTATTAAACCTGGCTTAGCATTACAAATTCTCAGTGATTCTTTTTTCTTTCATCCTAACTGTTTATTTTGAGGCAGATAGTTTTTCTTCGACCTGCATAAGATGAGGGAATGTGGTCTTATATTTAAGGTATACTTACACTGAAATTATAATTAACTGAAGTCTTAACTGTATTTAAAAATTCCACTGTAAGGCTTCACCACTCTGAGACAATCCCATAAATATATAAAAAACATAGCCCAATTTCTTTAGGCTGTGTTTTATAATGTCCTCAGGGCAAAAATCTAGTTTCAGTGAAATGTCATTTATCACTCTGCTTACTTGTTTTAAATTAGGTTTTGGTCTCATGATTCCTTGTTTTCTTGCCAGGTCATTGATGTAATCACAAAGCTGGCTTTCTCTTTTTAATTTTATGAAGTATTTTTAGTACTTTACAGAAGGAAACTGATCATTATATATAGTCCCATCTTATGCTGAAAATAGATAATAAAACTGCCTCATTTAAAAACGATTCCAAACAAATTTTGTTAGAAAAAATGTAAGTTTATATTATATATAATATAATATACATATATAAATAAGGAAATAAAATTTGGCAGAGAACAGTGGCTCAAGTATGTAATCCCAGCACTTTGGGAGGCCAAAGCTGGAGCATCACCTGAGGTGAGGAGTTTGAGACCAGCTTGGTCAGCATGGCGAAACCCCATCTCTACTAAAAATACAAAAAGTAGCTGGGCGTGGTGGCGGGTGCCTAAAAGCCCAGCTACTCAGAGGCTGAGGCAGGAAAATTGCTTGAACACCAGAGATGGAGGCTGCAGTGAGTGGAGATCATGCCACTGCACTGCAGCCTGGGTGACAACATAGGAACTCTGTCACTAAATAAAAAAATACAATTTATCTGTAGAGCCTTTACTTAGGATCAATCATTATAAAGATTTCCTCACACTGCTTCATCTATTTCTTGAGGTATTTTAAAGAAAATCCCTGACTTCATATCACTTCATCTTGTATATTTCTATAAGCAACTCAAAAGAATAGAGAGCCCTGCTCCTATCATCCTGATGCCCTTATCATACTTGACAATATTAAAAATAATTACTTAGTATTATCCACTAATATGCTTATAATTAAACTTCTTCCATTTTCTAAAAAGTGTAATTTTATAGTTTATTCAAATCAGTATAAATGCTTACATTTGCATGTTTCATGTCCCTTAAGTCTCTTTTAATCTAAATCTGCTTCCCTTCCTTATTTTCTATTGTTCAAGAAAATAAATTATTTGAACAGAAAATCTAATACTTTTGTCTATATACTTTTTAAACAATCTTAAATTTACTTTTATCATTCAATATATTTATTCATTTAAAGATCACCATGGACTTAATTGTGACAATTCAATAACCATCTCTAGTTTCTTATCTTTCATGATGTCTCAGCAGCAAATCATCATTTAGGTAAAAACTGATGGATTCTCCCCCTGGTAGAGAAATATAACATTGGGTGAAAAGCAAGAAGTGAGTATGAAGGTGAAAACATACAAAGCAGAAGTAAATATTAAATATAATCACTAAAGTTTTCTCAGCTTAATAGATTGCTGTGCAAACATACCACACCTCATGAAATAAATTCAAAATGCATATTTTTTACATAGAAAGTGCTGATCTTTTGTGAAAAGCACATTTTTCATATAAACTTTTACATCGATATTTCCATAATATACCAAAACATTTATACATATGTATTGCATGCATAATGCTTATCACTGATGATGGCATAAAATACAATGTATAGAATAAGATATTCACACATAATGATCAACAACTCAACAATGTAGTAATGATCTCCATAACAAGGCTCTAAAATAAACTTATGGGTGGTTTAGCAAGTATTAAGTGGTGGAGACAGGATTTAAACCCTGGCTAGATTGCACCAGGTCTTTGCTCTTTTTATAGGGCCGTGTTGTTTATCATACAAAACATTCCAATGAGAAGAGCACAATAATCCCTCGCAACATAGGACAGACATTTTTTCTTATTTGGAAAAGAGCTAGTTTCTTAAATATCTTTCTAAATTATCCAGTTTTTCTTAAATGATAAATAAAGTGAATAGATTTTCATCTGCTGGTATCAGTTCTGCATTATTCCAGACAAAAACAAACTAGTTAGATATGAGTAAATTAGAGAAAGAAGAATCATTCCCAAAGTTTTTAGAGATAATGCCCTAGAATTTATATTTAGGTGTAACACTTCAATAATGTTAAATGAAGTTATCACAAAAAGAGATGAGACCAAGTCAGTTACCTATGTACATTAAAAACAAACTTTTCTTACTGCTGGGCTCGGTGGCCCATGCCTGTAGTCTCAGCACTTTTGGACAGGGGGCAGATCACGAGGTCAGGAGTTCAAGACCAGCCTGATCAACAAGGGGAAAACCCATCTCTACTAAAAATACAAAAAATTAGCTGGGCATGGTGGCGCATGCCTGTAATCCCAGCTACTCAGGAGGCTGAGGCAGGAGAATTGCCTGAACCCAGGAGGTGGAGGTTGCGGTGAGCCGAGATCGTGCCATAGCACTCCAGCCTGGGTAACAAGAGCGAAACTCCATGTCAAAAACAAACAAACAAACAAACAAAAATTGGCTGGGTGTGGGAGCATGCGCCTGTAACCTGTAACCCCAGCTACTCAGGAAGCTGAGGCAAGAGAATTGCTTGAACACAGGAGGAGGCGAAGGTTGCAGAGAGTGGAGATTGCACCACTGCACTCCAGCCTGGGCAACAGAGCTAGATTCCGTCTCAAAAAGAAAAAAAATTCTTGTGAATTGAACTAAAAGACAACATTGGTATACATAAACCATCTCATATTGTTATTGACTTTATGAATACCACATAAGCTTCATTTGCACCATTCTAAACTTCAGGTGCCTTTTTTCTTTCTAATTTCCTTTCCAGTGAGTAGATAAAAGAAAATGGAATACAAAAGTAACTTTGTTCATAATTTACTGCCTTTACATCTTTTGAACCAAAAGTGATTTGAGGAATAAGTCCATTTTGACATACAATTTAAATCCATCTTAGATAAGTGGACTGACTAGGGAGAGTTATCTTAGGAAAAATCGAGGTCAGCAAAAATGGGAAGCACATTATAAATACTTGAAAGAGAAAAACCGTCCCTTATTTATTCTGTGAAAACATTTCATTTTAAATGAATATTCTAAATTTAGAATGCACGTGTTCTCCTTGATTAAATGTGTTATCTTTATTGAATAATATATATGTTGTTTGTTAATTACAGGCACTTATCTAAAAGATTTATCTTGTACACTCTGGGACTGCCGCACTCTGAGGATAGAGAAATGACTAAAGGACAGTCTCTGTCATTTGAGGACTTATTTAACTCAGATAACTTTACTGAGAATCATGACTTAGCAAAAAGAGTTTATTAAGTGCTTGGATATTGTCAGAGCCAATGACCAAAATATTCAGTTGAATATTTTAGACTTTAAGGTAAAAGTTTATTTCTGTAATAAAGTTTTAGACGAGGATGCATGTATTAGTACAGCATTAATCCCTCTTTGTTTAAATTCACCCAGTAGCTCTTATAAACATTTAACCATTAGGATATTGGAGTTTAGTTGCTCATCACTCTCCCAACAAAATATTTGACTCATTTTCCTAAATTACCTAAAATATATTCGCATCTATATTTTGTTTTGTTTATATTTTTGGCAGAACACATATGCTCTCATTCTTATCAATAAATCTTAGATGTAATCACATAAGAATGCATTGCCTTCTCATAAACAGTTGCAGTACAAAGCAATTGAGATACAAGAAATCACAATAAAGTAATTCTATATATTAGCAAAAATGTTTTTCCACTATACAATTTTCTGAACAACACAAACAAATTTTAAGATAAAAATTGTGTCCATTTTTTATTGCTTTAAATAGCTGCAAAATAAGCCATATCTATTCCATTTTTACAGTTTCCCCTACCCTTTGGATTCTCAACACCACATCGCTTAGGCAATTAAAATAATGTCCTATCAGGAATCCTTGTCCCAACATTAAACACTAAAATTATTGTTTTTATTATATCCCTCTACTTTAAACAAACAAACAAACAAATAGAAAGTAAAAGCTCTGGCAAGAGTTTGAGACCAGCCTGGCCAACATGGTGAAACTTCTTCTCTACAAAGAATAATAATAATAATAATAATAATAATAATAATAATAAAGTAGCACGGTGTGGTCTTGAGTGGCTGTAATCTCAGCTACTCAGGAGGCTGAGGCAGGAGAATCCCTTGAACCTGGGGGCGGAGGTTACGGTGAGCCGAGATTGCCCCATTGCACTCCAGTCTGGGCAACAGAGTAAGACTCCGTCTCAGAAAACATGAAAAGAACAAAAGCAAAGCAAAGCAAAGCAAAGCAAAGCTTTAACCTGTAAAATCTACTGCCACCTACGGAACTGGTTCTTAAATATTGGTATGAGAAAGAGTCACCTGGAAAGCCAAGACAAATTCAGATTCCCAGATGCCGTCATTGGAGATCTGAATGATTAGGTTTGGGACGTTCCCAAGAACCTGCACTTTAAAGTAACTTCTCAGTAGCAGATGATTTTTGCTGAACTTTTAGGATGATGTCCACCTTTTTTGAGTGGGTCTTTAAGGCTAGCTCCATCTGACTGCAGCCTCTTTTTAACCCTTTCTTCTTTATGCAAGCCTTCTGCTTAACCAGACACCAGTCCCTTGTTCCCCAAGCATACACTATGCAAGGATGGTGCTTTATGAGCTGTGGCCAATGAATGACCTTCTAGGGGACACTTCAGGAGATCAAATGTTTTTAAATAACTTTAATCTTTCTTAATCTAAAAAGTTTCTTGTAATTACTTTAAAAATAGTGTATAGTACAAATTTTAAAAGAATAATGGGGAGAAATGATAGCTTATTTTATGATTCTTAAAGAATAGTGTTTTTATATTTGCTGTAACTATGAATCACACACATAAAAATAAACATCTCTTTTAAAAATCCCCGTTGGCAATCCATATTATCTGATTATCAAAAATTATTGTTATAATAAAATATATTTGAGGAATAAATACCTGTAGTAAAAAATATCTAAACAGTTTAATGAGGGAAGCATTCTGTATTTTTGCATTAGATTTACACAAAATAAAGGCCTTTATCCTCACATGGAAAGAATGTTGACACAAAATATATTGCATATTTTAAATTCACAACTCCCAGGGTCTTCTTGTAGTTTATTATGCTTTTTTTTTAGCCTGGGATTTTGATCGGGGAGAGGGCAGGAGTGAAAAGACATTAAAAGCTAAATTTATTCAATAATGGAAGGAATTTAGAGAGCTCTCTGTCCCATCTATTTTTAAAATGAGTAAATTAATGGATAAATAATAAATACATAATGAATAAATACATAGAAAAATAAATAAAATAACTTTCTCTATAATGCCAAGAACCACACCTGGTACATTGTAGGCAGTGGTGTTAGTTTGGGTGCAGCAGTAAGCAGAGGGTTCACCCAGAGTTGGAATCATTAGAGCAGAGTGCATTTACAAAGGACTGTTTGCAAAGACACGTGAATGTGCAGTGAATAGGCTGCCTCCACACCTAAATCCAAGGGAACTAGACAGAGACAGTCATACAAGGAAGATCTCTTGAGTAGAGTAGGATACATCAGTCATGAGATACAACCCAAAGGACAACGTTTTGGAGCAGTGAGTAAAAACACTTGGACCTCAATCTACTTTCTGTGTGATAGCTCCTGCCGGGCACCAGCTGCTTTAATCTAACTAGAAGCAGAGCAAAGCTGTAGCCCCTTCCGGTTAGCTTCATCTGTAAGAAAGCAAGTTTAAGCATGTGTGGGTGGATCTAACTGGGAAACAGCAAATACCTAGCACAGAATATTTAAGTATATTTAGAATAGATGACTCAATGGCTGAACAATAAATGACCTTTAATGAAAGCCTCTAAACTATTTCACATTTACATTTTCTGTTCCTTTGACTAGCTGCTGAAGACCCCCACCTTTTAAAACATAATTTTACTTCACCAAGCAAGTTTATCACAGCATTGCTAAATAAAAATAATATATTTAAATATGCTGATCAATAAGAAATGTGACTTCTAAAATTATAAATTAATAATGTATTTTGTACATATATAAAATTATTATAATGTATCTCGGCTAGGCCTGTTAATATTATTCCAATTTGCCAAAGTATAGCACACGTTAATTTAGCTAATTACAATAACTTAAGGAAGATTTAAAATGAACAAAGAAAATAAGTGTATATGTATAAATAGAAAGTAGAAAAACATTCCTATTTAAAAGAATAGAAAATTCTTAAATGTATGTATTTGAGCTTTCAGATAAATAGTAATATCTATTGGTGAGAGATGTCATTCGATGAATTCAATGTGCAAGATAAAACACCTGCAGAAGATAATATCCTAAAATAAAGGTTCCAGTAGGATGCAATAGACTATATAAAAATAGAATGACACTACAGGACATAGAAAAGTGAACTGGCCTATGACCCTTTACAGTTTGCTTTCAATGATTTTTTAAAGACACTTACAATAGCTAAGATTTGGTAGCAACCTAAGTAGCCATCAAGAGATAAACAGATAAAGAAAATGTGGTGGCCGGGTGCTGTGGCTCAAGCCTGTAATCCCAGCACTTTGGGAGGCCGAGGCGGGTGGATCACGAGGTCAAAAGATCGAGACCATCCTGGTCGAAATGGTGAAACCCCGTCTCTACTAAAGACACAAAAAATTAGCTGGGCACGGTGGCACGGGCCTGTAATCCCAGCTACTCAGGAGGCTGAGACAGGATAATTGCCTGAACCCAGGAGGTGGAGGCTGCGGTGAGCTGAGATTGCGCCATTGCACTCCAGCCTGGGTAACAAGAGGGAAACTCCACCTCAAAAAAAAAAAAGAAAAAAAAAAAAAGAAAATGTGCTACACATACAAAAAGGAATACTATTCAGCCATAAAAAAATGGCATCTTGTCATCTGCAACAACATAGATGAAGCTGGAAATGATTATGGTAAAAGAAATAAACCAGGCAAAGAAACATCACTTATTTGAGAGATCTAAAAATCAAAGTAATTGAACTCATGACCATAGATAGTAGAAGGAGGGTTATCAGAGACTTGGAAAGATAGTAGGAGACTAGGGGTGAGAAGTGGGGATGTTTAACGGGTACAAAACAATAGAAAGAAAGAATGAATAAGACCTACTATTTGATAGCACACCAAGATGACTATACTGAATAATAAGTCAATTGTACATTGTAAAGTAACTAAAAGAGTATAATTGGATTGTTTGTAACATAAAGAATACATGCTTGAGGAAATGAATACCTCATTCTCCATGGTGGGATTATTTCAAATCACATACCTTTATTAATACATCTCATGTACCCCATAAATACAGACATCTACTATGTACCCACAAATATTAAAAATAAAAAAACACACAACTATTAAATAAAATGGAAAGTTATACAGTACTTTCTAAATTCTTTTGGTAGAAGTAGATTTTTTTTTATTGCATTTTAGGTTTTGGGGTACATGTGCAGAACATGCTAGATAGTTGCATAGGTACACACGTGGCAGTGTGTTTTGCTGCCTTCTGCCTCCTCACCCATATTTGGCATTTCTCCCCATGCCATCCCTCCCCCGCTCCCCCCCCCGCTGTCCCTCCCCTATTTCCCCCAATAGACCTCAGTGTGTGGTGCTCCCTTCCCTGTGTCCATGTGTTCTCATTGTTCATCACCCACCTATGAGTGAGTATATACGGTGTTTCCTTTTCTGTTCTTGTGTCAATTTGCTGAGAA
>CM052649.1:19475229-19526950 GCA_028533165.1 Leontopithecus rosalia
TGAGAATGATGTTCTCCAGATTCATCCATGTCCCTACAAAGGACACAAACTCATCATTTTTGATTGCTGCATAATATTCCATGGTGTATATGTGCCACATTTTCCCAGTCCAGTCTATCATCGATGGGCATTTGGGTTGGTTCCAGGTCTTTGCTATTGTAAACAGTGCTGCAATGAACATTCGTGTGCATGTGTCCTTGAGAACACATGGACACAAGGAAGGGAGTACTACACACTGGTGCCTACTGGGGGGAATAGGGGAGGGACAGTGGGGGGATGGGGAGTGGGGGAGGTATAGCCTGGGGAGAAATGCCAAATGTGGGTGAAGGGGAAGAAGGCAGCAAAACACACTGCCATGTGTGTACCTATGCAACTATCTTGCATGTTCTGCACGTGTAGCCCAAAACCTAAAATACAATAAAAAAGAAAGAAAGAAAGAAATTCTGGTCTGAATTCCCAAGGAACTCAAGGTTTATGTAGCTTCAAGACTTTTTTACTTATTTCAGGAAACTTTCTTGGATTATAATTTTCGATATTTGTTCTATTTCATTTGTTTACTTTTCCTCTTCAGGGAGGTCTATTATATGTATTTTTAAAAATCTTCATTCTAATTATTTATTGAGATTTTCATCTCCATTTTCCTATGTTTCTTTTCTCCAATTACCTCATTGCTGACCTTTTGTAATTGCGATTTAGGTTTTATTTAATAATTTATATCTTATTTTCTTTATTTATTTTAGCTCATTTTGAAATATTAGCATATGGTTTTGTTTGTAAGCATGAATTTCCAACATACCTTTATTTTTCTGTAGAAGGTTAATTTGGTCCTTGTTTCTTTCTTCTGTAAATTTCAAATGATAAAGCCACACTTATATTTAGTGGCTCAGTTTTTTAAATTTCAACTTTTATTTTAGATACAGGGGGAACGTATGTGGTTTTGTTACATGGGAATATTGCATGATGCTGAAGTTTATGGTATGGACTCCATCACTCAGGTAATGAACAAAGTACTCCAAAGGTAGCTACTCAACCCACACCCCTTTCTTCCCTCCTTCCCCTCTCTAGGAATTCACAGTGTCTATTGTTCCAATATTTATGTCTATGTGTGCTCAGAGTTTAGCTCCCACATAGGTGAGAAGCTCCCACATGGGACACTTGGTTTTCCGTTCCTGCATTAATTTGTTGAGGATTTTGGCCTTCAGCAGAATACATGGTGCTCCAAAGGACATGGTATCATTCTTTTCCATAGCTATGCAGTATTTTATGGTGTATATGTACCACATTTTCTTTATCCAGTCTACCATTGATGCACACCTGGGTTGATTCCATGTCTTGCTAATATGAATAGTGAAGTGATGAACACATGAGTGTGCATGTCTTTTTGGTGGAATAATTTATTTTCCTTTGGGTATATACTCAGTAATGGGACTGCTGGGTCAAATGATAGCTCTGTTGTAAGTTCTTTGAGAAATCTACAGGCTGCTTTCTACAGTGGCACAACTAATTTACATTCCTACCAACAGTAGATAAGTATCCCCTCTTCTCCACAGCCTGGTGTTTTGTTGCTGTTATTATTTTGTTTTTGATTTTTTAAGTAGCCTTTCTGATTGGTGTAAGATAGTATCTCATTGTGGTACAGTGGCTCAGTTTGCTTCAAAGAAAAAGTAGTAGACCAATACAGCTTTTCAAGCTTTATTAAAGTCCCTTTTCTTTTGTTTTCATCAAGATAAAACCATAAGATTCAAAATTGCTGAAGTGGTCATTTCCTTCTATTTTTTTTGCTTGTAATCCCATGTAGCTCATAAAGATTGTTCACCCTGGCTTTGACTTGAGAGACCCATTAGTCTTCAGGATTCATAGGTAAAGACACCTGAACTACGGGAGCACTTGATCTTCTTGTATCCCTTTGTACTCTTCTGAGAGTTGGGGTCTGAATTTCCACTAACCTCCACAATGACCAATTTTAGATCCTGTCTCAAGATTGTCCACTGAGTTTTCCAGCATGCACATCATGATGACTTTTCAGTTCTCTGTTTTTCAGGGCCATGATACTGCATCCTTTCATATAGTTTGATGACAATAGTGTGTTACAGCTGTTGGAGTTTATTATAATCCATCTGTATTTTAGAGCTCATGAGAATTACTTTTTACCTAGTTTTGCTGGAGATATTCTTCTACTCACTGTCTGACTTAATTTTGCTGCCTTATCTACTCTTTTTAGTTTTATAAGTGGAATTCTATTAGATTAACAAAATGCATCACTGTCAGTGCCATCTTTCCCAGAATAACGTATTAAAAGTGTTTTAATTTTAAATAATATAGAGTGCATTCGCTTATTTAACTTAAGTATCTGTGGATGAACTTATCATAGCATGAAAGCAGGCACAAGCTCTACTCTACTCTCAGCCCTGGGTCACATATTTGTAAAGAATTACATAAACTCAATTCAGTGTAATATGCATTATTGAGCAACTACTGTATGCAAGGTATTGTTTTATGTGCTGCAGCAGAAGAAAGGCAACACAGATACACTCAGGTGTTTCAAAGGCTAACGAGGAAACCAAAAAAACATGCTATTAAATTAAATGTGAAGTAATTAGGAACAACCAAATTTATTCATCTTTTTTGGGAACAATAAATGTTAACCTAGTCAAACATGCTAATTTAAAGCCTTGAAAAGAAAAATACACTATGCAGCCAGTACAACTATATAGATTATTATTTCTTAACTTTGAAATATGTCAACAAAATGTGTCAACCATATACTTCCAAAGAAAAATAAAATTTGTTTGTAAAATGATCTGTAAGCAAAATCCCATTTTATTTATTTATTTTTATATTGTACTTTAAGTTCTGGAGTACATGTGTAGATCTTGCAGGATTGTTGCATAGGTACACACATGCCATGGTGGTTTGCTGTCTCCATCTCCCCCATTACTTACATCAGGCATTTCTCCCAATGTTATCCCTCCCCTACGTCCCCACCCACCACTGTCCCACTCCTAGCCCCCACCACCCAACATACCCCAGTGTGTGATATTCCCCTCCCTGTGCCCATGTGTTCTCATTGTTCAACACTCGCCTATGAGTGAGAACATGCGGTGTTTGGTTTTCTGTTCTTGTGTCAGTATGCCGAGAATGATGGTTTCCAGATTCATCCATGTCCCTACAAAGGACACAAATTCATATAACCCCACTTTAATAAAAAGAACAGCAAATATGTGATGACAATATGCATGGATATTTACCAAAATAGTATATGATAACCATCTCTGAGTGATGAGCTTAGAGATGTTCATAATTTTATTGTGCTTTTACAACAGATTGTTATGTATTGTTGACTCTTTTTTTTTTTGCAATGAGCAAATTTCACATTGAAAATAAAATTAGGCTCTATTTTTATACACCATGAAATACTAGAAAGGCAATGAGAAATCTTTCTGATATCTACCAAAGTCAGTAAATGTATTTTGTTACCAATATGGTCTAGACTGTCTGTTCAAGACATATAAGAATGGATTATTTGCCTAAGGATACATTTAAGTCACAGTGTTAATAAGAAGCTGAGAAAGAGGGTAGGGAAGGAAGTGGAATGCCAACAAGCAGAAAACAAGGAAGGCATAGAAGTTGGAGGGAACAGAGAAAAAAATGAAAAGAAAAAGAAAGAGGAACAGAGAGAGGAAAGGGAGCAGGAGGAGGAGGAGGACACAAGCAACCTATTCCAGGTTAGGTGATAAAAACTCCATACTCATAAGCCTGACAATAGAAGTGATAACCCAATGAACCCAGCCACCTCCCTCCTGCTGCCTCCTATTTCCCTTGTTAAAATTTTTTCTTGTGGTTGATACTGTTACCTTTCCTTCTATTTAAAATTTATGTCATAAGACAATCATCACCAAAGAGCCTATGGATCCTAATTGTTATAATTAAGTATCTCTTTTGAACAGATTTGCCAAGGTTTAAAGATTGTCTAGTAGCACTCCAAGTCTTTTTTCCCTGGGCATAGAGCTAGTCTCTCATTTCCAGCCACTTTGGCAGTTCTGTAGAGCTTTGAATTAGTGAGGGTTCTCTAGAGGACAGAATTAATAGGATAAACATATATATCCTATTAAATATATATGTATATATTTAATAAATATAAATAAATATGTATATATTTAATATGTATTTAATACACGTATATAGGTAAAGGGGAGTTTATTAAGTATTAACACGATCACAATGTCCCACAATAGGGTATCTGCAAGCTGAGAAAGGAGAGCCAGTAAAAGTCCCCAAACTGAAGAACTTGGAGTCCAATGTTTGAGCACTTGCAGCATCCAGCACCGGAGAAAGATGTAGTCTGGGAAGCTAGGCCAGTCTAGTCTTTTCACATTTTTCTGCCTGCTTTATATTCTAGCTGAACTGGCAGCTGATTAGATGGTGCCCACCGAGATGAGGGGTGGCTGTGCCTTTCCCAGCCCACTGACTCTAATGTTAATCTCCTTTAGCAACATACTCATAGACACACCCAGGATGAGCACTTTGCATCCTTCAATCCCAATCAAGTTGACAGTATTAACCATTACAGACTTTATGACTATTTTCCACCCATGGAATGTGAGTGGAAGTTACATATCACCTTAATACTGGGGCAGTTTAAGAGGGAAAGCCTTCATCTCTTTTCGCCAACAACCCTTTCTCCCAAACTAGTCAGCAATCTGCATAATTCAGGACTGACTGGAATGTCTTCTGAGGAACATGGAAGAACTGCAGTACAAAGCAGTTTTATATGCATACTCAAATAACTCCAACAGTTCAAGCCTCTCTGGGACATCACTGATCTGTGTCAGGAGAGAACAACTGTGCTATGTCAGCAGGTGTGGAGGATATACCTACAATGAGAAAAGTTACCCTGATCAGTAAGACTAGTTTTCAAAATAATTAATGTTTCTGATACCTGGTTGTATTTTTCTTATATTTAATGACAAAGAATTTCTGTAGCAGCATAAAATAAAAAATTGACCCTTGCGGTTTCCCATTGACCACGCTAATTATTTTTTCTTGATCAGACTTGCTTCTAATGAATGCATAGTTAAAAGAAAGTGGAAATAATTGTTTTCGTTGTTATAACCTTTGTAACCTTTTCATTGATCAAATCATTGTTTCCACAGTTACTTTCTTGTTCTTTCATAAGATAATAGATCTGTGAATTTGTACCCTCTGAGTCTTTAAGTAAATTCTGCACAAAATACTTACTTTTAATTTAATAGAACTAGGGTAAAATACTGAGTTGAATGTATTTGGAAGACATTTAAATACAGTTTTTGCTTTATATAATTTTTCAAGACAGATGTGGCCTATAAACTGTCTTCTTGCTCCATGTGGTTATTTTAATTCAGTGACTTAAATGATGTCTTGGAAGTTCTTTAGTTTAGAAGGACCCTATCTCTGCTAGCTAAAACTTAGCCCATCTTATTTTGCAGAAACAAATTAACTCTTCAGCCTAGGAGGTGCTTGTAAGTTAATTTGCAACATGTTTGCACAGCCCTAGAAAAATATCAATAATATATATTAAAAACCAACAGAAATGTATTTTCTCTGATAATAGAGAATTATTTCAAGTAATTCATTTTAGACAAATAAGATTATTTTGGTGTTTCACTTTTTGAATTTTGAGTTTCTCTTCATTTCTTATTTTAATAAAGAAACATTTATAAATTTTTTAAAGATGCAGATAATGAATAATATTTGACTTGTGAGACCCGTCAAGTAATTTAACATGAGGTTGTTTTGGTCTATGGTTTTATTTGCTTAAACATATTAAAATGCAGTAGTAACAGTTTCAGAATTCTGTTAATACTGACACAGTTTTCGTACAGAGGGCAGTATTGGTGGAAGTATGTAGTGGCCATAATATAGACAGCATATCTGCTAAGACCTAAGCCTTATCCTCACAGCATCCAGTTACAGACTGCTGGGAAAATGGGAGAACCAAAGAATTCTGTTTATTTAGTTCCTTTCTATCTGAATCAATTTGAGAACATACCTATCACTTGAAAATATGAGCATAAAACATTCAATGCAGACAACTCGCAATATTTATAGATTTTTTTTCTTTCTCTCATCATCAGTTTTGATGGTTAATTTTATGTGTCAACTTAACTGGTCCACAGCATGTCTGGACATTTAGTGTAACATTATTCTAGTTGGCCTGTGACTGTGTGTTTGGAGGAGATTAATGTTTGAATTGGTAGACTGAGCATGGCAGATTGCCCTCTTGATATAGTTTGGCTGTGTCCCTACTCAAAATCTCATGCTGAAGTCCCATGTGTTGTGGGAGGGAACCAGGGGAAGATAACTGAATCATGAGGGCAATTTCCCGCATACTGTTCTTGTGGTAGTGAATGTGTCTCATGAGATCTGATGGTTTGATAAGGGGAATTTTGTTTTGCTTGGCTCTCATTCTGTCTTTGCCTGCTGTCATCCACGTAAGTAGTGACTTGCTCTCCTCCTTGCCTTCTTCCATGATTGTGAAGCTTCCCTAGCCAGGTAGAAGTGTAAGTTCAATTAAACCTCTTTCTTTTGTAAATTGTCCAGTCTCAGGTATGTCTTTATCAGTGGCATAACTAATACACCTCCCTAATGCAGGTGGACTTCCTCCAATCATTTGAAGGTCTGTTTAGAACAAAAAGGATGATTCTTTTTCAATTAAAAGCAAGTAAATGGAACTCCTCCTGTCTGAAAGCTTGAGCTCAGATACTATTTGTTGCCTTTGCTGTTGGACTTGAATTAAAACACAAACACTTCTTATGGCTTGAGACTACTGGCTTTCAAACTGGAACTAACACCATTGGCTCTCCTGGGTCTCCAGCTTGTGAACTGCAGATTTTGGGACTTCTCAGCCTCAGTAATCACATAAGTCAATTCCTTAAAATAAATCTCTCTTTCTTTTTATCTATCTACATATCTATACACCACTAACTAGCCACACTTCTTGGTTCTGTTTCTTTGGAGAACCCTGTCTAAAATACCAGTGTTTCTCATTTTCAACAGTATTTTCTGTTGTACTGCTAGCTAATTAAAGATAAACTAGGTAGCTTCTTTTAAGTTCTAATTAAGGGGAAAAAAGCATGAAATACCCAGAGCAGGTGTGAGAGTAAATTTCTTCAATAATTAGTGTAAATAGAGTTTCGTTTTTTTTTTATTCTAAAGTAATATTCTAAAGTCCTGCTTTTCTCACACACCAGGTGGCAAAATAGTGAGTGGAAAATGTGTAAGAACAGTGAGGGTATGCAGACACTAATAATACCTTCCCCTACATGGTAATTTGCAGTTCTCAAAGCATTTTCATGTAGATTTGAGTCATACAAAATAACCAGAGGGTGGGGATATTTTTACTCTTCACAGATGAGAACATGGAGGCACTGCAGAGAAAAAGTTAAGTGGCAGAACAAAAATTTCTACTAGTATTTTCAGATAATAAGTCACATGTTCCTGCAATTGAATGATTGCTTGAGGACAGAGTTGCGTTAATTATGACTTCCAAGAGGGAGTTGACAGTCACTCAAAAGGGAAAGGACTACTAGGTAAGACCTAGTAGATTTCTGCTCTGGAAGGCGGAAACACAGTCTAAAATAAACTAGTAGCAACATAAAAATAATGTACAGTAAAGTGAGTTTTAAGTCATTGCAAAGAGGTATGGTATTTATGTACTAAGTGAATTTTTTATTACAGTAAAGAAAAAACTATTAATGAAAACAGTGATGACAGCTTACATTTACTGAGCACATACTAGGTATGACAAACCTTCCTTGAATTTGTGCTGGTTTTAACAATAATTTGGCAAGAAAATTTAAGTACCTCACTTTAACACAGTTGAGCAGACAGACCGAGAGATTAAAGAATGTCTTCAAACTTATATGATATAAAGAATACATCATGTCAAAACCAGGGAGTGCTCCTAAGATTAAAGCAAACCAACCACGGACATTTTTCAGAAATTTGGGATTATTAAATAAACTTCAAAGTACTTAGTTTGTTTTCACTTATTATCAATGTAGTTTTTACAGCCTACAAATAGAAAAGCAAGAACTGACTAAATTATGTATTGCTGTCACCAGTTAGTTACAATTTCATTTTCCAGAAGCAGATCTTGAAACAGGGGCTGACATAGAATTTATTTACCAGGAAGAACCCCCAGTGGGGTTTAAATTGGTCAGAATAAACCAAGGGAGTTAAGCAAAGCCACACCAAGTTAAAGTTTGGTGCGAGCTCATTAACTTTGGGGATTTGGAGACAATGCATGTCATCTCTCAACATTTTTTAAATCAAGGCCCCTTTTGTATCCCTGTAGCTCTCAATAATTGGCTAAAAGTGAAGACAGACAGGCAGGGTCTCCAGTTCTCCTTGACCGAAAACCAGTGGGTTCTGCCAGCTTGAGGACAGCCCTCTGTGAAAAAATCTAAGTGCTGGCTGTTGGAGGGAAAAGTCACCAGAAGCAATGCTGGTGTACATAGATATGAAAAAATTAACCCTGGGATATGGATGGAGCATCGGCATACTTGTTACATGGATTATTTACCAATGTGTTATATGAAACCAGAGAGCTTATCCAGTCTCTTCTGTTTCCTTCACTCATGCTTTACTTTTGCTTCTCTATTCATGGATCACTGATCTTTGACAACAGACGTCAGAGATGAAGGAAGAAACCTCTCTTGGAACATCTTAAATTCCAAAGCTGCACACTTCCTTACACAAATGCAGACCTTCTAAGAGAGTTTCTCCAATCAATGTGGCTCAACTTATATGTGCTGAACTCTTACGGGAATATGAGTATTCATACATTTCAGTTTCTACTCCAATAGTTTTGGGGGCATGGCAATGTGATTTGTTTTAATCAATGTGACATCCACAAGTAGAATGCACAGAATCTTGATAAGCAATTGCATATTAGGAGTGTCCTCTTGAGAGAACCCTTCTTGGCATCCAGCTTGCAGGAAATATCTAATCCCAGGATATCTTGCTGTAGAGAGGAGGATGCACTAAAAGGCCTTTTGGAGGAGACCATACTTAGAATGAGAGATCTCATGAAGGAAAAGCAATGTGCCCCAGTTGAGTTCCCTAGTGAATGAGACCACCCCAGTGACCCAACTAATACCTCAAGGCCCATAATAATTGCCCAGATGATCCACTGAATCACAGGAAATAAGAAGGTAGTCTTGCTTCAAACTGTTGAATTTTGTGAGGTTTGATAAGCAGTAACATAAAGAGATACAGTTTTGATCTATGGAAATGGCAGCTTCGTGGTATTCAAATGAACACCACCAGTAATAATAGTCACACTGCTTCCTATTGACAATACTATCAGTTATCCAGAGTGTGCTTTAGTCAAAGCATTATGTTTGTGCCTTTTCATATTAAGTTTTCAAATAAGCATGCTATCAGGCAGTGTTAATGCCTAATCATAAAGCCGAAAAAATTGAGCCTCAGTGGGTTTATGTGATATCTCTAAAGCCACATAGTAACTTGCAAAGTCATAATGTGAATCCATGTTTGCTTGGCTTCGAAGTGTATTCTTTCCTTGCTCTGTCTCAAATTGCACTTTTACATAAGGATCCCTAAGTATGGCAGCAAACATTGCTGTAAGGTCTGTGAAATTGTCAGAACAAAGAAAATGTGCATGGATTATCTATCTTTACAAACACGTCTTTGAAAATTCTTTAAATCTAGAAAGAAAAATTTGAACTGGTAAAAGTGGCATTTAACTGCTTCCAAATAAATCCTGTCTTTTAAGGGATAATAGCAAAAACCAAGAGAACATTACAGAGTTTGATAGAGTCTCGATAACCTGCATTTTTTCCTTATCACTTCAACTTCACTTGTAAACTGGGAAAATACAAATTCATAATTTCCCCAGTTGGAGGGTTTAAATGTCCCCAAATTTCATGTTAAAATTTAATTCTCATTGTGGTAATATTAAAATGATAAAGGGCCTTTTGAAAAGGCTTGCATTCCTGTTTTAAAAACTGGCTGAAAGGTAGGACTTTTTTGCTTCTCTGCCTTCTGCCATGTGAGGACTTAGCAAGAAGGCCCTCATCAGACACCAAATCCCAGTGGCTTGATCTTGAACTCTACAGCTCTAGAAATGCCAGGGGAAAAAAAAATCTGTTCTTTATAGATTACCCAATCTTAAATATTTTGTTATAGTAGCGAAACAGTCCAATAACTCAGTATAATGAGATAGTTTAACCTGAAGGGTGTAGATTCTGGAGCGCTGTTGCCTAAGACTAATCCTTGATCTTTCTTATATTAGTTCTCTCTCTGGGTGCTCAGTTTGGTCATCAGTAAGATGGAGATAATTATAGCATCTACTTCATACTGGACCTTAACTGCAACTAGCATCATCCATTGTGGATATTAAAATGATTACTACATGTACAGGGCTCAGAATAGTGTATAGCATAGAGCTAACTCTAAGTGTTAGCTGTCATTACTATTGTTGCTATTGCTAGTATTGAGATAAATTTCTCCTTGGACATCAAAATAACCTTGGATTCATGTACTTAGAACCACTTTTTAAAATTCCCTCAGTAGTTTAGTTCCAAACTGATTATTCTGTGTAATGTGTATAACAGATTTGCCAGAATAATGGGCTATTTCATTTAGAAAAATAACTCTAATGATATAATTTATATTTATCAATAAAATTTTAATAAATATACATTAATATGTATATTTTATCTTTCCATTTTATCATCTTAGTCACGGGCAGAATAGGCAAATATTTATTTATCCAAATACAGGATAATAAAAAAAGAGAAAAAAGAAAAAACAATTGAATGAAAAAATTAATCTGCAGCTTTTGATGACATTGCATCATCATCTATCGTAAGTAGTTATTTCATGATTTATATATTCAAAATTGTTATGTTTATCTTTAATGTAGCATGTAACACATTTCACATGGATTCATTTGTGTATAGTTTTCTCTTTAACTAGACTATCAGCTCCTAGAATCCAGAGACTGTCTACTCAATGCTGTTACTCTTGTACCAAGCAGTGTTTTGCATTAAATGTCAGCTCAGTAACTATGTGCCAAAGAAATGAGCAAATAAGCATATGAGACAAATTATTCATTTCTCATTAGACATATGGTTCTTTAGAATAATATTTATTTAATCTAATGAATCATCCTCAAAATATGTAATATCAGTGATTTTTATGGTAGGTAATAAGACTTACATGAAAATATATACACTAAATTCTAAGCATCTTCTTGCTTGAATGACATTCAGAAACATCAATGTTCTTAAATCCCTGGGAAGAAATGAGACAGAATTCCAAGGCACAGAAATAGTCTAATGCTATGAAAGTTGTTGACTTTCTAAAATATTTTCTCCTGAGGAATGACTCGTCTAGTGACATAAATCTTTAAAAATCATATGAACAAAATTTCCCTAATTATATATGAGGGCTTTAATGAAGGCATTTTAATGCACAGGCACTGACATCTGAAGTAAAACAGAAAAGGAGCTTGTTATGATTTGATTATTAGCCTGTATCCAAATCAGCAGCAGTACTATTCTTAATCTAAGAAATCTCCCTTATGTGAATGGTAAAATCAAATACACGTCTTATTCACTATAACTTCCTCTCATAATGTATCTCTGAAAATCTCTCCTATTTTGTTTTATTTTTGTACCTCTTTTTGAACAGTCACAAAAGAAAATGATGACTTTTTTCTAACACAAGGTGAAGGCAGCTAAAACTGTCATTCTGCCTCTGCGTATCACTGCTTCTGTGATAAGAAATAATGAAAATGACTATAAGGTTCTGTATCTGACTTGCTGTAATTCTCCAAGCAACTCACACCACAGAGTGATTTTGTTAGGGTTGAGCTGAAGTTAAGTATACAGCAAGCATAGTGTATAGTTTTATGTTTTCATAATTAGTTGGTCTATTGAAGATACTTTACATTTTTCCTTTCCCACTGTTGAAGGCAATCAGATAAATATGTCCTCTTTAAAAATGACAAGATCAGAAAATAAATGTGAATATTAGAAAAAGGGACTGTGTATTCTAATGCAAGATGCACTGTCTAGGACTAGGATTCCTTTCCAATTCTGAACTAGGTGTGTAGCCTCCTACCACTTACTTAGGCATGCTAGTCCTTAGTTACCTTATTAAAATATGCCTTTCTTGCCTGAAAGCAAAGAAATAGACCTTTAGACCTCAAGGTCACCATCGGATCCAAACTAGCAACTGAGTTAGTTACAACATTGCTGTTTATATTACTCCATAATTGGTGGGCTTACTATATTTTCCTCTCAGCTTGATCTCCCAAGAAATACTAAGAAAAATGCAATAAATAGCAGCTCTAGTCATTACTGTCTCAGTCCCTAAATCTTGAAGTTATTCTGGATTCTGCTCTTCATCTCACATGCCATATCAAATTCCATAGGAAATTCTGTCAACAATGTGTTCAAAGTATATATTTTATAGATCACCTTTTAGCAGCCTCACTGCCAACACCTTCATCCACAGTCCACCATATCAGCCTGCAGTATTTTAATAGCATCCTACATGATCAATTCGTACATAGTCTTCCCCCTAGGTTCCCAGTATATTTACAACAGAGACCTCACAAAAATTATTTCGGGACACCACTTTGATTATACCATTCCTGCTCAATGCACTCCACTGCCTGCCCATGTCACTCAGAATAAAGTCTGAAGACTCTATCGTGACTGCTAAGCCTGGCATGCTTTGGTCTCTCTTAGTTCTTTGACTTTATCTTACAGGGAAATCCCAAGCTTGCTCACTTCACTGGATCCCCTACTGGTCCTCACATAGCTAAATTCTTCTCTGAGGATATTTTCTCTTAAAATTCCTTCTGTAGATATCTTCAGAGCTCACTCTTTCACTTCCTTAAGGTCTCTGCTTAACTATTACTTCATCTAAGAAGATTCCTCCTGTGATTTAACGTAAAATACAACAATGTCCACCATACTTTTCTACCTTATATGGCATTTTTAAATGGCATGCATCACATTACATATTCCATACACACACCTTTATTTTCTTTCACTATCCCCTTTCCCACTAGACTCTAAGTCCCATGCTAGTACTAAATTTATCTATTTTTTATATGTGTTACACGTGTCTGGAAGAGTGCCTGATACCAAGTTGGCACGCAATACATATTTTCCAAAGAAAAGAATGAATGAAGTAACCAGAAGAGAATGGGAGAGGAGGAAAATGGGAGAGGCAATAAAAATAGAAAAGAAAAGAAAACAGAAAGAAATGAAGACACGACTATTGAATACCTGCACTGATAAATGTTGTTCAGGAAACTCAACATCCCCATGTAAAAAAGAAAGAATAAAATTAGAACCTTACCTATAGCATTAACAAAATTTAATTAAAACTTAGTCAGAGACCTTAATATAAGCCCTAAAACAACAGGGCTATTAGTAGAAAACATGGGAAAAGTTGTCATGGCATTGGATTTGGCAATAATTTTTGAATATAATATCACAACAACACAAGAAAAAATAAGTGGGAGTTTATCAATATTGGTTTTTGTGCATGACTGACAGAATGAAAAGGAAACCCACAGAATGAAAGGAAATATTTGCAAATCACATAACTGGCAAGGGAATAATATCCAGAATACATAAAGCTCTCCTGCAACTCACCACCAAGAACAATGAGAATAAGAACAACAACAAAAAAATGAAAAATTCAATTAAGAAATAAAGATAGGACATGAATAGATATTTCTGCAAAGAAGATATAAAAATGGCCAATAAACACATGAAAAGTTCTTTAATATCACCAAACATTAGAAAAGTAATAACCACAATGAGATTCCCCACATTACCCATTAGAATGACTGAGAATCATCAGGGAAGAAAAGGAAATAATGTGTTGGCATTCTTGTTGAAATATTAGAACTTTTGTACATTGCTGGTTGAAATATTAATGATGCAGTCACTTCAGAAAATATCACAATTGCTTAAAAAATGTAGAACTATTTATCACTCAGAAATTCTTCTTTGAGATACATATTCCAAAGAAATGGAAACTAGTATTTAAACAGATATTTATAGCCCAAGGTTATAGCAACACTATTCATGATAACCATAAAGTGGAAGCAAACCAAGTGTCCATCAGTAGATAAATGGATAAATCAAATGTGGTATATACATACAAGAAAATACTACCCAGCCTTAAAAAGTAAGGAAATTCTGATACATGCTATAATATGGATAAATCTTAAGGACATGTCAAATGAAAGGAGCCAGCCAAAAATATCAACACCATATGATTTTAATTATAAGGAACTTAAAAGCAGTCAAATTAAGAGAGATGGAAAACAGAATGAGAATGCCAGGGACTGGAGAAGAGGGAAATTGGGAAGTAAGGTTTAATGCATACAGAGTTTCAACTGAAGAAGATGAATGAGTTCTGGTGATGGGTATTGGTGACAGCTTCATAACAGGGTTAATTATACACACGGCCATAGAAAGAAATGGCTAAAATGATAAATTTTATGTTATGCTTATTTTATAAGAATAAGAATAAACCCTAATATAAGACCAAAAAATGTGTTAGCAATTTCTTCATGTTATCTAATATTTAGATAATCTTGGAATGTACTATAAAATTTCTTCCTTTTGAAGAAGACAAATGGGATTAAGACATCATTTTCACAAGATCCAATATAAATTATGAAAGGCTGATTTCTTTTCTTTCTTTCTTTCTTTTTTTTTTTTTTTGAGATAGAGTTTCACTCTTGATGCCCAGGCTGGAGTGCAATGGCTCGATCTTGGCTCACTGCAACCTCCACCTCCCGGGTTCAAGTGATTCTCCTGCCTCAGCCTCTTGAATAGCTGGGATTACAGGCATGTGCCGCCATGCCCAGTTAATTTTTGGTATTTCTAGTGGAAACTCCATGTTGGTCAGGCTTGTCTCAAACTCACTACCTCAGGTGATCCACCTGCCTCAGCCTCCCAAAGTGCTGGGATTACAGGCTTGAGCCACTCCAACCTGCTGAAAGGCTGATTTCAAACTAAATGTACCTGGGCTCCAAATTCTATAATCCATGTTTTTCCCCTGTATAAAATATAAAAGGAAATAAATAAAATAAATTCCTTGCTTGCAGTTGTCAAATACATGCTGGCTCCTATATGATTTTAAAGCAATACAAGAAGCATTATGTTGTTTGCTAATTTTGAGCTATTCTCCAAAAAATGTTATATAAATTGTTAGAATAAATTTTGAAATATATGTATTCAAGAATCTGAGCAGCTGAAATTTTAGAGTATTGTGCTTTATTTTATGCTAACACCAAATTTTAATCATTATCAGTTTTATGAATGGTTTGCATATAAAATAAATGTATCTGCATATATTAGGGTAGCTTCTTAAACTTTACATTTAAAAGACAAATGTGCTTTATGAAAATAACGAATATTGCAAAGCTTATTTGAATATATAACTATATATTAAAATTCAAATATAGAATTTCTATTCCTAAAAATTGTCAACTGAATAAAGAAGATATGCCAAGATTTAATCTTCTGTGAACCAAATAATTAACCTGGCTTAAAATAAGAATGCATTGCAGAGACATGCCACATATTGATGTAACTAACAAATAGTCACACAATTTACCTTTGTTTATACTAGTTTATTACACCTGTTATGTCTTAACTTTATAATTAAAACATTTTAAATAATATATAAAGGATTTTTAACGCCTTATTTAATTAAATAATATAACTAATTTTGGTTAAAGAGAATTCTAAATTTCTAGCATGGTAATGAATTAAGAAACCCCAGGTTGAAGCCATAGTTCAAAAGACTGAAATATCTAATTCAAATCTAATCATCCAAATAAATGTTAGAGTATGACTCACATATGATCAATGTCTTTATTCTACTGATCACTCCCATCTCCTTATGCAAATCAGTATTATTCTGAATCTACATTTATCCCTACCCACATTGGTGCCACGGTTGACCATTTTCATCATCATCAGCGTCGTTATTATAATTGCTGCTATCATCATCATCATCATTATCTTCATCATCATCATTTTCAAAATGAACCACTTACCTTGTGTGAAGAACTGTACTAAGTACTTGATGTACTCCTATGAGAAAGAAACTATTATTTCTTCTTTGCTCTCACAGGGAGTTTAAATTGCTTACTTAAAATTAGGCAGATGGTAAATAGTGGGACTGACATTTTAAACCCAGTTCTCACTGACTTACTACAATGCCCTCCTCAAAAGCTTGCATTTGCTCATTTTCTTGCACCTGAGTTTGATCCAAGTACAAAACCATCTGTAATCTAGGGTTTCAAAGCCATTTTCTTGATTTGCTCTTCTAATTGTGACAAAGGGAAAAGGAAAACTCTCTTATTTTCTAGGCCCCCAAAAATTCCAATGTTGCAAAGGACATATACTTTGAATTCCGAATAGGTAATATTTTGATGAGAGTTGTTAGTCACCTTCTTTCCACCTCTTTAGAGTCATCACATGACTTCTTTCCTGCATCCGGCCGTTTGATTTCCACTGGTGTCATTTTTAGTTTCTGAGCATGGAAAGCCTCCAGATTAATATCTAACTGCAGGCATTTATTATTGAGCCCATTACAATGCCTTTCATTTCTACTCCACCTAAAGAGCTTTGGAAGAATAACATAAATATTTTTTCTAATTTTCAAGTCACTTTGCCTGTTTTTGATTTGACTCCTTTTTTTGATCATTGGAGCTTAATGATAACCCTCTTCCTCTTAAAGTATAGTTCTTCTCTACTTTCCTATATGCAATCACTTTCCCAGTTTTCTGATATTTACTTATACCTCGTCTTTTACAACAATAATTTAAATGAGAATGGACTAAACGTCAATCTATCCACTGTGTTCTTTGCCTTCAGGAACCTAACCTGCATTTCTCCTAGCTTCTAAAGTTCTCTACAATGAAGGACATTCAAATGATAACAATTGTTAACTCTATTGTAGGTCTTAATATATGTCACTCATCATTCTCAGTGATTTTACATATTATATAAAATTTTATATATTATATAAATACACACATACAAACATACACACATATTTAACCTTCAAACACCTCTATGAGAGAGATACTTATCATCCTCATGTTACAAATGAGACAGCCAACACCTAGAGAGGATAAGTCATTGAACTGAGGTCAAAAAGCTGGGAGAGCAAAACCAAGGAAGATTCTACACAAAACAAATAAAAGAATGCCTGTTTCTAAGTTCATTTATACTACTGCTATACTACCTCCATTCACTCAAATCAACCATCTACAGTGATGAACATTTTATCTTTCTGTCTTGCTTTTCTTCTGCATGAAATGCCAATTTTAGGTGTCAACAATGCCATTTATTTACTTATTGTCTCTGAGCTCCAAGTCCATCCTCTAGTCACTATTCTTTAGGTCTGCACGGGCCCACCTTCAATAATAAGTTCTCAACATCTGGTTACCATCTGAATTCTTGATAGGCTTTGCCAAATGAAAGTCATAGAGGAGGATTGAGAGGCAGCAGATGAGCCATAGAGGAGGATTGAGATGTGGCATATGAGAAGAAGGTCTTCATTTTGTAGAGCTTCAGCAGCAGCAGTCCATAGGCTCCAGCCCCTAGTTTCTTCTGGTGCTCTCTGGGCCTGCCTTCCTGAGTCAGTTCAGAGGGACCAGCAACAAGGTAGGGTGAGCTCTCCTCAGAGATCTAAATACAAATAGTCCTGAGCTCTGCTCCAAAAGAACAAACACGTGTGTGGGCATTGTCCTCAGAATCCTAGATTTTGATTACTCTACTATTCTTCTTTGGTAACTTCAATTGTTGGGGTGAAAGCTGTTTATTGCAACCACTGAATTCTGAGTCAGTTCAATGTACGGTTTTTACACTGATAGCCACCAATCTCCACGTAATGAATAATCTGCTTTGACTCCCCCTCCCTTGACATATTTAACATAAAGTACTTTCTGTTTTCCTGACTGATACTCTAACAGTGCAACAGCCTCAGAAACAACCTTCATTCCAGCTTCTCCCTCACTATATCAAGCACACCCATTCAAATATACCTGGACTGCATTTCCTTAATCTATCCCACCACCTAATTTTTCCAGTCGCAAGTTTAGTTAATGCCATTTCTGATCAATCCTGTAGATAGCATCAAACCTCTAACTGGAGGTTTCCCAACTCCATTGTTCAAGAACATGATTACACTTGTTTCTACATATGTAAATGAATAGGAAAATATTTGAGAAAGCCATAATTACTATTGACTTCTCCTAACCCACAACATACATGTAAATTTTCTTAATAGGGAGTGTTAGACCTATTACCACCAGCTACATCTAATAAATTTCTTTCCTGCTGCATGTGCCAACCATACTGGCATTCTCTTTAAAATTCCCTTTTTTTATTTTTGGCATGCATGTAAAATAATCCTTTAAGATCTAAGAGAAAAGTTCTACCAGGAAAGTTAAGTTTCAGGATTGTCTGGTTTTATAGCACCATATGTCTACCTTTGCACTTACTACTTTTGCATTTTCAATCCATATTTCACTACTGCCTATGGCAGTGTAGGCTCACATATTGTTCCATCTTTGCAAGTCTTCAGGTTTATAGCACATTTTAAATACTAAAATATGCTCATTGAATAATTTAAGGACTTCTATTGATGTTTTTCTTTAGTAATCATAGATTCAAAGCTGACAAACAAAATGAGAAACATTTTTATATACCTGTTTGTGTTATACACTCTGAAGTTTATATACTCCCCTTAAATACTTGATCAAAAATGAATAACCATTGATTCTGGAAAATGCCAAAACATTATCCTATCAAAGACCTTTCTTTAAGTAATCCTGCTTCCCCTTCAGCTGGATTTTTGACTTCTTAAAGACCTTTATACCAATAAAATGAATTTAATTTTTTTTTACTTTTTTCCTCAAAAAAAATTGAGATATATGTAAAGAATGTTGTGGTTTGTTACATAGGTATACGTGTACTGTGGTGGTTTCCTGCACCAATTGAATTATCCTCTAAGTTCCCTCCCTTCATCCCCCATCCCCTAACAGGCTCTGGTGTGTTTTGTTCTGTTCTCTGTGTCGACATGCTCTCAATTTTCTTTTTTTTTTGAGACAGAGTTTCACTGTTGTTACCCAGATTGGAGTGCAATGGCATGATCTTGGCTCACCGCAACCTCCGCCTTCTGGGTTCAAGCAATTCTCCTGCTTCAGCCTCCCGAGTAGCTGGGACTACAGGCACGCACCACCATGCTCAGCTAATTTTTGTATTTTTAGTAGAGATGGGGTTTCACCTCATTGACCAGAATGGTCTTGATCTCTTGACCTCATGATCCACCCGTCTTGCCTCCCAAAGTGCTGGGATTATAGGCATGAACCACCACACCCAGCCACTCTCAGTTTTCAACTTCCACTTACCAGTGAGAATATGTGGTGTTTGGTTTTCTGTTCCTGTGTTAGTTTGCTGAGGATGATGATTTTCAGTTTCATCCATGTCCCTGCAAAGGACATGAACTCATTCTTTTTCATAGCTGCATAGTATTCCATGGTATATATGTACCACATTTTCTTTATCTAGTCTATCACTGATGAGCATTTTGGGCTGGTTCCATATCTCTGCTATTGTGAATAGTGCTGCAATGAACATATGTGTGCATGTGTCTTTATAGTAGAATGATATGTCTTCCTTTGGGTATATATCCAGTAATGAGACTGCTAGGTTAAATGGTATTTCCAGTTCTAGATCTTTAAGGAATAACCGTACTGTCTTCCACAATGGTTGAACTAATTTATATTCTCACCAATGGTGTAAAAATGCCCCTATTTCTCCACAGCCTCATCAGCAACTATGGTTATATTCGTATAAAATTTAAAATCTTTTTTTTTCTAATTCTGTGAAGAATATCAATGGTAGTTTGATAGGAACAGCATTGAATCTATAAATTATTTTGGGCAGTATGGTCACTTTTATGATATTGATTCTTGCTATCCATGAGGACGGAATGTTTTTCTATTTGTTTGCGTCCTCTTTTATTTTCTTGAGTAGTGATTTGTAGTTCTTTCTGAAGACGTCGTTCCCATCTTTTGTTAGCTGTATTCCTAGTTATCTTATTCTCTTTGCAGCGATTTTGAACAGGGCTTATGATTTTGCTTTCTGCTTCTCTATTGTTGGTGTGAAAAAATTAACAAAATAGACTCCTAGCCAGACTAACGAAGAAGAGAGAGAAAAATCAAAGAAACACATTAAAAATTATAAAGAGGATATGACCAATGACCCCACAGAAATACAAACTACCATCAGAGAATACTATAAACTCTTCCATGGAAATAAACTAGAGAATCTAGAAGAAATGGACACATTCCCGGACACATACACCCTACCAAGATTAAACTAAGAAGAAGTTGAATCATTGAATAGACCAATAACAAGTTCTGAAAGTGAGGCAGTAATTAATAGTCTACCAACCAAAAAACAAAACAAACAAACAAACAAACAAAAAACCGCAGGACCAGGGAGATTCACAGCTGAATTCTACCAGAAATACAAAGAGGTGCTGATACCAGTCCTTCTAAAACTGTTCCAATCTAGGTTTTCTCCTCCCTAATCCATTTTATGAAGTTAGCATCATCCTGATACCAAAATCGGGAAGAGACACAACAAAAATACGAAACTTCAGGCCAATATCCCTGATGAACATCAATTGTAAATCCTCAGTAAAATACCAGCAAACTGAATCCAGCAGCACATCGAAAAACTTATCCACCACAATCATGTTGGCTTCATTCCTGCAATGCAAGGCTGGTTCAACATATCCAAATCAATAAACTTAATTTATTAAATAAATAGAACCAAGGGCAAGAACCATGTATTATCTCAACAAATACTAAAAAGGCCTTTGATAAACTCATCTCTTCATGTGAAAAACTCTCAATAAACTAGATATTGATGAAACATATCTCAAAATAATAAGAGCTATTTATGACAAACCCACAGCCAATATCATATTGAATGGGCAAAAGCTGGAAGCATTCCCTTTGAAAACTGGCACAAGACAAGGATACCCTCTCTCACCACTCCTATTCAATAAAGTATTGGAAGTTCTGGTCAGGGCAATCATACCAGAGAAAGAAATAAAACATATTCAAATAGGAAGAGAAGAAGTCAAATTGTCTCTATTTGCAGATGACATGATTTTATATTTAGAAAACCTCATAATCTCAGCCCAAAAACTCCTTGAGCTCGTAAGTAACTTCAGCCAAATCTCAAGATAAAAAATAAATGTGCAAAAATCACAAGTATTTGTTTGTCTTTATCTTTTTAGAGACTGTTCTCTCAGTCTTGACTCAAACGGTGGGTTATGCTAGACGCCTCATGATAACTTAGCCAGAATGATACCCTAAGCATGGAATACCATAGGTAACTAAATCTACAAAAACACCTCAAAACATTCATGTTTATACATACAAATCAAAGTTACTGATGAATCAAAAGGCGAGACACTCTGAACAGATATGAGGGAATAAGATGGAGCCATGAATGTTAGTGTGTTGAGGCTCAAGAAAAGTGAGTGAACAAAAGTTATGTGATTTATTACATATTACATTTGATTTTCCACTTCTACTCTATTTACAACATTCTGAAACTTTTAAGTAAAGTCAAAAAAAAGTCGTTTTGCATCTTGACCATCTTAATGTAAGGGGAAATTTTCTGTGACACTTAACATTTCCCTGAATACTGTTCAGCTGATCTGGGTTGCTAAAAGTGGATTTTCTTCCTCCTTTGTTACCCTTACTTGTATTTCTTCTCCTAAGACACCAACAGGCAATTTCAGATTTACATTTCATCACCATAACTTCAATCCTGATTTACTTTTTCCCTCTAGGTTTGTTATCCCTAGTTAAAACTGTCAGATTCTGTTTGATCTTTCTATTTTCATCAGGGTGCTTTGAGGGTCTGCAGTTGGTCTGGTAAATAAATTAAATGGCGTGATTTTCAAACCACTTTGCTTTATAATGGAAAATAGAGATATCCAACAGTATCACTATAAAGCTAACAGAAAAATGTAAAATAAGTTATATGCAGAAGCCTTCAGATGCCTACATCTTATTCAAAAACAGTTGATTTTATGTGTACCCAATTATCATCATACACTTAAATTTGTATTTCATTTAAATGCAGGCTAGCATTCAGTGAACCAAGGAATGTACTGTTAAAGTTATCCATTGCTTACTGTTATGTAAGATTTTGTTTTTTCACTTAACCACATAAATTTATGTGCTATTTTAATGGATTCATATTATCAGTATTTATTACATTATATTCCTATGGCTAACCCAGCTAATATGGGTATTATTTTTGTTCTTCTCAATGATGAATTTGATTGTATGGTAATTGATTTTAGTATGTTCTTACACTTACTTGCCTAAAAAGGTCTCAGAAACTATATATCAGATGACATATTATATTATTAAAATAAAATCAGTGCCAACACAATAATTAAATGCAATTTCAATTGATGGTAGAATTATTTTACTGCATATATAAATTCACTGGAATATCTGATTAAATATATTATTTTATTTTAGTATATTGTAGACGATAAATATGTTATCCTTAAGAGAATTTGTGCTTAAAAATTTAAGAATGACAAAGTATGATATTCTTTAAATTTTGATGGAGGATAATTTTAAATATATAGTTTGCAATTCAAATAATTTGACAAGTTAAATAGAATATATTCTCAAGGGATTTGTATATAAATTGCATTCTTTAGATATTTAATTCTTAATTTGTCATGGGGCTTTTGTAAATATTGAATCACTTTTACTTAGCCACTTAATGGAAAGTGTACATTTTCCAATCTTAAAAATGTATGGCACTTCAAAATTCTAATTATTTGACAAAATCAAAAGAAAGTTGGAACCAGATGATTATGGATGAATTGAAATCTTCTACAATACCTGTTTTACCATTTTGGGAGTGCCTGAATATTTAGCATTTTTTTCTGGAAAGTATGGACATTTGCTCATCATCTAAGTCAATGAGTGTCAGATGACTTTACATCTGTTTGCATACAAAGTGAGAGACGGCAAGGCAGGGTGTTGTTTCTTCATTTGTTTTGTTTCTTGTTTTTCATTACAATTTTCCTTTCTGACACTCAGACTAACAACAATATTTTGAAGAGATGCCAGAATATTTTTTCATAATAGGTCATAGTTACAGAATTTAGTAATTTGCTAGGCAATATTCTGAATATTTTAAATATATACGCTTTTAAAACTTATCACAAATAACCATTAAATAGCAACCAGTCTTATCTTTGTTTTACAAACAGAAACTGAGGCACAGAGATATCAAGTAATTGTTCAAGAGCCCAAAGCTAATATGTGAGGGATCCAGAAATTAAATGAGGCAATCTGATTCTGGGAATTTTTCCATTAGCTATTACCCTGCTTTATCCCTCAAAGAATATTGGATGTATAGCATTGGAAAAATTAAGTTTATATTTTCATCACAGAGAAAAATAACTTCAACTTAAGTCATACTTCTTATGTACTTAACAATAGAAATCTACCATCAAAGGGAGATTCAATGTTCCACTTTTTATTTATCACAGTACATAAGAAATAGATTTTGAATGGATGCCAATATTTCTACAACAGAGTTTCCAAATGAAATGTGTATTGGATACCTGATCAGTATATAGCTGTAGACAGCTAGATTCTTATGTTCTTCCTTGATTCAAAGCATGATTACTCTTTTATTCAATTTACAGATACTTCATCCACCAATCCTATAAAAAGATAATTACAGCAGCACTGTAATTATCTTTTTTTTGCCACATGAGAGGCTTATGAATCTAAAGAACTGTTTCAAAGCACCTAGTTATGTATGGTTTAAGTACATGCTGTTGGCCTGGGGAAAGGGTGTTTTAATAGCATGAATTAATGTTGATTATACATATAATTAATTCCCTCCTTTCTCTCTGTTTTTTTTTGTTGTTGTTGTTGTTATTGTTTGTTTTGTTTTGTTTTGTTTTCTGAGATGGAGTCTCACTCTGTCACCCAGGCTAGAGTGCAGTGGCACAATCTTGGCTTACTGTAACCTCCATCTCATGGGTTCAAGCAATTCTGCTGCCAAATCCACCCAAGTAGCTGGGACTATAGGCACACATCACCACAGGTGGCTAATTATTTATATTTTCATAGAGACATGGTTCCACTTCCTCGGACTCTCAAATTGCTGGGATTACAAGTGTTGGCCACCACACCAAGCCTTTCATTTTTCTTGCATTGTATTCCCTCTTTGTAACTAGAATTCTGGTAAATGAATACAATGTTCTAGACAATAAATCAAAATATGTCAAGAAAAATAATTATCTTTCTAAATATAAAAATGAAGAAACATGTCCATTAGTTCTAATTTTAAGTGTTATATGAATACATATATGAAACTAAACCTTCAAAATACCGTTGACATGAAAATTATAACTCAAGATGTTACAGTTGAAAGAAAGTATATGTTTCCTTTCACAAACACCACATCACAGTGACAATGATCACAATTTTGTCCTAGGGCACCCAGCCAATCTTGCTACTTGCTGTTGCTGAGTCCTGAAATTTTGGCATGGAATTTATTTCTGACAACGATTAAAGTCAGAATATTGTATGATTGCTTAGAGAACAATATGTATTACATATAAGGTAAAAGTATAAAGTAAATAGTAACATGTACCATTAGAAAAACAGCATTTGACTCCTAGGACAGGATGACTGAATTATAGGTATAAGTTGTGATATAGTTTGGCTCTGTGTCACCACCTAAATCTCACTTTGAATTATAATAATCCTCATGTTTCAAGGGTGAGACCAGGTGGAGATAAGTGAATTACCAGGGCAGTTTCCCCTATGCTGTTCTAGTTCTCACGAAATCTGATGGTTTTACAAGGGGCTTCTTTCTTCAATGGACACTCCTCTCTCTTGTGAGGAGGTGCCTGCCACCCTAATTGTAAGTTTCCTGAGGTCTACACAGCCATGTAAAACTATGAATCAATTAAACTTCTTTTCTTTAAAAAATTATCCAGTCCAATACCTTTTATTTCTTTCTGTTGCCTGATGGACCTAGTCAGAACTTTCAATACTATGCTGAATTAGAATGGTGAGAGAAGGTATCCTTGTCTTGTGCCTGTTTTCAAAGGGAATGCTTCCAGATTTTGCCCATTCAGTATGATATTGGCTGCGAGTTTGTCATAAATAGCTCTAATTATTTTGAGATAGAATCTATCGATGCCTAATTTATTGAGAGTTTTTAGCATAAAGGGCTGTTGAATTTTATCAAAGGCCTTCTATGCATGTACTGAAATAATCATGTGATTTTGTATTTAGTTCTGTTTATGTGATGAGTTATGATTATAGATTTGTGGATGTTGAACTGTTCTGTTTATGTGATAGATTATGATTACAGATTTGTGGATGTTGAACCACCTTGCATCCCTGGGATGAAGCTAACTTGATTGTGATAGGTAAACTGTTTGATGTGCTGTTGGATTCAGTTTGCCAGTATTTTATTGAAGATTTTTGCATCAATATTCATCATGAATATTGATCTGAAATATCCTTTTTTAGTTGTGCCTCTGCGAGGTTTTGGTATCAGGATGGTGCTAGCCTCATAAAATGAGTTAGGGAGGATAAAGGGTATTTGAATAGGAAGAGAGGATGTCAAATTGTCCCTGTTTGCAGATGACATGATTGTATATTAAGAAAACCCCATTGTCTCAGGCCCAAATCTCCTTAACCTGATAAGCAACTTCAGAAATGTCTCAGGATAAAAAATCAATGTGCAAAAACCACAATCTTGCCTATACACCAATAACAGACAAACACAGAGCCAAATGATGAGTGAACTCCCACTCACAATTGCTATAAAGAGAAGAAAATGCCTAGGAATACAACTAACAAGGGACTTGAAGAACTCTTCAAGGAGAACTACACACCACTGCTCAAGGAAATAAGAGAGGACACAATCAGATGGAAAAACATTCCATATTTATGGATAGGAAGAATAAATAGAGAGAAAATAGCCATATGGCCCAAATTAATTCGTACATTAAATGCTCTGCCCATCAAGCTACCAATGACATTCTTCACAGAATTGTAAAAAACTACCTTAAACTTCATATGGAACCAAAAAATAACCTGCATAGCCAAGACAATCCTAAGCAAAACAAACAAAGTTGGCAGCAACATGCTAACTGACATCAAACTATATAACAAGGTTACTGTAATCAAAACAACATGGTATCAGTAATAAAACAGAGATATAGACCAAGGGAACAGAACAGAGGCTTCAAAAGCAACACCACACATCTACAACCATCTGATCTTTGAAAAATCTGACAAAAACAAGCAATGGGGAAATGAGTCCCTATTTAATAAATGGTGATGGGAAACCTGGCTAGCCATGTGCAGAAAGATGAAACTGGATTCCTTCCTTACACCTTATATAAAAATTAACAGTAGTTGGATTAAAGATTTAAACATGAGGCCTAACACCATAAAAACTCTAGAAGTAAACCTAGGCAATACCATTCAGGATACAGGCATGGGCAAAGACTTCATGACAAAACTCCAAAGCAATGACAACAAAAGCCAAAATAGACAAATTGGATCTAATTAAACTTAAGAGCTTCTGCACAGTTAAAGAAACTATCAATAGAGTGAACCAGCAAACAACAGAATGGGGAAAAAAATTTGCAATCTACCCATGTGACCAAGGGTTACTATAAAGAATCTATAAAGAACTTAAACAAATTTATATATATTAAAAAAAACTCCATCAAAAAGTGGGCAAAGTATATAAACAGACACTTTTCAAAAGAAGATATTTATGCAGCCAACAAACATATTTTAAAAAGCTCATTATCACTGATCATTAGAGAAATGCAAATCAAAACCACATTGAGATACTACCTCATACCAGTTAGAATGAACATCATTAAAAAATCAGGAAACAACAGATGCTGAAGAGTAAAAAGCCAGGGACATTTAATGTTAGCCATGGAAGCAGCTGGGATTGGGGCTGTACCCTGCAAAACCACAGGGTCACAGCTGTCCAAGGCCATGGGAACACACCTTTTGCATCCGTGTGTCCTGGATGTAGGAAATGGAGTCAAAGGATAACGTTGCGGAAATTTAAGATTTAAAGATTGCCCTATTGGATTTTTGACTTGCATAGCACCTGCAACCCCTTTTTTATGGCCAATTTCTCTCATTTGGAATGAGTGTATTTACTCAATGCCTATAACCCTATAGTATGTAGGAAGTAAATAACTTGCTTTTGATTTTACAGGCTCATGGGTGAAAGGGACTTGTCTCAGATGGGATTTTGGACGTGGATTTTTGTGTTAATGTTGGATTGAGTTAAGACTTTGGGAAACTGTTGGGAAGGCATGATTGTATTTTGAAATGTGAGAACATTAGATTTGAGAGTGTCCAGAGGTGAAATAATATGGCTTGACTATGTCCCTACCCAAATCTCATCTGGAATTGTAATTCCCATAATCCCTACATGTCATGGGAGGGACCCAAGGGAGGTAATTGAATCATGGGGGTGGTTTCCCTCGTGCCGTTCTTGTGATAGTGAGTCAGTTCTCATGATATCCAGTGGTTTAATAAGTGCCTGGCATTTCCCTTGCTGGAATTCATTCTGTCTTCTGCTGCCTTGTGATGAACGTGTCTTCTTCCCCTTCACCTTCTACTATGATTGTTGGTTTCCTGAGACCTCCCCATTCATATGCAACTGTGAGTCAAGTAAACCTCTTTCTTTATAAATTTCCCAGTGTTGAGTATTTCTTCATAGCAGCATGAGATACTATTAATACAAGTTCTAAGGAAAAAACACTGTATTTTAACAAAAATGTTGCCAAATATTCCATTAAATTTGAAATTTTTTTTAGACATACAGAACTTTTTGAATTTAGTTAGGGAAACATGTTGTCCTTCTTGTACTTTTCAGTTAATTATAAGAATCAAAGAGATGGAATCTATCTTTAGAAAAAATCAGATTTTGAGTAATAGTGATACAACATCCATCTTTGAATGAGCAATACCTCTGTAATTGATGGCTCTTTTTCTGACAAACTATATGAGTTTCTAAGAAAGAGGCTTGAATACAGCAAGTGGATATTAAATCTTTCCAAGTCTTGGCTGTGTGTCACGGCTCACGCCTGTAATCCCAAAACTTTGGGAGGTCAAGGGAGGCAATTCCCTTGAGCTCAGGAGTTCAAGACCAGCCTTAACAACATGTTGAAATCTTGTCTTTATAAAAAAAGTACAAAACCAGAAGAAAATCTAGGCAAAACCATTCAGGACATAGGCATAGGCAAGGACTTCATGATTAAAACACCAAAAGCCAAAATAGACAAATGGGACCTAATTAAACTCCAGAGCTTCTGCACACCAAAAGAATCATTAGAGTGAATCAGCAAACAACAGAATGGGAAAATATTTTTGCAATATACCCATCTGACAAAGGGCTGATATCCAGGATCTACAAAGAACTAAAACAGATCTACAAGAAATAAAAACAAACAAGCCCATTCAAAAGCAGGCGAAGGATATGAACAGACGCTTTACAAAAGAAGACATCTATGAGGCTAACAAACATATGAAAAAATGCTCATCATCACTGGTCATTAGAGAAATGCAAATCAAATCTACATTGAGATACTATCTCACACCAGTTAGAATGGTGATCATTAAAAAATCTGGAGACAACAGATGCTGGAGAGGATGTGGAGAAATAGGAACACTTCTACACTGTTGGTGGGAGTGTAAATTAGTTCAACCATTGTGGAAGACAGTGTGGTAATTCCTCAAGGACCTAGAAATAGAAATTCCATTTGACCCAGCAATCTGATTACTTGGTATATACCCAAAGAATTATAAATTATTCTATTATAAGGACACATGCACACGAATGTTCATTGCAGCACTGTTTACAATAGCAAAGACTTGGAATCAATCCAAATGCCCATTGATGATAGACTGGACAGGAAAAATGTGGCACATAAACAACATGGAATACTATGCAGCCATAAAAAATGATGAGTTCATGTCCTTTGTAGGGACATTGATGAACCTGGAAACCATCATTCTCAGCAAACTGACACAAGAACAGAAAATCAAACACTGCATGTTTGCACTCATAGATGGGTGTTGAACAAAGAAAACACATGGCCACATGGACACAGGGAGGGGAGCATCAGACACTAGGTTCTGTGGGGGGGGAACTAGGAGAGGGACAGCAGGGGTGGGGAATTGGGGAGGGATATCATGGGGAGAAATGCTAGAAACAGGTGACGGGGAGGAAGGCAGCAAACCACATTGCTATGTATGTACCTATACACCAATCTTGTATACATGTACCCCAAAATCTAAAATGCATGGTTGTGTTCTTTAAAGAAACAAATGCACAACCATGAAAATAAAAAAGTACAAAAATTAGCTGGGCATGATGATGTGCACCTGTAGTCTCAGCTACTGAGAATGAGGTGAAGGATAGCTTGAGACTGGGGAGGATGAGTGTGATTTGAGCTGTGATTGCATCACTGCACTCCAGCCTGGGCAATAGAGTGAGAACTCATCTCAAACAAAAAGAAAAAAAATGTTTAAAAATCTGTAAAGAAACTCAAAACTTCCCAAGTCACATGCCAAAAGGTTCAAACTTCCTTTTGTGACATTTCATGTGATATTCAGCATCCCACAGTCCCATGAAATATAATTAAAATGATTATAAACTAGTAATTGTGATATAGAGGCAGTTGATTATTATTATTAGTTTTAGAAATTGAAAAAGAAATGACATATGGTTACAAGGGCCTCATTCAACATAAAAAATTACTCATTTTATCATAATTTGAAATAGAGGGTTTTTATAATTTTCATCCTTTCCCTTTCACCTAATTGTATTATCTTCTTAAGGTTGATGTAACAAAGTATCACAAAGTGACTTTAAACAGCAGAAATATATTGTGTCATAGTTCAGGAGTCCAGAACTGTGAAACCAAATAACAGTAGAGTAATAGTCTTTTAAAACCTGCAGCTGAGAAATTTCCTTGCCTATTGTAGCTTGTGGTGTTTTCCAGTAATCGTGGGGGATTCTTTGGCTACTAGATGCATTGCATTATTCCAATCTCTGCTTCTGTCCTCCTATGACCATCGTATCCCTGTGTGTCTGTCTTGACATGTTTTCTTCTTATAAGGACATGAATCATATTGGATCTGGAAACATTCTGATGAAGTCATCTTAACTTGATTACATCTGCAAAGATCCCATTTCAAAATAAGGTCACATTCATATTTATGGATGGTTAGGACTTCTAGATAACTTTTTGCCAGGTCCTAGTTTAATTAATGCCATTAGTGAATACAAAATAGGATTGCATATGAGTATGGGATATTACTAAATGTGGAGAGTAAAGTTGTTTTGTTTTGTTTTTCCAATGCAGCATTTTAGTACATTGTACCTGAATGAGGCCACACTTATCCTTTGGATCAAAACATAAAAAGGCAACATACAACAAACAATATTTATAAACCAGCATTATATGATAACAAAATAAATATATAACAATGAGTAAAATGATATTACTTGTTTCATCTGTAAAGAATAAATACTAGGATCTGTTAAGTGAGTAAAATATCCCAGATCAAGTAGAACTTGATTTTGCTATTATCTTTGCTATTATTTCTCTAGGAAGAACAGACAGAGAAGCACATTCCATAGAAGAGAAAAAGTTCAGAAAATAAGATATTTGTGGGAACAATTAAAATGCTAGCTTGAATCAAAAATATCTGGGAAAACAAGCATCAAAAATACATTCACACAAGGTAGCAGCAATCCAGTGACATGAGAAAAATTTGAAATTGATTTCAGAAGCAGAAAGAAGGCATTACAGGCACTACCACAGGACAGTAGGATGATGCAAAAATATTCTGAGAGCATTGGATATTAATGTAGGCTAGGATTTAAAAATCTGGTACAGAAAGTACAATATACTTGTACTACATTAATCTAATTATATGTGCTGTGGTAATAACATATGCCAGCAAACTGTGTGGTGTACTTCCCTGGAGTATCACAGTGAATTTGCATAGAACAGCATTCCAGGACATTTGATTGAGGAAAATACAGGGACATCTGTAAAAAACTTAACAGTCTACTACTCTTTCATTATTTAGAATCATTTCATTAATGAACAGAACTATTTGTTTTGTATTTTCCTAGGGGTGATGATAAATTTATTAAAATATATAGCTATGAACTGAAACAGTTTGGGAATCCTTAGCTTATTAATCAATGAATGAATTTTTTCCCTTCAAAATTGCTCTGTAGCTTTGTATAGTTTTATACACCCCTTTATATTTTTGTTATCTTGTCATTTAGATCATTTTTATTAAAAACTATTTTGTTTTGTTTTTGTTTTGAGAAAGAGTCTCACTCTTTTGCCAGGCTGGATGGCGGTGGTACAATCTCAATTCACTGCAACCCCTGCCACCTGAGTTCAAGCAATTCTCCTGCCTCAGCCTCCTGAGTAGCTGGGATTACAGGTGCCTGACACAAGGCCTGACTCATTTTTGCATTTTTAGTAGAGCTGGGTTAACTGGTCCTAAACTCCTGATCTCATGACCCACCTGCCTCAGCCTTCCAAAGTAAGGGGAATACAGACGTAAGCCACTATAAAAATCAATTTTAAAAAAATGGACTGGTATAAAAATTAGTCAAAATCTTCTTTAATTTTTTTCTGGTGTTACAGGAGGCAAAGACTAGAGAAATCATATTTTGCCCAAATGAAACGATATTTTGCTCTTAATGAATTTTACTCTCCCACATTTAGGTCTTTTTTTTCCCCCAAAACTAAGATCATTTTCAGAGTTATTGTTACTACTTTTATCTTAGCTTTTAACATTAGGTTTAATATTTCACTTTAATGTGCATACTATATGTTTTTGTCTGATCTATTTGATTCCTGCGTCTGCTGCAAAACACATAACTATGTTAATAATGAAATTGAGAGAGACTGGAAGTTTCTTGCAAAATGTCAGCATAGAAGCAAACTGGCTTCATTCCCTTTCATAATAAAATAAAATAAAACAAAACAAATATATAGCACTGAGGTTATCACCAGCAATGTCCCGGAACTCAAGTATGAAGATGGGACTGTACCTAGTGCCACAGAGAAGTAAAACAAAACAAGAAGTCTGAGCAGTGAGTACAGGAATTGGGCTTCCATGTCTGTGATGGTGCTCTTCCCAATCTGCCTGGCACCAAGCCTGTGAAAAATTTTCCTCCTAATCATGGTTTCTGTATTAGAAATAATGTAATAGAGATGAACAATCAAGCTTCCCCAACCTCTTGGGTCACCTAGCTGGAGACCTAACCATATTTCAATTCATGGGAAATATCACAAGTGTTTAAAGTGAGAAATGTATCTAAGCACAACCAGGCCAGCAGGTCAATGGCTCTTCCATCGCCAGCTATGCAAACCCTTCTCTGTAATTCAGTCAAAAGAGACAACAAATCATAGTTGTTGCTCCACAGCATCACACTTGAGGAGGCATGTTCCATAGGTAAAAACCACTAGCCAGCTTTCCAGTACTGCCAGGATATTTCCTTTGTGACTTCCTCTGATATGGGACTGGTAGTGCTTTGATAATTTACTACAGCCAAAGCAAACCTGGGCTTAAAGCACTACAGAGTAGCATAAAGGAGGCAGTGTCCTAGTGGAGGGAAAAGGCGAGAAAGAGAGATACATTCAATAGGTAAATTATGAAGAATCTCTAGGCAAATGCATCCAATAAAAAACAAAACAAGCCAAACAGTTAAGATTGGAATAACGAACTAATCCTTCAATGCAGAGATGCCGACGCTGACAAACTTCCACAAGAAACAGCAAGAAGAGAGAACTATGACCTACCAAAATGGACAAAATAAGAAATCAGTTACCAACACTAATAAGTGGGCAATATGTGAGTGTTCTGACCAATAATTTAAAAATAGTTTTAAGAAACCTCAATTATTGCAAAAATCACAGTAGATAACAGTAGAATGGATCAAACAGAGCAAATAATAAGTGAGCTCAAAGATAGGCTATTTGAAAATACACAGAGGAGAAAAGAATGAGAGGGAAAAATAGAACCTACAACTAGAGAAAATTATTTGAAAATATAAATCTAAGAATTATTAATATTCAAGAAGGAATTGAGCAATAGTGAGGGAAAGAAAGAAATTATCATAGAAAACTTTTCAAAACTGGAAAAATGTATACAGTTCCAGGTATGGAAAGGTCAGACAACATCAAATGGATCCAGCCCAACTGAGATAATCTCAAAACACATAATAACCAAACTGTAAAATTAAGGACAAAGTAAGGATTCTAAAATTAGCAAGAGAAAAGAAGCAAATAACACATAAAGGAGCTCCAATTCACATAAAAATGGACTTCTCAACAGAAACCATACAGGCTGGAAAGAAGTGAAGTGACATTCTAAAAATGTTTTAAGATAAAAAGCCTATCATACAAAAATACTGTATTCAGCAATGCTCTCTTTCAAACATGGAGAGAGAGTTTTTTTCTCAGGCAAACAATACCTGAGAGAATTCATAAGCACAGGACCTATTTTATAAGAAATGCTAAAGGCAATTCTTGAATCTGAAAGAAAAATACACTAATGTGCAAAAAGAAAATATTTGAAGGGTATAAATCCCACTGGCAAAATTAAGTGTACAGAAAAATCCAAACTATTCTAATACCATAATTGCAATGTGTAATTCACTAGTAACTCTAAGTATGAAGCCTAAAAGAGAAATTGATCAAAAATAGTAATAGTACAGCAACCTGTTAAGAGGTACGTGATATGACAATATGTAAATTGAGAAACAAATAAACCAAAATGGCATAGGGTAGCTAAAGTGTAGAGTTATTTTTTCTTTCTTTTAAGTTTTCTCTTTGTTCCTACTCTTCTTTGTAATCTAGGTCACCATTCCTCTAAAATAACTGGTTTAATTTTTCTGTAAGTTCATGGTATCAACAATGCATAAAATTATAACAGATTCACAAAAAATAAATATTAATAAACGAAAATATTTTTACCAGAAAAAATACTTAGCCACAAAGAAAAATAGTAAGAAAGGAGGAAGGAAGAATAGAGCTTAAAAAAGAAAAGAAAAAAGAAGCAACAGAATGGCAATAATATGCCATTTATCAATAACACTGAATATGCCATTTATCAGTAACACTGACTACTGATGTACTCAGTTATTCAGTTTAAGGACATAAAGTGGCTGAATGAATTCAGGGACAAAAACCCACTTAACCTATAAATACACATATATACTAAAGGTAAGAGTGTTAAAACAGATATTACATGCAGCTGGAAACTGAAAATGAGCAGAATTAACTATACATGTACCCGATAAAATGACAAAATGTCAAAGACTATACCATGAGACAAAGAAAGTCACCATATAATAATAAAAGGGATTGTAGGTGGGAGGGGGGCTAGGGGAGGGATAGCATTAGGAGAAATACCTAATGTAGATGACGGGTGATGGATGCAGCAAACCACCGTGGCAGGTGTATACCTATATAACACATCTGCACATTCTGCACATTTACCCTAGAACTTAAAGTAATTTTTTTAAAAGATCAGTTCAGCAAGAGGATACATAAATTATAAATATGCAGCCAACACTGGAGGACCCAAGTATATACAGCAATCAAACATTAACAGATTTAAAGGGAGAGATAGACTGCAATATTATAATAGTAAGAAACTTCAACACCCCACTCTTAATAACAGACTGTTCATTTAGAAAGAAAATCAACAAAGAAACATCAGAGTTAAACTACACATTATACCAAAGAGGCCTAACTCACATTTACAAAACGTTTCACCCAACTTCTGCAGAATACACATCATTTCCATAAGCACATAAAACCATCTTCAGAATAGACTGTATCTTAGGCTACAAATCAAATCTCAACAAATTGAAAGAATAAGAAATCACATGATATTTTCTGACAAAAATGAAACAAAACTAGAAATTAAAAAAAGAGGAAACTCAGAAACTATACAAACACATGGAAGTTAAAGAACATGCTCCTGAATGATGAAATTAAAAAGAAAATTAAAACAATTGAAAATGTAAATTCAACACAGCTAAGTCCATGGGATATGGCAAAAACAGTACTAAGAGGTAAGTTTATAACAGTAAATATTTATATCAAAAAATTATAAAGACTTAAAATCAATAAAAAGTGACATACATTAAAGACCTAGAAAAGCAAGAACAAACCAAACCCAGAATTAATAGAGGCAATGAAATAATAAACATTAAAGCAGAAATAAATAGCACTGAAGCTAAAAATAATACAGAAGATCAACAAAATGAACAGTTGATTTTAAGAAAGATAAATAACATCACCATCAACAAAACTTTTAGCTAAAGAAACTGTAAAAAGAAGACCCAAATAAATAAAATCAGAAATGAAAAAATGAGATATAGCAACTTATATCACAGAAATGCAAAAATTTTTGGAGACTGTTATTAACAACTATATGCCAACAAACTGGAAAACCTAGAAAAAAATCGAAAAGTTCCTGGATACATATAGTCTACCAAGCTTGAACCATGAAGAAACAAAAACCTCAACAAACCAAAAATGAGTAGTGAAATTGATGCTATAATGAAGTCTTCCATCAAAGAAAATCCAAAGACTAATGAATTCACTGATGAATTCTACCTAGCATTTAAATAACTAATTCCAAATTTATTCAAAGTCTTCAAAAAAATTAAAGTTTGAAATATTTCCAAACATATTCAATGAGGCTCATATTAACCTGACATTGAATGTAGAGAAAAATACAAGAAAAAAGAAAACTATAGGCCAATATTACTGATGAATACATACGTCAAAATTCTCAACAAAATATTATCAAATCATATTCTACAATGCACTAAAATATCATTTACCATAATTAAATGGAGTTCATCTGAAGATAAATATATGTATGCATCCCACTATGGAAGAATGATTTAACATACAACAATCTCTAAGCATGACACATTACATTAACAGAACAAAGAACAAAAGCCATATGATTTCAATAAATACTGAAAAAGCATTAGACAAAATTCAACATTCCTTTAATAATAAAAAATATCAACAAACTTTGTGTAGAAGGAACATATCTCAAATAATAAAGGTCATATATGAACAACCCACAGCTAATATAATACTGAACAGGGGAAAATTGAAAATTCTTTATCTAAGATATAAAACAAAGATGCCCATTTTGTCTACTTTTATTCAATGTAATACTGGAATTCCCAGCCAGAACAATTTCTTTAAGCAAGGGGGGGAAAAGGGCATCCATATTAAAACAAACAAGTCAAATTATCCTTGTTCACAGGCAACATGATGTTTTATTAAAAAAAAAACAAAATACTGGCAAACAGACTGCAACAGCAAATCAAAAATCTTATTCAACATGATCAAGCAGGCTTCATCCTGCAGATGTAAGGCTGCTTCAATATACACAAGTCTATAAATGTAATTCATCAAATAAACAGAAGCAGACAAAAACCACATAATTATCTCAATAGATGCAGAGAAGGCCTTTGACAAAATTCAACAGCCCTTTATGCTAAAAGCCCTCAATAAACTAGGTATCGATGGTATGTATCATAAAATAATAACAACTATTTATGACAAACCCACAGCCAATATCATACTGAATGGGCAAAAACTGGAAGCATTTCTTTAGAGATCTGGCACAAGACAAGGATGCCCTCTCTCACCACACCTATTCAATATAGTACTGGAAGTTCTAGCCAGAGCAATCAGACAAGAAAAAGAAATAAAGGGTATTCAAATAGGAAAGGAGTAAGTCAGATTGTCTGTATTTGCAGAAGACATAATTGTATATTTAGAAGACACCATTGTCTCAGTCCAAAGTCTCCTGAAACTGACAGGCAACTTCAGAAAATTCTCAGGATACAAAATCAATGTGCAGAAATCGCAAAAATTTCTATAAACCAATAACACACAAAGAGCCAAATCAAAATAAACTCCCATTCACAATTGCTACAAAGAGAATAAAATACCAAAGAATACAACTAACAAAGAATGTAAAGGACCTCTTCAAGGAGAACTACAAACCACTGTCAATGAAATAAGAGAGAATATAAACAGATGGGAAAACATTCCATGCTCATGGTTAGGAAGAATCAATATCGTGAAAATGGCCATACTGCCCAAGGTAATTTACAGATGTGAAAATGGTCATACTGCCCAAGATAATTTACAGATGCAATGCTATCCCCATCAAGCTACCAACGACCTTCTTCACAGAACTGGAAAAAACCACTCCAAACTTCATATGGAACCAAAAGAGAGCCCACAAAGCCAAAACAATCCTATGCAAAAAGAACAAAGCTGGAGGCATCACACTGCCTGACTTCAAATTATACTACAAGTCCACAGTAGTCAAAACAGCATGGTACTGGTACCAAAACAGAGACATAGGTCAATGGAACAGAACAGAGGCCTCAGAAGCGACACCACTCCTCTACAATCATCTGATCTCTGACAAACCTGACAAAAACAAGATATGGGGAAAGGATTCGCTGTTTAATCAATGCTGTTGGGAAAACTGAATAGCAGTGTGCAGAAAGCAGAAACTGGACCCCTTCCTGACATCTTACACTAAAATTAACTCCAGATGGATTAAGAACTTAAACATAAGTCTTTAATATATTTTGTGGATTTACTGAATTTGTATATTAGTTCTGACAGATTTGGATAGTCTTTAGTTTTAGTTTTTGGGTTTATTTTAATTTTTATTAAAAAATTACATAAAAACTAACACCATATAAACTCTAGAAGAAAGCCTGGGCAAAACCATTCGGGACATAGGAATAGACAAAGACTTCGTGACTAAAACACCAAAAGCATTGGCAACAAAAGCCAAAATAGACAAATGGAATCTAATAACACTCCAGAGCTTCTGTACAGCAAAGGAAACAATCATTAGAGCAAACTGGCAACCAAAAGAATGGGAAAAAATTTTTGCTATCTACCCATCTGACAAAGGGCTAATATTCAGAATCTACAAAGAACTAAAACAGATTTATAAGAAACAAACAAAAAAACCCACTCAAAAGTAGGCAAAGGATATGAACAGACACTTTTCAAAAGAAGACATCTATGAGGCTAACAAACTCATGAAAAAATGCTCATCATCACTGGTCATTAGAGAAATGCAAATCAAAACCACATTGAGATACCATCTCACACTAGTTAGAATGGTAATCATTAAAAAATCTGGAGACAACAGATGCTGAAGAGGATGTAGAGAAATAGGACCACTTTTACACTGTTGGTGGGAGTGCAAATTAGTGGAAGACAGTGTGGTGATTCCTCAAGGACCTAGAAATAGAAATACCATTTGACCCAGCAATCCCATTACTGGGTATATACCCAAAGAATTATAAATTTTTCTATTATAAAGACACATGCACACATACGTTCATTGCAGCTCTGTTTACAATAGCAAAGACCTGGAACCAATCCAAATGTCCATCAAAAATTGACTGGATAAAGAAAATGTGGCACATATACATCATGGGATACTACACAGCCATAAAAAACGATGAGTTTGTGTCCTTCACAGGGACATGGATGAACCTGGAAACCATCATACTCAGCAAACTGACACAAGAACAGAAATGCAAACACTGCATGTTATCACTCATAGGTGGGTGTTGAACAATTAGAACACATGGACACAGGGAGGGTAGCATCACACATTGACGTCTGTTGGGAGGGGTGGGGGGAACAGTGGGGGTGGGGAGGGTGGGGAGGGATAATGAGGGGAGAAATACAAGATATAGGTTATGGGGGGGTGAAGGTAGCAAACCACCTTGCCATGTATGTACCTATGCAACAATCCTGCATGATCTGCACATGTACCTAGAACCTAAAGTACAATAAAAATAAAAATTAAAAAAAAAAAACCCAAAACTAAACACTATCCAAATCTGTCAGAACTAATATACAAATTCAGTAAATACACAAAATATATAGTCAACATAAAAGATTAGTAGCATTTATATAGGTTTATAGTGAAAAATCTGAGAAAAAATTTAAGAAGTAATCCCACATGCAAATAATATAAAATATGTAGAAATAAATTCAAACAGAGAAGTGAAAAGATCTATATAAGGAAAACTATAAAACACCAATAAAAGAAATTGAAGAAAACATAAAAATATTAAAAGATATTACAAGCTCATGGACAGGAAAATTAATATTGTTAAAATGACAATAATGCCTTCATTAGTCTATTTTTTAGGCTGCTCATAAAGACATATTAGAAACTGGGCAATTTACAAAAGAAAGAAGTTTAATGGACTTAGAGTTCCATGTGGCTATGAAGCTTCACCATAATGGCAGAAGGTAAAAGACATGTCTTACACGGCTGCAGGGAAGAAAAAGAACTTGTGGAGGAAATATCCTGTTTTTAAAAACTAGATCTTATGAGACTTATTCACTATCATGAAAACAGCACCAGAAAGACCCACGCTCACGATCCAGTTATCTCCCAACAGGTCCCTCCCACAACAAGTGAAAATTATGGAAGCTGCCAAGATGAGATTTGGGCAGGGGCACCAAATCTCATATGGAGAAAAACCATATCAATACCTAAAGCAATTTACAGATTTAATGCAATACTTTTATAAACAAATAGAAATTACAATCCTAAAACTTATATATAACCACAAAAGACCCTGGATAGTCAAAGCAATACTGAGCAAAATAAACAAAACTATAGTAATCACAGTACTTACTTTAAAATATACTGTAAAGCTATAGTAATCAAAACACCAGTGTATAGACATAGAAACAAACATGAATACCAATTGAATGGAATAGATAAATTTAATATAAATCCATGCATTTACAGCCAACTTATTTCAACAAAGATACCAACTGTATTAGTGTATTGCATTGCTATCAAGATACTAACTGAAGCTGAGTAAATTATACAGAAAAGAAGTTTAATTGACTCACAGTTCTGCATGGCTGGAAGGCCTCAAGAAACTTACAACCAGGGCAGAAGGGGAAACAGCCATGTCTTATATTACAACAAGCAAGAGAAAAAGTGTGTGAATGAGAAACTGTCAAACATTTATAAAACCATCAAATCTTGTGAGAAATCCCTCCCTCACTATCATGAGAAAACATGGGGAAACTGCCCCCATGATTCAATCACCTTTCACCAGGCCCATACCTCAAACATTGGAATTATGGTTAACACAAACATGTGGGGATTATGGGGATTACAATTCAAGATGAAATTTGGGTGGTAACACAGAGACAAACCATATCACCAACAATATATAATCAGGAGACGACAGTCTCTTCGATCAACAGTGGTGGGGAAACTGGATTACTATCTGCAAAACATTGAATGTAGACCCTGATCACTCACTATAATAAATAAAATGTAAAAATGATTTAAAGATGTAATCTAAGACTGGAAACTATAAAATTACTAGAAAAAAGAATTGCAGAATGTTATAGAGTATTGGTCTGAGCAAAGATATTTTTGTGTAAAATCCCAAAAGCACAGGGTACAAAAGCAAAAGTAGACAAAAGGGATTACATCAAGAGAAAATGCTTCTGCACAGCCAAAGAAATAGTCAACAAGTGAAGAGACAACTCAGAGAATGATAGAAAAGATTCGCAAACTACCCATCTGACAGGGGACTAATAACCAGAATATATATAATGATGCATGAAGCTCAAACAACATGATAGCAGTACTGAAAAAAACCACAAAGAATCTGATTAAAAACTGAGTAAAAGCTCTGAATAGACAACTCATGAAAGGAATACATACAAGTTGCAATAGGAAAATTAAAAAAATGCTCAACATCACTAATCACCAAAGAAATTAAAATCAAAACCGCAATGAGATATTATTCGACTTCAGTTAAAAATACTTCATTCAAAAGACAGGGAAGAACATGGTAGTGAGGCTGTGAAGAAAAGGGGAACGTGTGTATACTGTTGGTAGAAATGTAAATACTACAACTAATATGAAAACAGTATGTAGTTACAAAAAATACTAAGCATAGGACTATCATATAATCTAGCAATTTCACTACTGGTATTATATCCAAAAGGAAGGAAACCAATACATCGAAAACATATACGAACTCTCAGGCTTATTGCAGCACCATTCAAAATAGCCAAAATAGGAAATTAACCTGTGTTTATTAATGGATGAATGAAGGAAAATATGATTTTATACACAATAGCCTATTATTCAGACGTAAAGGAGTAAAAGCCTATCATTTGTAACAAAATGGATGAAATTGGATGTTCTTAAGTTAAATAAGCTAAGAACAGAAAGACAGATGTGTTCACTCATGTGGTAGCTTAAAAAGTTGATCTCATGAATATAATCAGTTGTCAGATTATCATGGTCATCAGAGTCTGGGCAAATGACCATGGGGAGATGAAAAGATGTTGATCAATGAGTACAAATATAAAGTTAGATAAAAGAAATAAGTCCTAATGATGGATAGATCAGTAAGATGACAATTGGCTATAAGAAAATAATTTAATTGTTCCTATTATAAGGAAAATATAAAAATGCAAGATAATTGGGAGCCCAATTACCATGATTTGATATTTATACATTATACGAATATGTATCCCAATATAAATATCAAAGAAAATTGGAAGCCCTATTACCCTGACTTGACATTTACACATTATATGAATGCATCAAATTATCACATAAACCACCAAAATCCTTTCATATACCATATATATATTAGAAAGAAACATTAAATAAAATATGATTAAAATTTTTTTCTCAATTTTAAATATTATGAAATTCTTTGTAGTATTTTCTAACTTTAAAAAATAATTTAGACATGTTACTCCATCTAGTTTCTCAATATTGATTTTACTATTTTTCTCTTTAAAATTTTAATTATATTTCCTAGCCCTTTCCAGAATCTACAAGACATCATTTAGATTTCTTTCTGACAAGTAACTAAATTTTACATTTATCAATGTTCTTGCTTTATCTACTTTCTAAGTTAATTTCTTATTTCTTCTGCATTCTTTTGACATGGAAGATATTTTTCTAGTGAACAGAAAGCCAAGAGCTTTCTTAGCTGCTTTCAGTTTCCTGAGTGTATCATTTTTAGAGTTATGTCCTTCATCTGAGGTTTTTGAATTAGATTCCTCTTCGCTTTCTTGTGTAATTTTTCCCATTTGTCCACAGTGCTTACAAGAATTTTATTTGTTGTTAATTTTAAATTTTATTACTTAAATTCATCATTCAATTAGTTTTAATCTTAATCTGTTTGAACGGTTTAAATATTTATCTTAAATTTGCTTTTCAGTGGTAGTTCAGAAAATATTTAAGGTTTTGATATTAAAGGGCGTTTTTTTTTCTGTAAGTGGAAGGATTTTGGATTTTATTTTATATCCAACAGTGATTCAGGTGAGAACACTTTAAATATATTTTGAAAATGTATACAGATTTTTAAATGCTGAATTTCATTATTAAATTATCTGGCATTTGGGTATAGTTTATTTCACTTCTGAGTGTCTTATAATAGTTCGTAATTGTTATTATTACTAAGTTATCTGTATACTTTTAAAAACATTTTATAAGAAACATTTCAAGACTATATATTCTGCTAAGTAATGACTTATTTTTTTCTTGTAAACCGTATTTATTTATAATTATCTTGCATAATGAAAAAATAAAGTAAGATTAGATAAATATAATTTATAATCTAGATGTGCAACTTTATAAGCACATTATTTTCATTAATTACCAGTATACTTCAGACATATTGGGTGTTCAGTTCCAGTCCACCACAATAAAGCAAATATCTCAATAAAGCCAGTGATACAAATATTTTGGTTTCCCAGTAAATATTAAATTTATATTTATAATATAGTCTATTAATCATGCAATTGCATTATGTATTTAAAAACAATCTTAATTTTAAAATACTCTTTGCTAAAATTGCTAACTATCTTCTGAGTCTTCAGCAAGTCATAATCTTTTTGCTGTTAGAAGGTTTTGCCTCAATGCTGAGATCCTTGGTGTGTATTAGGTTTTGCCTTAGGGGAATGCTATGGCTGGTTTGACATATAAAGATCATTAAAATATTTTCTATATCAGAAATTTTTTACTGTTTTGCTTTCTTATAATTTGCATGTTTACTATAATAGCATTTTCAATTTCCTTCAAAAACTTTAGCTTTGAAATCACAACTTGGTTAACTGGCACAAGAAACCTAGCTTTCAGCATATTTCAGCTTTCAACTTGTCTTCCTCATTAAGCTTAAACTCTTCTAGCTTTTGATTAAAAGTGTACATACAACACTTATGTAAACGCTTGGAGGCCATTGTACGGTTATTATGTGACTTAATTTAAATACTGTTGTATCTCAGAGAATAGGGAGGCCTAAAGAGAGAGGAGATGGGAAAATTGTAGTTTGGTGGTATAATAGTAAGATAACACATTTATTAATTAGTTCATTGTCTTATATGGGCACAGATTTTAGTGTCCCAAAACAATTGCATTAAGGATACTGGCATAATTTTTGTTGTTGTGCTCTGCAAGTTTATGGTGTCAGGATGATGCTGGACTCACAGAATAAATTAGGGAGGAGTCCCTTTTCCTAAAATTTTTGGAATAGTTTCCGTTGGAAGGGTACTAGCTCTTTTTTCATACATTTGGTAGAATTCAGCTGTGAATTCATCTGGTCCTAGTCTTTTTTCTTTCTTTCTTTCTTTCTTTTGGTAGACTATTTTTACTTATTTAATTTCAGAGCTCATTATTGGTTTGTTCAGGGATTCAGTTTCCTCCTGGTTCAGTCTTGGGAGGGAGTATGTGTCCAGGAATTTATGCAATTTTCCTAGATTTTCTAGTTTGTGTGCAAAGAGGTGTTCATAATATTCTCTGATGGTTATTTGTACTTCTGTGGAGTCAGTGGTAATATCCTATTGACTGTTTCTAATTGTTTTTACTTGGATTTTCTCTCTTTTCTTATTAGTCTGCTAGTGGTCTGTTTTATTAATTTTTTTAGAAAACCAACTCCTGAATGTGTTGATCTTTTATATGATTCTTAGTGTCTCAGTCTCCTTTAGTTCAGTTCTGAAAGAGTATTGAAGTAGTTAAAGGAAAGTCAAACTATCCTTGTTTGCTGATTACATGATCCTATATCTAGAAAACCTTATAGAATTTCAGCAAAGTATCATGATACAAAATCAATGTACCCAAATCACTAACATTTTTATAAACCAACAGCATTCAAGCCAAGAACCAAATCAGGAATGCAATCCCATTCACAATTACCACTAAAAAGAACAAAATACCTAGGAATACAGCTAACTAGGAAGGTGAAAGATCTTTACAAGGAAAACTATAAAAGTGAAATTCCCTGCTCAGTGAAATTAGAGATGATACAAATAAGTGGAAAATATATCAAGCTCACAGATAGAATCAATATTATTAAAATGGCCATATGGTTCAAAAAAGAAACATTTTATAGACTCAATACTATTCCTATCAAACTACCACTGACAATTTTCACAGAACTAGAAAAAACTTAAAATTCATATGGAACTAATAAAAAAAGCCCCCAAAGCCAAGGCAGTCCTATGAAAGGCAACAAAGTTAAAGGAATCATGGTACTCAACTTCAAGCTAAGCTACAAGACTACAGTAATCAAAGCAGCATAGTACTGTGCAGAAACACACATGGACCAATGGAAGAGAATACAAAGCCCAGAAACAATGCTGCATACCTATAACTCTCTAATTTTCAACAAAGCTGACAAAAGCTGACAACGCAATAGGAAAAGGACTCCCTCATCAATAAATGATGCTGGGATAACTGGCTAGCCATATACAGAAGATGGAAACTGGACCCTTTCATACACCATGTAAAAAATCAACTCAAGATGGATTAAAGACTTAAACATAAAACTCAAAACTATGTAAACCTAGAAAGACAATATAGGCAATATGATCCTGTACGTAGGAATGTGCAAAGATTTCATACCAAGTATCAGGAAAGCAATTGCAACAAAGCAAAAGTTGACAAATATAATCTAATTAAACTAAAGAGCTTCTTCATAGCAAAAGAAGCTACCAACAGAGAAAACATACAACCCACCTACAAAATGGAAGAAAATATTTGCAAACTATGCATCTGACAAGGGTCTGATATCCAGCATCCATAAAGAACTTAGATTTAAAATAAAAGTCGGCAAAGGACATGTTCAGACACTTTTCAAAATAAGACATACGTGTGGCCAACAAGCATATAAAAAACAGCTCAACATCACTGATCATAAGACAAATCCAAATCAAAACCGCAATCTCATACCAGTCAGAATAGCTATTACCAAGTAGTCAAAAAATACCAGACTAGGAACAGTGTAAGCAGTTCCTAATGACCTATGTTGGAAAATTTTGAGCAATAAGATAAATAAGGTAGCAATGGATTATAATTCAGGTATATATACAATAAATATTTCTGTCTACACTGACATAAATAAATGGTCGAGTAAGTAAACAAATAGGGAAGAGGATACATCTCCTGTGCAGGAGAATTTCAAATAATTGGTGAAGCTCTTCCATCCAAACAACAAATAAGATGCTGAATAAAGAATACTTTTACAGTGTTAGTCGGAGTGTGAATTAGTTCAACCACTGTAGAAAGCAGTATGGTGATTCCTCAAAGATCTAAAATGAGCTACCATTCAACCCACAATTCCATTATTAAGTATATTCCCAAAGGAATACAAATCATTGTATCATAAAAGCACAGACACCTGTGTTTATTGCAGCATTATTCATAATATCAAAGACATAAAAATCAACCTAAATACGCACAAATGATAGATTGGATTTTAAAGAATGTGGTATAGGTACAACATGGAATATTATGCATTCATAAAAAAAAAAGATACCATGTTTTTGCAGGAACCTGGATGGAGCTGGAGGCTGTTATCCTTAGCAAACTAATGCAGGAACAGAAAACCAAATACCACATACTCTTACTTATAAGTGGTAGCTAAATGATGGGAACAAATGAACACATAAATTGGAAAAAACACATATTAAGCCTTATCAAAAGGTGAATGGTGGGAGGAGGGAGAGGATAAAGAAAGATAACTAATGGGTAATAGGCTTAATACCTGGGTGATTAAATAATCTGTTCAATAAAGCCCCATGACACAGTTTGCCTATATAACAAGCCTGCCCAAGTACCTCTGAATTTAAAATAAAAGTTACAAAAACCCAGTTGCAATAGAAACATAAAAGATCAGTGATCAAAGATCATTAAAGCAGATATAATGATAATGAAAAAGTTTAAAATATTGTAACTATTTCTTTCTTTTGTAGTTGTAACTTTTTTTTATTATCATACTTTAAGTTCTGGGATACATGGGCAGATGGTGCAGGATTGTTTGATAGGTACACACATGCCATGGTTTGCTGCATCCATCTCCCCATCACCTATATTAGGTATTTCTCCAATGTTATCCCTCCCCAATACCCCCACCCTCTGGTATCCTTCTCCTACCCACCCCCCAATAGGCCCAGGTGTATGATGCTCCCCTCCCTGTGTCCATGTGTTCTCATTGTTCAACATCCACTTGTGAGTGAACATGTGGTGTTTCTTTCTTTGTTCTTGTGTCAGTTTGCTGAGAATGATGATTTCCAGCTTCATCCATGTCCCCGCAAAGAACATAAATTCATCCCTTTTATGCTGCATAGTATTCCACGGTGTATATGTGACACATTTTCTTTATCCAGTCTATCATTGATGGGGATTTGGGTTAGTTCCAAGTCTTTGCTATTGTAAACAGTGCCACAATGAACATACATGTGCATGTGTCTTTATAATACAATGATTTATAATCCTTTGGGTATATACCCAGTAATGGGATTTCTGGGTCAAATGATCAGAAATCAAATGATCAGAAATCAAATGGTATTTTTATTTCTAGGTCCTTGAGGAATCAAGGACAGTGTGTTGAAGCACACTGTCTTCAACAATGGTTGAACTAATTTACACTCCCAATAGTGTAAAAAAGTTCCTATTTCTCCATACCCTCTCCAGGATCTGCTGTTTTAAGATTTTTTTAATGATCTCCATTCTAACTGGTGCAAGGTAGTATCTCAACGTGGTTTGGATTTTTATTTCTCTAACGACCAGTGATGATGAGCATTTTTTTCATATGTCTATTGGCTGAATAAATGTCTTCTTTTGAAAAATGTCTGTTCATATACTTTGCCCATTTTTTTGATGGGGTTTTTCTTTTTTCTTGTAAATTTGTTTAAGTTTTTTTTAGATTCTGAATATTAGCACTTTTTCAGATGGGTAGATTGCAAAAATTTTTTCCCATTCTGTTGGTTGCCAGTTCACTCTACTGAGAGTTTCTTTTGCTGTACAGAAGTTCTTCAGTTTAATTAGATTCCATTTATCTATTTTTTCTTTTGTTGCAATTGCTTTTGGTGTTTTAGTCATGAAGTCCTTACTAATGTCTATGGCATGCATGGTATTACCTAGGTTTTACTCTAGGGTTTTATGGTGTTAGGTCCTATGTTTAAATCATTACTCCATCTGGATTAATTTTTGAATAAGATGTAAGGAAGGGGTCCAGTTTATGCTTTCTGCATATGGCTAGGAAGTTTTCCCAACACCATTTATTAAATAGGGAATCCTTTTCCCATTGCTTGTTTTTGTCAGGTTTGTCAAAGATCAGATGGCTGTAGATGTGTGACATTACTTCTGATGCCTCTGTTCTGTTCCATTGGTCTATATCTCTGTTTTGGTACCAGTACCATGTGGTTTTGATTATCATAGCCTTGTAGTATAATTTGAAGTCAGGTATTGTGATGCTTCCAGCTTTGTTTTGCTTAGGATCGTCTTGGCCATGCAGGCTCTTTTTGGTTCCATAGGAAGTTTAAGGTGTTTTCCAGTTCTGTGAAGAAGGCCAATGTTTTCCTGATGGTGATAGCATTGAATATGTAAATTACTTTGGGCAGTATGCTCATTTTCACGATATTGATTCTTCCTAACCATGAACATGGAATATTTTTCCATCTGCTTGTGTCCTCTCTTGTTTTCTTGAGCAATCTTTTGTAGTTCTCCTTGAAGAGGTCCTTCATGTCCCTTGCTAGTTGAATTCCTAGGTGTTTTATTCTCTTTGTTGCAATTGTGAGTGGGAGCTCACTCATCATTTGGTTATCTGTTTGTTACTGGTGGATAGGAATGCTTGCGCTTTTTGCATATTGATTTTGTATCCTGAGACTTGGCTGAAGTTGCTTATCAGTTTCAGGAGATTTGGGGCTGATACAATGGGGTATTCTAAATATACAATCATGTCATCTGCAAATAGAAACAATCTGACTTCCTGTTTTTCTAATTGAATACCCTTTATTTCTTTTTCTTGCCTGATTTTCCTGGCCAGAACTTCTAATACTCTGTTGAACAGGAGTGGTGAGAGAGGCCACACTTGTTTAGTGCCCATTTTGAAAGGGAATGCTTCTAGTTTTTGCCCGTTCAGTATGATATTGGCTGTTGGTTTGTCATAAATACCTTTTACTATTTTGAGATATGTTCCATAGAAACCTAGTTTATTGAGAATTTTTAGCATAAAGGGCTGTTGAATTTTGTCGAAGGCCTTCTCTGCATGTATTGAGATAATCATGTGGTTTTTGTCTTTGGTTCTGTTAACTATTTCTAAAGTGTGACAGAGACTCAGCATGAGCATATGCTACTAGAAAAATGGCACTGAAAGATTTGCCCAATGCAGTGTTGACACAAAGTTTTAATTTGTAAAAAACAATATATGAAGCAAAGTATTATACAGTAAAAGGAAATATGACTGATAGAAAAAGTAGTTTAAAATATTAGTGTTGATTTCAAGGTAGTGGGAACCTGTCTAAAAATTAATCTCCATACCTATGAATATAGAAAGCCAATCTCTTAGAATTCAGGATAGATTTCAACAAATTACTACTTCTTCATTATTATATAGACATATGCCCCCATAAATGCCTTCCTTTCCATTAATAATGCATATTCAAGTTTAGATACTTAACATGACTTTTTATAAGATTGTATACTAGTTTCCTCTGAGCTTCCTGCCTCACTTAACAAGTACCATTAATTCTTGCCTGTAGATTCCTTCTTGTTCTGCTATCAGATAAAACAGCCACAACAGCAGCAGAAACATCAAGAGCAACAAAAAAAAACAAAAGAAAACTGTAAAATACTAAGGAGATTTAACACAAATAATTCTACCTCTGGATTTTTAATGATCAAATTCAATATGGCCAAAGGTGAAGGAAAGATCCTAAAAGCAAAAAGAACAAGGCAAAAATTAGATAAAAAAAAAACTCACACATCTGTCAGCAGATTTCTCATTGGAAGTATAATAGGTCATAAGAGAATGGCATGATATATTTAAAGTGCTGAAGGAAACATATATACGTACATATATATGTGTATATATATGTACATATGTATATATGTATATACGTATATATATATGTACATATATACACATATATATGTGTGTGTGTTTGCATGTGTGTGTATACATATGTGTGTATACATATATATACACATATATATACACACACATGTACACACATATATATATTTCCTTCAGCACTTTATACACATATATATTCAGCATTTTATACGTGTGTGTAATGTGTATATATGTGTGTGTATGTGTGTATATATGTGTGTGTATATGTGTATATATGTGTGTGTATATATATACATATATATACACATATACACACACATATATATTTCCTTCAGCACTTTATACACATATATATTCATACATATGTATACACACATATATACACACATACACACACACACACATATATATATATTCTAGAATAGTCTATCCAGAGAAAATATCCTTTAATCATAAAGGAGAAATGGAGTTTTTCAGACAAAGCTGAGGGATTTCATAAGCACAAGACCTGCACTATAGAAAACGCTAAAGCAAGTTCTTCAATCTGAAGGTAAAAGACATTAATGAGCAAAAAGAAATCATCTGAATGTACAAAACTTATGATAATAAGTACACAGACAACAGAATATTTTAACACTGTAATTTTGGCAAATCTTGAGTAGAAAGTCTAAAAGATGAATTTATCAAAAATAATAGTAACAACAATTTTTGAAGACATAGACAATACAATGAGATATAGTAGAAAAAAGGTTGAAAAGCAGAGGTTGAAGTTAAAGTAGAGACATTTATTAGTTTTCTCCTTTATTAATTAGTGTTAGGTTGTCATCAGTTTAAAATAATGAGTTATACTATTTTCAAGCCGCATGGAAACTTAAACTAAAATACTGCACAATAGATATACCAAAAATAAACAGCAAGATTAGAAGATAACACCTGAGAAAATCACCTACAATAAAATGAAGACATGAAGGAAGGGGAAAAGAAAGAGAAGACCAGAAAACAACAAAATGGCAGGAGTAACTCTTTACCTATTATCAAGAATAATATTGAACACAAATAGACTAAACTTTCATGCAAAAGACAGAGTGGCTAAACAGTATTTTTTAAATAAAAGACCCAATTATTTTTTGCTCACACAACAAACACTTCACTAACAAAGACACATGTTCATAGAAAATAAGGGATGGATACAGACATTCCAGGAAAAGAACAAAAACAAAAACATAAAAAAACAGGAGTTGCTACACTTACATCAGACAAAATAGATTTCAAGACAAAAACTACAAGAAGAGACAAACTGGCATTATATAATAATAAAGGAGTCAATTCAGCAGAAGAATATAACAATCATAAATATATATCATAAACGTATCCCACACTGAAGCACCCAAATATACATAGCAAATATTATTAGAGTCAAAGAAAGAGATAAGCTCGAATACAATAATAGCTGAAGATTTTAACCCCACTTTCAGCATTGAACAAATTATCCAGATAGAAAATAAAAAACAAAAAAATTAGATGTAATCTAATAGTTATTTATAGAACACTTCCAATAGGTGCAGAATACACATTCTTCTCTTCAGCATGTGAATGATACTCATGGAAAGACCATTTTCTAATTATTTACAGAACATTTTATTCAATAGGTACAGAATACACATTCTTCTCTTCAGCATATGAATGATACTCATGGAAAGATGATTTGCTAAGTATAACTAGGAGTCAATAAAATGAGGAATTTTGGAAACTATGTAAATATGTGGAAATTAAACAATATACTCCTGAATGACAAGTGGATAAATAAAGATATTTAGAAAAAAAATTTAAAAGTATTTTGAAACAAATGATAATGGAAACACAATATACCAGACCTATGTGATACAGTAAGAGCAGTGGTATGGTTTGGCTCTATGTCCCCACCCAAATCTCATCTTGATTTATACTCCCATAATTCCCATGTCTTGTGGGAGGAAGCAGGTAGAAGATAATTTGAATCATGAGGGCAGTTTCCCCATATTGTTATCACGGTAGTAAATAAG
>CM052649.1:19527050-19572202 GCA_028533165.1 Leontopithecus rosalia
CCATGGTGTATATGTGCTATATTGCCCAAAGTAATTTACAGAATCAATGCCATCCCCATCAAGCTACCATTGACTTTCTTCACAGAACTGGAAAAAACCACCTTGAACTTCATATGGAACCAAAAGAGAGCCCGCATAGCCAAGTCAATCCTAAGCAAAAAGAACACAGCAGGAGGCATCACACTACCGGACTTCAAACTATACTACAACGCTACAGTAATCAAAACAGCATGGTACTGGTATCAAAACAGAGATATAGACCAATGGAATAGAACAGAGGCATCGGAGGCATCACAACACATCTATAACCATACAATCTTTGATAAACCTGACAAAAACAAGCAATGGGGAAAGGATTCCCTGTTTAATAAATGGTGTTGGGAAAACTGGCTAGCCATGTGCAGAAAGCAGAAACTGGACCCCTTCCTGCATCTCCCTCATTTTTCTTTTGACACTACCATGTAAGAAATGCCTTTCACCTCCTGCCATGATTCTGAGGCCTCACAAGCCAAGTGGAACTGTAAGTCAAATTAACCCTCTTTCTTCTCAGTCTTGGATATATCTTTATCAGACACATAAAAGTACACTAATACAGAAGTACTTAGAGGAGTTTATAGTAATAAGTTCCTACATCAAAAAAGGAGAACAACTCCAAATAAACAAGATGATGATGCTTCATAAGAAGCAGAAAATCAAGAGTAAACCAAACCTAAAATTAGAAGAAAGTAACAAAAATTAGAGCAGATATAAATAAAATTGAAACAAAAAATCAAAAATTAATGAAATAAAAAGCTGTTTTTTTGTCATATAAAAATCTATAAACCTTTAGCCTGACTTAAAAAAAAGCAGACCAAAATAAATAAAATCAGAACTGAAAAGCAACGCACTACAACCAATAATGTGGAAATTCAAAGAACTATTAGTAACTAAATACCAATTAATAGGAAAACTTAGAAGAAATGGACAAATTACTAGACACAATCTACACGTTTGCTCCATAAGAAATCCAAAACCTAAACAGAACAACACCTGATATCAAAATCAAAGACAATGAAAACGCCCTAGCAAAAATAAACTTGAAACAAAATGGTAACACTGCTGAATTTTACCAAATATGTAAAGAAGAACTAGGGGATATTTCCAAACTTATCATACAAGGCTAGTTTTACTCTGATACCAAAACGAGACATGTCAAAAAAAAAAAAGAAAAAAAATCAGGACAATAATCCTGATAAATACTGACACAAATATCATTAATAGAATACTAGCAAACCAAATTCAAACAAAAACCACATGATTATCTCAATTGAAGCAGAGAAGGCCTTTGACCAACTTCAACAGCCCTTTATGCTAAAACCCTCAAGAAACTAGGTATTGATGGAACATATCTCAAAATAATAAAAGCTATTTATGACAAACCAACAGCCAATATCATACTGAATAGGCAAAAACTGGAAGCATTCCCTTTGAAATCTGGCACTAGACAAGGATGCCCTGTCTCACCACTCCTATTCAATATAGTACTGGAGCAATCAGGCAAGAGAAAGAAATAAAGTGTATTCAAACAGGAAAGGAGGAAGCCAAATTGTCTCTATTTGCAGACGACATGATAGTATATCTAGAAGATTCCATTGTCTCAGCCCAAAATCGCCTGAAACTGATAAGCAACTTCAGCAAAGTCTCAGGATACAAAATCAATATGCAAAAATCACAAGCATTCCTATACACCAATAACAGACTAAAGAGAGCCAAATCAAGAATTAACTGCCATTCACAATTGCTACAAAGAGAATAAAATACTTCGGAATACAACTAACAAGGAATGTAAAGGACCTCTTCAAGGAGAACTACAAACCACTGCTCAAAGAAATAAGAGAGGACATAAACAGATGGAGAAACATTCCATGTTCCTGGTAAGGAAGAATCAATATCATGAAAATGGCCATATTGCCCAAAGTAATTTATAGATTCAACGCTATCCCCATCAAGCTACCAATGACCTACTTCACAGAGCTGGAAAAAAACCACCTTAAACTTTATATGGAAACAAAAGAGAGCCCACATAGCCAAGTCAGTTCTAAGCAAAAAAAAACACAGCAGGATGCATCACGCTACCAGACTTCAAACTATACTACAAGGCTGCAGTAATCAAAACAGCATGGTACTGGTACCAAAACAGAGATATCGCCCAATGGAACAGAACAGAGGCCTTGGAGGCAACACAACATATCTACAACCATTTGATCTTTGACAAACCTGACAAAAACAAGCAATGGGGAAAGGATTCCCTGTTTAATAAATGATGTTGGGAAAACTGGCTAGCTAGGTACAGAAAGCAGAAACTGGACCCCTTCCTGACACCTTACACTAAAATCAACTCCAGATGAATTAAAGACTTAAACATAAGACCCAACACCATAAAAACCCCAGAAGAAAATTTGGCAAAATCATTCAGGACATAGGAGTAGACAAGGACTTTGTGACCAAAACACCAAAAGCATTGGCAACAAAAGCCAAAATAGACAAATGGGATCTAATCAAACTCCACAGCTTCTGCATGGCAAAAGAAACAGTGATTAGAGTGAATCAGCAACAAACAGAATGGGAAAAATTTTTTGCAGTTTACCCATCTGACAAAGGGCTGATATCAAGAATTTACAAAGAACTCAAACAGATTAACAAGAACAAAACAAACAGGCCCATTCAAAAATAGGCAAAGGATATGAACAGACACTTTACAAAATAAGATATACATGAGGCCAACAAACATATGAAAAATTGCTCATCATCACTGGTCATTAGAGAAATGCCAATCAAAACTGCATTGAGATACCATCTCATGCCAGTTAGAATGGCAATCATTAAAAAATCCGGAGACAACAGATGCTGGAGAGGATGTGGAGAAATAGGAACACTTTTACACTGCTGGTGGGAGTGTTAATTAGTTCAACCATTGTGGAAGACAGTGTGGCAATTCCTCAAGGACCTAGAAATAGAAATTCCATTTGACCTAGCAATCCCATTACTGGGTATATATCCAGAGGATTATAAATAGTTCTACTATAAGGACACATGCACATAAATGTTCATTGCAGCACAGTTTACAATAGCAAAGACCTGGAACCAACCTAATGCCCATTGATGATAGACTGGACAGGGAAAATGTGGTGCATATACACCATGGAATATTATGCAGCAATAAAAAATGATGAGTTCATGTCCTTTGTAGGGACATGAATGAACCTGGAAATCATCCTTCTCAGCAAACTGACACAAGAACAGAAAATCAAACACGGTATGTTCTCACTCATAGGCGGATGTTGAACAATGGGAACACATGGACACAGGGAGGGGAGCATCACACACTGGGGTCTGTTGGGGGGAATAGGGGTGGGACAGCAGGGGGTAGGGAGCTGGGGAGAGATAGCATGTGGGGAAATGCCAGATACAGGTGAAGGGGAGGAAGGCAGCAAATCACACTGCTATGTGTGTACCTATACAACTATCTTGCATGTTCTTCACATGTACCCCAAAACCTAAAATGCAATAAAAAGAGAAACAAAAATAAAATAAAATACATAGGCTGTTTTCAGAAGATCTCATACAAAAAAGAAATATCATCCATCCAGACCTAGTGAAATTCATCCAAGGGATGCAAAAATACTTCAATATATGCAAATTAGTAAATGTAATACATGGTATCAACATAATGAAAAACAAAATCCTTATGTTCATGTCAATTGATATTAAAAATATTTGATAAAACTCAATATCCCTTCTTGATAAAAACCCTCAAAAAGCTGAATATAGAAGGAACATGTCTTAACACAGTAGACTTCACATACGACAGACTCACAGCTATTATCACAATAAGTAGAGATAATAAAATAAAATACCTATCAACAAACTTAACCGAAAAAGTAAAAGATTGTTATAATAGAAACTATAAAATGTTAAAAAAAAGTAATTGAAGAGGACACCGAAAAACTGAAAGATATTTTATGTTCGTGGATTGGAAGAGTAAATATTGCTAAAATGTATACATTACCCAAAGTAATGTACAGAGTCAATGCAATCCCTATGAAAATACAAATGGCATTCTTCCCATAAATAGAAAAACAATCCTAAAATCTATATGGAACCATAAATGTCCAAAATATTCAAAGCTATCCTGAGCAAATAGAGCAAAACTGGAAAACCATATTACCTGACATTAAATTATTCTACAGAGGTATAGTAATCAAAACAACAGTGTAGTATTATAAAAACAGAGATAGACCAATGAAACAGAATAGAGAACCCAAAAATAAATACATAATTCTACAATGAACTTATTTTTGACAAAGTTGTCAAGAACATACACTAGGAAAATGACAGTGTCTTCTATAAGTAGTCCTAGAATAACTGGATATCCACATATGGAAGAATAAAATTAGATTCCTACCACCCACCATATGCAAAAATCAAAACAACATAGATTAAGTACTTAATTCTAAGACCTAAAAAATGTGAAACTACTATAAGAAAATATTGGGAAACTCCAGGATCTTAGACTGGGCAAAAATTTCTTGGTTAATACTCCACTAGCTCAGTCAACCAGAGCAAAAATGGAAAAAAAAATGATCACATTGAGTTTGAAATCCTCTGCACAGCAAGGTAAACAACAAACCAAGTGAAAATATAACCCACAGTATTGGAGAATATATTTGCAAACTATCCATCTGACAAGGGATTAATAACCAGAATATTTAAGGATCCCAGACAACTCTATAGGGAAAAAAAAAATCTAATAATCCAATCAAAATTGGCAAATATCTAAATAGATATTTCTCAAAAGAAGACATACAAATGACAAAAAGGTATATGAAATGTATTCAATATCACTGACCATCAGAAAATTTCAAATCAAAACTATAATAAGGTATCATCTCACCTTAGTTAAAATGGCTTTTATCCTAAAGACAAGCAATGACAAATGTTGGAGAGGATGCAGAGAAAAGAGAACCCTCCTACACAGTTGGTGGGAATGCAAATTTATTCAATATTTATGTAGAACAGCTGGGACATTCAAAAAACTAAAAACAGAATTACCATAACATCACTTCTAGGTATATACTCCAAAGAAAGGAGATCAGGATATAGAAGCTGAGTCTGCACTTTCATGTTTATTGCAGTGGTATTCACAATAGCCAAGATTTGGCAGCAACTTGGGTCCATCAATGGATTAACAGATAAAGAATATGTGGTACACATATAACAATGGAGCATTATTCAGCCATAAAAATGAATGAGATCCTGTCAATAGCAAATACATGGCTAGAACTGGAAGATAATATGTTAAGTGAAATAAGCCAGGCACAGAAAGACAACATTCATATGTTCCCACTCATGTGTGGAATCTAACAAAACAAAACAATTGAACTCATGGAGACAGAGAGTAGAATAATAGTTATTAGAGTCTGGAAAGTATAGTGTGGGGTTGGGGGAGTGGAGATGGTTATTGGGTACAGAAACATGGGTAGACAGAATGAATAAGACATAGATTTAATAGCAGAACAGGGTGGCTATAGTCAGTAATAATTTATTGTACATTCAATAATAACTAAAAGACAATATTTGGATTGTTTGTAACACAAATAAAGAATCAATTATTGAGATGATGGATACCCCATTTATCTGATGTGATTATTAGGCATTATATGCCTGTATCAAAGTATCTCATGTAACCCATAAATATATAAACCTACCATGTCCCAACAAAAATAAAACTTAAAAATAAATAAATAACAACAAAAATCAATAGTTTTCTATTATTGTCTCACTTCATCATAACCTTTTGCAGGATCTTTTCCAAATTTCTACCACATTTAAAGATCAAATTAAAATCAAGTTGAAGTATTCTTCCTTCCTTATGCAGGTCTCCTTCAGTTTATCAAGCTGTACTTCTGTTCTCACTGATCTGTATTTCTGGAATGTCCCAGCTCTTCTAATTAATGCTCAGTCAAAGCCCCCTTATCAGTACCACCTTTACACCTCACAAGAGTTGCTCTTCCCTGGATCACCTTGGTTTAGACAAACAGAGTCTGCACTTATTATCAACTGCACTCCTCATCGTAGCAGAGTCCATGAAGCCAATAAGAGGTGTTCAGTGAGATCTCTACCCTACTTTCTAGACCTCGTAGATGCTAACAGGAACAAGAAAAGAATGAAGATAGATGCAGAGCGAACAGATTTGCTAAAGAGAAGGTCACTGTTTGAACAAAAATTTCATTTATGCTTCACAAAGGAAATCTAATAGTTAACCTATCATTGTAACATATGCATTAGCTCACTTAATCCTCACTGTATCTCTGTACCATAGGTACTATGATTATTCCCACTGTACAGGCAAGAAAAAACAGACATAGAGATTTAAAAGTGGACTCTGGAAATAAGACTAAGAAAAACAGAAATGTAGATCTTTTTCTTTAGCTAGGACGTAAACCAGAAGGGCAGAGGTAAGACAAAGAATACTAGTCACAAAGGAGTACAAAACATTAGATATTATTGAGCTAAGATTTAACTTATTTCAGTTTCCAAGAATTATGACAGTCTTTTTTTTGTCAATAGTGTGTGTGCCAACTATGTAATTAAGAGTTTGATTGGAGGAAAAAAAAATGACCTAGCCTCCAGGTCAATTCCTTTAACAAAATGAGCAGAAGTAAGAGAATTGTGCATATTTTGTGACAGTTCTTTCAATAATCTGATTTCCTTATTGTCTTTCATTCTTGAGTTTGCCTTTTAAAAAATATTTTACATATAAATATGTATGCTAAAGTAATTGCAATATCATATGAAAATATTCTATTTTGCTAAAGTAGTAATAATACTCATAATATTTCTCCTAGATTCATTATTATATAATTATTTGATAAAATTAACTTTTACTTAAATTTCTTTGGTGGTTATTTAATCGAGGCTCCATGTTGCATAATATTATAACTATGTATCTTGTCACTATCTTGTCTGGAAAAGCCACAGACACTCAATGCCAACCCGTGAAAGCAGCCAGGAGGGGAGCTGCTCAAGGCTGTGGAAACCCACCTCTGGCATCAGCATGACCTGGATGTGAGACATGCAGTCAAAGGAGATTATTTTGGAGCTTTACCATATGACTGCCCTGCTGGATTTCGGACTTGCCTGGGGCCTGTAGCCCCTTCATTTTAGCCAATTTCTCACTATTGGAACAGTTGTTTTTACCCAATGCCTGTGCCCTCATTGTATCTAGGATGTAACTAACTTGCTTCTGGTTTTACAGGCTCACAGTGGAAGGGACTTGCCTTGTTGCAGATGAGACTTTGGACTGTGGACTTTTAAGTTAATGATGAAATGAGTTAAGACTTTTGGGGAGCATTGGGAAGGCATGATTGGTTTTGAAATGTGAGGGCATGAAATTTGAGAGAAGCGAGTGGTGGAATAATATGGTTTTGCTGTGTGTTCCCACCCACAGCTTATCTTAAATTATAGCTCCCATAATTCCCAAGTGTCATGGGAGAAACCTAGCGGGAGGTAATTGAATCATAGGGCAAGTCTTTCCTGTGCTGTTCTTGTGTTAGTAAGTAAGTCTCACAAGATGTGATGATTTTATAAACAGGACTTCCCCTACACAAGCTCTCTTGTCTGCTACCATGTAAGATGTGACTCTGTCCTCATTCACCTTCTGCCATGATTGTGAGGCCTCCCCAGCCTTGTGGAACTGTGAGTTAATTAAACCTCTTTCCAACATAAATTAAAAAATACATATATTTATTTTGTCATTTCTGGATGAGAAATTATGTTAACAAAATTTTTATTTAAATAGTAAAAGTCTTAATTTCTGAAGAGTTACTTCGCAATTGTATTAAGTCTTCATAGATCAATGCACATTTTCTGTAACCGCTTCTTTTTCAAAACCGGAGACGCTTCATTGTCACAGAAGATAAATTGAAATGTCTTTTAACTAGGCCCTTACGACTTTCAGATTCTCTGAAATCTAGTTACTATTTTGAACATGTAAAATTACTTTGGCAGATAGTTGCCTCATTCTTGTTTCCAGAAATATAGGTCAAGTATTTAATCATCAAACAACCACAGGTATTTAACAGGCTCATATTTTTCACAATAATAGAAAACCCTAGGGTTACTTTGTAATACAGCAGCTCATATGAATCTTAGTTCAAGTTACTGTAAGATGTTATCAAATTCAGAATATTAGACCCTTCTGCATGAATATTCATATTGTTTTTATAATTTTAGATTTTAAATGAAATTCATAATATGACTATGTTTTTAATGGTAAAATAAGTGTGTACCAATGAGACAGCTTGGATTTTAGCTAGGCAAAATCTTTGTTTTTTTTTCTCTTTTGTTTTAATCTTTATTTATTACCAAATTATTTTTTACTGGATAAGCTCTCATTAATATTGATTTCTTATTTTCTGCTAAATTTATTATCTTCACATGCCTTTTGGTTAAAACCTTGCTGACATAATTAAATGCATTCTTTATAATTAAAAAACAAAAAGTGTTTCTCTTTTTACTGACATGATAAGTGTTTCAAATTATGATAAAAATAGTGCTGGTAAATTTTCATTCTAAGATTACTTTTTCTAATTTGCAAGTGCATTTTGTAATAATTATACAGCATATACCAGAAAAATGGCAATTTCTTTAGCATTATATTGTGTCACAAACATTATCTCTAGTATCTAAACATCCATTAATAATCATACTCTGTCTCCCTTTCTCTTTTCTTTCCTTCTTTGTTTGATTTTATTCTCTCTCACTCTTCTTGCCTTTTGCTTTCAACCCCTAAACATTCTTTTAGGTACTACTTAAACATAAAAAGTAAAGTGTCCTTGCTACTCAGAAGAAAGCATTGGATAGCTCTTTTTTCACTTTCCTCAGATCACTCTTCAGAGGTCACCACATCAGTGACATCATCTCCAGAAATTCTAGTATCATATATGCTCATGAAGTCTCTGTGTATCTTCTTACTTTACTGTATTTTTCCTTCACTGCTGTCATCACTTCCTCTGACATATCATTTCTCTCTCATAACTAGAAGGAGTCAATATTGTTCTCCTTCAGTAGAGATTAGAAGGTAATCAATATTGTTCTCCTTCACTAGAATTACCTTCTACTGAAGGAGAACAATATTGACTTTGCACTTTTTGTCACTGTTTTATTTTTTTTATTATTTCCTGGAACAGAGTCTCACTCTGTCCCCTAGGCTGGAGTGCAGTGGTGTGATCTTGTCCCACTGCAACCTCCACCTCCTGGGTTCAAGTGATTCTCCTGCTTCAGCCCCCTGAGTAGCTGGGATTAGAGGCATGTGCCACTATCCTTGGCTAATTTTTGTACTTTTAGTAGAGAGGGGGTTTTGCCATGTTGGTCAGGCTGGTCTTGAACTCCTGACATCCTGATCTGCCTGCCTCAGCCTCCCAAAGTGCTGGTATTACAGGTGTCAGCCACCACAGCTGGCCTTTATCACTGCTTTTTTATGCCTATACAAAATCCCTGAGATGAAGTAGACTTTTGATGAATATTTGTGGAACAAATAGATAAATGCATAAAGAATCAACTTTCTGTGTCATAAAAGTAGTAGATAAAAAAGATGACTTTTACATTTAAATAATCTCAGTGACAGCCTGGTTATATCACCCTCACCCCACACACAGACATACATTGAATATTCCTCATGCTGTTGAAACTCATAGGCTCACGACAGTACCTAATAGTGGGGAAGACAATATCTTGGAAGGGCCTGGAATGAATGTTCCATAAAGTGTAGTGAGCATGAAGAAACTTGGAGTTGGCTTCTCTTCTGGAGAATTCTGAAGTTAGCAGGAATTTTTTTGAGCTGCCTGTGATGTCAAGTCCTAGTTGAGCAGCAACTACAGGATAGCAAGTCTTTTATATGGAAAGAATAAGATTCCTGGGGGGCAAAATGGATGCCTAGAGGAGCTGGTATGACCTGAACCATTTTAATGGTGTTTTGATCATAAGTGAAGGGTACTTAGACGTGAAATGGAAAGTTTTAGCTCCAGTATAGGGGACTTGAAAATATCTGAAAGTTGCTATAGCCATAATGAAAGTTCTAATCATAAATGGATGGATGCCTATGTGATCTGTTTGTGTCTTTCAGGAAGGAATAGGGGCAGTGGGAGGACAGGACTATTTTTGCAGGTAGTGATGGGAGAAAATTAAAGGCATTCAGCCCTTCAGGATTTAACAAATGGCATAAAGTATTATAATATATTTGCTACATATCTGATATCAACAAGCATTCGAGTCTGAAATCTTAATTGTTTTTAGAAAGGAAAGTAAAAGCAAATGTTACAAATGTTATATTTTTTAAAAGCAAGATCTACTTGTACATACACATAAACACATTGGCCTTCAAAGAGCAAACAAATCTTATTTTTAAAAGAGTATTTTTGAACTTATGAATACCACTAAATAAACTATTTTAAGTGAAACTATATAAAACAGCAGTCAGAATTAGTTGTCACTGTCATGAATAAGACCCAAATTATATTTGACAATCAGTTTCAACAGCAAGATGATCTTGGTGGTTATTATAATTAAAAGAAAAGGAACAATATGTTATCTTGATAATATATTATTTGTTAAAATAAATTGTTCCTATATTGATGTGACTTATGATGCAGATACATTGTAATTAGAAGGTTTGGTTTTTGGTAGAGTTGATAGAAAACTTTTCAACAGTAAAATAATTGTCATTTTAAGGGAAATTTTCACTTTAAAACATGAAAATAACAAAGCTCTGAATACAGACACTCTTAAATTACTTTAACAAATCAGATCTTTTCTTATTGCTCATACTCCATAAAAATAACACAATAATATCAAACATATAACTATTTATAGATCCTTCCATCACCACAACAAATTATATATTATAAAGTGTTATAATTATTTACCACCATATTAGAAAAATGTATCTTACATAAAAATATACCCAAGCCACTGGAAACATATAAATTGTTTAAATGTCAGAAGAGGAGACAGACTTTAGATATGAAATCTAATAAAGTAGTTGTTAGATTGGTTATCTTTTCCTTTATAATATGTTATTATGTGTCAGAATTCATTTAACAAGTTTATTAGAAAATGAACCTTGTGACTATGTATTATTACCTATATTTTAGATTTTTAAATCCATTTTATAATAATTTATTAGATTCTATTTACACAGATAGAAGTAAAAAAACAGAAACAACTCATAATTTATCTTATGTTAAACATTAGTCTTGAGACTACTTCAATAAGAAATCAACACTGTGAGTCTATATATTTTAAATCAGTTCTCTAATTTCTGTAATTAATGCACATATATAATTAATCAATCAAATATGCATGTTTAAGGTTTTTTTGATAATACATTAATGTAAAAATTATGTTAAAAGGTAGTATGTGAAGGCACTATAATCTGCACTTGAAAAATTATAAAAGTATTGATCATTTTGGGGTACTTAATTAAACTTAAGCATTAATGGAAAGACAAGTTTTGCCTGTATCATAATATTAAAAATTCAATACATGTGATGTCTTATGAAAATATGTGATGAAGTTCCAAATGTGGGGTAGCAATATTAAATGTGTGAATACATTGCATAAGGAAATAAAAAAGATACTTGCACATGCATACATAGAGCAACACAATTTCCAGTTGCAAAAGTATGGAACCAGCCCAAATGCCCATCAATCAACAAGTGGATAAAGAAAATATGGCATATGTAATATATTTTTATATTTTCCATGGAATTCTACTCAGTCATGAAAAGGAGCAAAATAATGGCATTTGCAGCAACTTGGACGGAAGTGGGGACGATTATTTAAAGTGAAGTAACTGAAGAATGGAAAGCCAAAATTCCTGTGTTCTCACTCATAAGTGGGAACTAAACTATGAGGGTGCAAAGGCATCGGAATTACACACTGGATTTTGGGTACTTGAGTGAAAGAGTAGGAAGGGGGTCAAAGGATAAAAGACTGCACATTGGACAGAGTTTACACTGCTTGGGTGATTGGTGCACCAAAATCTCAGAAATAAAAATAAATACATAAAGCAAGCAAATATTCCAATGTGGCAGAATAGTATCTTCTCTTTGAGGCCTCATTGGAAGAATGTGTAATCTATTTCAAATGCCATTCCTGAGATGCTTCTGATCTCCATCTTTTACTATTTTGTACAATCATTTCTCCTCATCACTAACAATGTCATGGAGCCTGAGACTACTCATAGAAACTCACACACACACACATAGACACACACACACAACACACACACACACACAACACACACACACACACACACACACACATCTATTCATCATTCCACATCCTCACTAAATTCCACCATCTACCTCATCTTTGCTTCTCAAGAAAAGAGAATTTTTTTGTAGATGCAACTTTAACTCCCTATTTACTTTTTATTCTGTAGTTTCTATGCTCAGAACTCACTGAAACTGTCCTGTATAAATTTACGACTTTACTAACCTGACACTTAAAAACTTGATTTTTTTCATATATCCTCCCACATAGATCCACTGTTCTTCAGTGCTTTCTGATGAAACCATTATCAGTCATTCTTGATTTAAACCAAATTACAAACTCCACAGCACTTCACACACAAACATACACACACCTCTTTGCTCTCTTCTAACAGCCTCTAAGAGTTTTAAAACCTAAATTCAAATCACTGGTTGGATATAAACAGTGGTTAAGGTCTTACTCTGTTCCTCCCATTGTGAATGTTCTTTTACTCATTCATATTCTATTCTCTTAACCCAATTATTTCTCCATACACAATACCTTTACCATTTTCACCTACTTTTCTGCCCAAATCACATTGCATAATTGGTGAGACCCAACCCTCCTATTGCCCGTAACATCAACATACTCTTGTTATTTTTTCCCTTTCCTTTCTTGTACAACCTTTGAGATAATCTATATTCTATTTGCATAGCTTCTTCACTAGGGCTTTCTATCATAATTGATAAAAATCACAGAAATTCAGAGGAAGGGCCATCTGAAAATTCATGGTTTCCAGCATCATCTCGGCCCCCACATTTTTGCTGAAATATTCTATTTTCCCAGAGAGCTTTCTGTTTAATTGTTGCCACAGTTTATTTCAACACTCCACAAACATTGTAATCCAGTATGTACTCACAAATAACCAGCGTATCACTGTGCTTCTGTTTCATATACACACAAGGATTCAATAATCAATCCTCACTCAACTCATACAAATTCAATAGTATATGTCTTAATCTTGTTTTCACCATACACATCCTCTTCAAAATGGACTATTCTATTAAATTTTGAGTCCTTTTCATTTTTCATTTCTTAGAAATAGAAAAAAGCAATTTTATAAATTCAACCTTTCCTTCACAATCTTCTATCAGCATTTTTATTTTGTTTTTTATTTAAATTTCATTTTTGTAGAGACAGGATCTCACTATGTTGCCAAGTCTGGTTTCTTAACTCCTAGGCTTAAGCAATTCAAACATGTCAGCCTCCCAAGTGCTGGAATTATAGCCATGAGCCACCAGGCTCAGGCTCTATCAGTGTTTTAAAATATATTCAGATTTCTTCCATCTAATCTAGAAAACAAACACAAATCTTAGTTCCACATTTGTGTACAAGTTTTTCTCTCTTCTCTTTCACAGGTATCACTTCTTCCATTTCATTTTCTTTTTTTATTGCATTTTAGGTTTTGGGGTACATGTGCAGAACATGCAAGATAGTTGAATAGGTACACCCATGGCAGTGTGTTTTGCTGCCTTCCTCCCCTTCACCTACATTTGGCTTTCTGACCAGTCCTCAATCTATAGCACTATGAATTAATAGCCTCACCATTCAGCTAACATTGTCTTTTGACAATCACCAAATAATTTACCTATGTTAAATCCAACGTCCATCATCTACATGTATTTCTTTACTTTTCTATTATATGACAGTATTAACCCAACACCCTTACTGGAAACACTCTGTCCTTAGTTTCAATAACAACATTTTTTTTTGGTTTTGTTTTCTTTATACCTTTTTTTGTCATTCCCTATCAATCTTGAACTCATATTTTTGCTAAATGGATCTTACAGTGTTATACTCCTCAGTCCCTTCTCCTTGAACCTTTATTTTGACTGGAAAATTTTGTACTCAAGTTAGAAATACTGTAAGTTCAGAGATGGGTTTAATAGTTTCATTTCTCTTCAAAATCCCCTTCCTTTTTGAAAAATGACAGGTAAAATTGTATATATTTATTATGTACAACATGAAGTCTTAAAGTATATACACATTGTGGAATGAGTAAATCTACGTAATTACAACATTTATTACCACATATAGTTACCATTTTAGAAAGAATATTTAACATTCACTCTCTCAGCATTTTAAAAGAATATAATATATTGTTATTAAGTATAGTAATCATGCTGCACAGTAGTTCTCTGGAACTAACTCCTCCTGTGTAACTGAAATTTTGTGTTCTATGACCAACATCTCCCCAACCTCTCTCTCTGCTCTTATTCATCTCCATTCTACTCTTGCCTTTTATGAGATCAACTGTTTTAGATGTTACATATGAGAGAGATAATATGGTATTTGTCTTTCTGTGCTTGGCTTATTTCACTTAGCATGATATATTCCATGTTTTTCTATGTTGCTACAAATGATAGGATGTTCTTATTATATGTCAGTCAATTATATCATAGGTCAATCAATGAATAAATGGATTTTAAAAAGATGGCGTACATACCCAGTGGAATGCTCTTCAGGGAATATTCTCTTCTTGACAGCAGCAGAATGTACAGCAGTCTTTTGTGTGAGAGTACAGTCACAGGCTTTGATGTAGGATATGCACTTATGGTTGGTTATGTTAAGGCAATTCATATTTATGTGTAGTTTTAGGTATAGACTGACACATTGTCTTATTGATAGTTGGTGAATTTTTTTAGTTATGGATGTCTTTGCTATTCCACTTTCTATGCCATAGGAGGATGGTAGTAAAAATATGGGAGGGGATAAACCTGGAGAACATCAAATGGCTGCCAAGACCCTGAAGCCTTAATTTTATGTGTAAACATATACTATCAGATTGTTGATTAAAAACCCAGAATTTAGAGTTATATGTTGTTTACTGAAGTCAATAAAACATTATATTCAAGGGACGGTGTACTTTGCAATAAATTTCACCTAATCAATTTAATATTTTGTTCCATTGAATATTCTCCATCCCCACACAAAGTCTCACAACCCTAAAACATGTACTGACTGTGATTAGCATATTGGAAAGATGTGCACCCCACACTCCCCCATATAAAATCAGGGATTATTTCAGCTAGAAAGCAATGCCAGGAATTTCACAATGCTTGCTGTTTTGCTGATACATTACTGTATCATTAAAAATATATTTTGTCCACAAAATTCATGAACTTAGTTGTTTTTCATTAAAAGAGTTATTTTTCTATTTTGGTAACAATCTCTCATTTTCTATTGACAATATACAAATACATTTTATTATATTTACTAATAGTTTTCATTAAAATGTATTGTTCTTCAATTCCATTTATTTTTTTAATTTTTTGTCTTTTTATTGAATGAGATTTTTTTTCTTCCTTAGCTATGTATATTTTTGCATGGTTGTATTTCTGGGCAAAGAGCCCAGATTGGGATAATTTTTGTTTGCTCCTTACATAGTGTCCCAGATTCTGTTTTGAGAGGAGCATTGTAAATTAACATGATTACTGTGTTATTTTCATTATTTATTTTCTGTAGAATCTACCATATTAAGACATATTATTGGCACTACTTAGTTCCAAATGAGAACACAGTCTAGTTAGTTTCTGCGCATTGCAGTTACAAGCATCTATTTTTTTTCTCCTTAGATAATGAGTTATACCTATTCTGTTTTTCAGGAATGGGAAATAGAACTGATGAGTTTTTCTAAAGTCATTAGACACTAAAGTCCTTCAAGATCTAGTGCCCCATTCATTAGGAATAATATATTGAATTGATGTCTCTGCTAATAATTGTATGTGTATAACAGAAAGCCCTTTGTGTATAAACGTAGAATGCTGAGAGAGCCACTACCCCAGGAATCAGAAAATCAGGGATGTGGTCATCCACTAAGCTCATCATTTGCTAAATATCTGCAAGGCCTAGAAAATAAAATTGGTCACTCTGGGCTTATGAAATACTGATTAACACTGTACAATGTATTCTCAAAATCAAATTTCCCCTATTTCTAAGACATTCAACCATATCATAAACCTGTGAATAATCATGGGTTATAAAATTGTTATACATTTAATATATGTTTCACTAATACATACATACTATGTTTTAAGTTTATTCTACCTTGCCCTTCAAGTTTATTCAATAAAATAATTTTTATTGTGTTCTGATTCCCAGATAAATGTTTACTGATAATATATAAAATCATTTTGGCTTATTTGCTTATTTCAGATTAAGACAGTACAATATTTTTTAATATCATCACTTTAATACATGTGTCTGTATATAAAAATTAAAATTACAGTAATAGTAACTTTTAAGCCACATCAATAGATTTCTATCATTCAAAATAATAGATGCTAGAATTTAAAGAGTAACATTAATATTTCAGCTTAATAAAATTACAGTCAAACTCTTCTAAGAATTTTTACCAAATACAAATACAAGAACTTCATTGCTTTTGAGACTAAACAGCAAAATAATCGAAGTAATTCTAAAATAATTTCATTAAAATATTTGAAAGAGTATTTCAACTCTTACATTTTTGGTTTAGCTTTTAGGTTTTAGGTTTTTTATTTATTTTTTTTAAGAAGGACTTTATAGGTGACCTTTGCTTGTAGACTACATCTAAGAGAAGATGGCAATTTGAGGATTAAATCTGATAATTTTTCATGCTGTCACAAATGATCTATATGTTTCATTATCTTATAAACTTAAATCCTCAGGCAACTGGGTTCCTTGAAGAGAAAGGCTGTAGCTACTTATCTGAAATAAACATAACTATGATATATACATAACTATGCAATGTTGGAAAATAAAATAAAGAAACACATTAGTATCTGACTTTAAATTACAGTTATTAGACTTTGTCAAAATGTCATTAGGTTTATTTTTAGCTTAGAATGTGGACACAAATTTTTGAAGTTGTTTATTCTCTGAGATATATCAAATATGTCTTCCCCCTTTGCTGTTTTTACTATTAAAAGTCATTCTTTTTTTCTTTATATCTATCATCAGGTCAAAAAGGGTGTAGTTTGCTTCAGACCTATTTATATAAATTATATTGAGACAAAGATATGCCACATGGATATATTTTATAGGAACGTGAAAACAAATAATTTTTAAAAAGAAAATATAGCAAAAATACCATTTTCATTTTGAAATGTTTTATATTATTTATGTAATAGTTGAAAGTTGTCTTTAACCATATATGCTACATTTATTATTAGCTCAAGGAAAACAAATGACTTTGGCTGAAGAATATATGGTTACCAAATTTATAATTTTGACTCCAAGAAAGTGTATTACATTTTTATTCAAAAGGGATGATTTTCAAATATGTAACCAATTTATTCAGTAAATATGAATAAACATCTTATAGATAGCAATAACAATAAAGAAATTGAAATCTGGTTAATCCAGATGGCATTAAACATCCTGAAGTTAATATTTATAACTTCCTTCTAAGAAACTTCTTCAAATTATGCTTTCTTGTTCTTCATATTACTTTTATATTATATTTCAACTCTAATTTCCCTACCTAGTGTATCTGAATATATATATATATAATGTATATACTTTATATATTATGCTTGTATGTATATAAGTATACTCATAGGAGTAATATACCTTTGCTATTTATTAGTGAAACATATATTTAAATTTATAACAATTTTATGACCCATGATTAGTCACAGGTTTATGAGATTAAACATTTTGTATCTTTCACTGCTTTTCTTCTATTTACATTTTTCAATAGTTTTTCCCTGAGAATATCATAGCAGAAGAGTGTGAATCAAGATGAAACTTCCATTCACAATTGCTACAAAAACAATAAAATACCTAGGAATACAACTAACAAATGATGTAAAGGACCTCTTCAAGGAGAACTACAAACCACTGCTCAAGGAAATAAGAGAGGACACAAACAGATGAAAAACATTCCATGCTCATGGTTTGGAAAAATCAATATTGTGAAAATGGCTATCCTGTCCAAAATAATCTATACATTCAGTGCTATCCCCATCAAGCTACCAATGACCCTCTTCACAGAACTGGAAAAAAAACCACCTTAACCTTCATATGGAGCCAAAAGAGAGCCCACATAGCCAAGAGAATCCTAAGGAAAAAGAACAAAGCAGGAGGCATCACGCTGCCTGACTTCAAATTACACTACAAGACTACTGTAATCAAAACAGCATGGTACTGTTACCAAAACAGAGATATAGATGAATGGAACAGAACAGAGGCCTTGAAGGAAATGCCACATATCTACAACCATCTGCTCTTTGACAAATCTGACAAAACAAGCAATGGGGAAAGGATTCCCTGTTTAATAGTGTTGGGAAAACTGGCTAGCCATGTGCGGAAAGCAGAAACTGCACCCCTTCCTGACACCTTATGCTAAAATTAACTCCAGATGGATTAAAGATCTAAAGATAAGACCTAACACCATAAAAACCCTAGAAGAAAACCTGGGCAAAACCATTCAGGACATAGGCATAGGCGATGATCATGACTAAAACACCAACAACATTAGCAACAAAAGCAAAATAGACAAATGGGATCTAATTACACTCCAAAGCTTCTGTATAGCAAAAGAAACAATCATTAGAGTGAACCAGCAACCAACAGAATGGGAAAACGTTTTTGCAATCTACCCATCTGACAAGGGGCTAATATCCAGAATCCACAAAGAAGTAAAACAGATTTCCTAGAAAAAAAAAACCCATTCAAAAGTGGGAGAAGGATATGAACAGATACTTTTCAAAAGATATATATGAGGCCAAGAAACATATGAAAAAATGCTCATCATCACTGGTCATTAGAAAAATGCAAATCAAAACCACATTGAGATACTGTCTCACACTAGTTAAAATGGCGATCACTCAAAAATTTGGAGACAACAGATGCTGGAGAGGATGTGGAGGAATAGGAATGCTTTTACACTGTTGGTGGGAATGTAAAAACCATTGTAGAAGACAGTGTGGCAATTCCTCAAGGACCTAGAAATAGAAATTCCATTTGACCAAGGAATCCAATTACTGAGTATATACCCAAAGGATTATAAATCATTTTATTTTAAAGACACACGCACATGTATGTTCATTGAAGCAATATTTACTATAGCAAATACCTTGATCCAACCCAAATGCCCATCAATGACAGACTGGGCAAGGAAACTGTGACACATATACACCATGGAATACCATGCAGCCATAAAATATGATGAGTTTGTATCCTTTGTAGGGACATGGATGAACCTGGAAACCATCATTCTCAGCAAGCTGACACAAGAACAGAAAATCAAACAGCACGTTCTCACTCATAGGTGGGTGCTGAACAATGAGAACACATGGACACAGGGAGGGGAGGATCACAAACTTTGTCTGTTGGGGGGTGCTAGTGGAGGGACAGGTGGGTGGGGAGGTTGGGAGGGATAACATGGGGAGATATGCCAGATATAGGTGACAGGGGATGGAGGCAGTAAACCACATAGCTATGTATGTACCTATGCAACAATCCTGCATGATCTGTACATATACCCCAGAACCTAAAAAAAAAAAAAAGTTTTGTTTCTTTTGTTGTCAGTGAAAAGCAAATATAATTAATTGAGAAAAGAACATGTAGTATTTTGTTTTGTTATGTCAAATAAATGCAATCTGTAGGAAAAAGTTTGAAATTTTATTTATTCTTCTATCATATTTTAATGATGATTTTAGTTACTGATAGTCTATATTGACAGATTTATTAAATATAATATATAGTACATTTCTCATCAGAAAAAAGAAAACAAGTTAACGGAATAATATTTATAGTGCTAATTAACTTGTTTTCTTTTTTCTAATGAGAAATGTACTGTATATTGTATGTAATGTTTCTATTTGCTAATTTGCTCTTTGCAAATTTTGTTTTTCAGTATAGTTTTACATACATATGTACACACACAGGTATATATACACACACACACAGATAAGCGTGTGTGTGTGTTTGTGTGTGTATTTATTTATTTGGGAATGAATTTATTTTCTTTATTGTATTTGAACCTGGTGTTCCACAGTATTGTTATCATGCCTATTGTTGTTTTGTTGTGTTTTACTATTCTGAAAAATCTTAGTGATAGATAAATTGAAAATTAAACATAATTCTCTTCTTTCTCAAATTGTATAATTATATTTTAATTTTGCAGTGTTCCCTGTAAAAAATGTGAAATCTATTTATCACCTGCTTGAATCAGATCTGGCGTATGGTCTATTTTATTCCATAGTAAATGGTAGAAGTGATGTTGCTTAGGGTATGATTAGACTTCAAAATTCTTTGAGAACTCTCTCTCTGTCTCTCTTTTTCCCAAACTCGCATCCACCATAATAACAACACTTTCATTCTGCAAGGGTTTAAAAGAAATATGTGGAGATTACAGAATATTTTTAAGTGCAGCAGTCCTATGCCAGTCAGCCAGTTCCCAGGTCCCAGTGAACCCACTGTATGACCATAGATGCATGAGTGTGACCAGCTGAAATAAGGAGAGTCAGCTCAAATAAGCAGGATTACCCAAGCCACCCATAGATACCAGGGCTAAACCCTTATTTATCTTCTCTTTGAATATTTCTTCTGTCATAGTCTAATACCTCCTCTGGCATTCCTATTGATTATAGTCTATTCCTAATCATCAAATTCTCCATTTGTCGTAGCTACTTTTTTACATTATTTGTCAGTATATCTCTAAATGATGCATTCTGGATACTTTCTTCAAGCTATGTTCCTGATCATCAGTTCCCATGAATAGGATTAATGCTTTATTAAGAAGGGACATGACAGCATCTTCTTGTCTCTTCTCTCTACTCTGTAAACTATATCCAGTTGATGGACGCCTGTAAACCAGAAAGCAGGCCCTGATCAGACACTAGATCTGCTGCAGCCTTGTTCTTGGACTTTCCAGGTCCCTGAACTTTGAGAAACAAATGTTTACTGTTTAAATCCCTCCTTCTGCAGGCAATTTCTTACAGCTGCATGAACTAAGATGACTCCCAAATTAAATACATTCAGAAACAGAATTTACCAACATCAACAAAACACCTTTAAGCAACCTATTGTGTATAAAATTTGAAACTCCAAAGAATAGGGATGGGCATGGAAAAAACTATTTGAAGAAACAAAGGTGAAAGTTTCCAAATTATGAAACCACAGATGATGAATCTTAACATATCCCAGGCACAAGAAACATGAAGAAAAATACAATATGGGAAACAATTTAGTCTACATTACATTGCAGGGCAGGTATCCAATTTACACTACATTACGTTACAAGGCAGAATAAGTCTAGAAGTCCTATATTATCAAATTGTAAAAAATATAATAAAGATAACATATTATGAACAGTTGGAACACTATCTGTACACAGAAGAATGAAACTGAACCCATACATGTCACCACATAAACAATTTAACTCAAGATAGACTTAAGACTTAAATGTAAGGCTTCAAAATATGAAAATCATAGAGAAAACCCAGGAAATAAACTTCTCAATATTGGAGTTATTGAGAAGTTATATAATTACCAGAGTTAACAAAGTTATATAATTACCAGAGTTAACAAACAGCTTATAGTTATATAATTACCAGAGTTAACAAATAGCTTACAGAATGGGGGACAAATTCAAAATATGCATTTAACAAAGGTCTATTATCTAGAATATAATGAATTTAAGCAAATCAACAAGCAAAAAATGAATACCTTCTTAAAAAGTGGGCAAAGATCATGAACAAACACATATCCAAAGAAGACATACAAACAGCCAACAAACATGAAAAAATGTTCATCATCACTAATCATCATAAAAATGCAAATCAAAACCACAATGATTTAACATCTCACACCAGTTAGAATGGCTTAGATCAAACAGTGAAGAAGAAACAGAGGTTGGCAAGGCTGTAAAGGAAAGAGAATGCTTACACACTCTTGGTGGGAACCTAAATTAATTCAGCCACTGTGGAGAGCAGTTTAGAGATTTCTTACATAACTGAGAATTGAACTACCATTCAACCCAGCAATGCTGCTATTAGATATATACCAAAAGAAAAGTAAATCGTTCTACCAAAATGACACACATACCTGTATATGTGCATCACAGCACTGTTTGTAATACCAAATCAATGGTGGACTGAATAAAGAAAATATTGTACATATATATGAGGGAATACTACACAGACATAAAAAAGAACAAAATAGTATCCTTCACAGCAACATGGCGGCATCTGGAAACCATTATCCTAAGTGAACTAACAGAGAAACAGAAAACCAAAAACCACATGTTCTCACTTAAAAGTGAAAGCTAAACATTGGGTATACGTGCTCACAATAAATGGAGCAGTAGACACTGAAGAGAGGAGAGTAAAGATTAAAAAGCTACCTGTTGGGCACTATGCTTACTACCAAGGTGACAGATTCATTTGAACTCCCAACCTTAGCATCATACAATGTACCTCTGAAACAAACCTGCACATGTGTACCCTGCTTTTAAAATAAAACTTGAAAATAAATAAATATATAAGTAAAAGTGTCATTTAAAATAAAAATAAATAAATAAAAGCAGTTGGATAAAATAGGCATGGTTGTTACAGAGAAACAATAAGAAGAAAGACAATTTCTCTTTAAAGTAATGAAAGAAAAAAAATTAATCAAGAATTCTCTATCCAGAAATACTATGTTTCAAAGGTTGAAATAATCAGGATTTTCTTTATGTACTATTATACTGATATGGGGAAAACTAGTCAAGCTGCAAATAACCAATATCAAGAATGAGATAGTGACATCACTGAAGTTATTAAAAGGACAACAAAAAGATATACTATAAAAATTATATGTCAATTAATTTAACAATTTGGATTAAACGAACAAATCCTATGAAAGGCAAAACTACCAAATATCCTAGAGAAGCTATCAAGAAATTTAATGACCCAATATCTATCAAACAAATTGAATTTACATGTAAAAAGTGCAACAAAGGAAGTCCAGACCAGATGCTTCAATAGTTAATTCTTCTAAATATTATAAAAAGAAATCAAACAAATTCTACACAAACTCTTCCATGAATTTGCAAGTGATTATTTCTCAATTTATTGTATGAGACAGATATTACCTTGACACATAAACCAGACACAGATACTACAAATTAAATACAACAGTCCTAGACAACATGCTAGCAAATCAAATCCTATATACAAACAAAAAAAAGGAAAGAAAGACAATGCATCAAAACCAAGGGAGCTTATTTCAGGAATGCAAGTTAGGTTTCTCATAGAAGAAAAATCAATCAAAATGATAGTCTAAACATAACAAACTACTAAGTCTCAATACAGCTTTTTAAAATGGGGCTTTAACAAAACCCAATACATGTTCCTAAGGACAATTTTTGGGAAATTAGAAATAGAGGAGAACTACATCAAACTGACAAAAGGCATCTACAAAATACCAAAAGAAAAATGGTAGTTCATGGTGAAAGACATAATGTTTTTCTTTCACCCTAAGAAGAGGAAAGAGAGAGGTATATTTGCTCTCATTAATTCATTCAATAGTGTTCAGGGGTTTCTTGCCCATTGAATAAAGAAAGAAAAAGAATAAAGGGCAAGCAAATTAGAAAGGAAGAAATAAAAAGCTATTTTTTTCACATTTCACTTGTGAAAAAATAGCTTTTTATTTCTTCCTTTCTAATTTGTGAAATGATTATCCACATAGAAAAATTGATTAAAACTATAAAAATATAGTATAGTTAATAACAAGTAAATTTGCAAGATATAAAATCAAACACAAAGATAATAAATGTATCACTGTGATATCAAAAAGACTCAGAAAACAACGTCTTGCCATTTATAACAAAATAAAAAATATGAAGCATTTAAGGATAAATCTGATAAAATATATAAAATATCTGCACTACAAAAACTATAAAACAATGATGAGTGCAATTAAATAGCACCTAAATAAAATAAGAGCAATACCCTGCTCATGTGTCAGAGGATGTAAAACTTTTAAGACATCAATTTTTCACAAGTTTATCTACAGATGCAACACGATTCCAACTGAAATTCAAGTAAACTTTTCCTACAAACTGGCAAACTAAAACTAAAATTGATACAAAAATTTGAAGAATATAGAATGCTCTAATCAATAATAGTAATAACAGAACTAAAGAAAAATAACACTATTTTATTCGTAGATTTATTATTAACCTACATTAAATAAGACCTTGTGTTACTGGCATAAAGATAAACAAATAGATCAATAGAACATCATAGCCAGTCAATTATATACGGGCAATTGATTTTTGACAAACATGCCAAGGTAGTTACTGGAAAAATGGTAATCACTGTAACAAAAAATAATAGAACAGAAATTGATCTATATTTTGAACCTTACAAAATTAACTCTAAGAGGGTCATAAACATAAATGGAAAGCCTACATCAACCCTCCCACAATAAAACATAAGATAAAACGGTTGTGATCTTGGGTGAAGAAAAGATATGTAAGGTTCAACTTTAAAATAATATAATTTCTATATGTATCTATCTGAGATATATGACAAAAAAAACAGCAAGTGATAAACTGACATAAATTATTTACAAACCATTTTTCTCACAAGAATATGTATTCATGATTTAAATAAAAATCTCAGACTTCATAAGGAAACAAGCCAATAATCGGGGAATGATTTGAACAGCCACATGTAGGCAAATATGCACATGGGATAAGTTGTTTAGAAAATATAAAACTGCAATGAGAAACTTCTTTACAACTGTTAAAAGGGCTAAATCCAAAAAGATCTATCACACCACATGTTTTGACAAGTAGTAAAGGAACTTTAACTCTCATACTCCACTGGTGGAGATGTAAAATGGTATCATCACTGCTCAAAGCAGTTAAACCTATATTGACAATATGATGTAGCTATTCTACTCTTTGGCATTTACACAAGAGAAAAAAAAGTATGTGACCATGTGAAGGCTATGAATGTTGAGTTGCTCTATTCATCATAGGCGAATATTGTAGACGATACAAATGTCTTTTGATAGATGCATGCTAAAAAAAAATCTATCCTGTGATTAAACATATAAAGGCTATGAATGTTTCCATATAAAGGCTATTAATGCTTAGAGCTGTTTTATTTCTCTTGGGGAAAAAATCTGTAAGCAACCCAAATACTTCTTGATACATACATGCTAAGAAAACTATGCTATGATTAAACTGTGGTACACCCAGTTTTCCACATGAAATAAATGAAATATAATTTGGCAATAAAAAGAAGGAGCTATTAATATATGATAAGAGGCTCCTGGATCTGGTCCTTAAGAAATTATCTGGCTACAATGACTCACACATGTTACAAGGTAAAGAATTGTTGAAAAAAATAATAAACAGAGAATATGGACTTCTGAAAAAGAGATTTTAATATATGAATGATGCTTAATACAAGAAACTATGGAAAAAAAACAATGTGTACTGAATAATTCTATTTATAAAAAGTTCCAGTAGGCTGGGTGCAGTGGCTCATGCCTGTAATCCTGATTATGACTGTATTACTTATGATAAGTAAGTAATATGATAAGATCAGTTTTGTAGGTTAATTCTAAACCTTACATTGGTTCAAATACAACTGATGTTTATTTGTTGCTTATATGAAATAATTTGACAAGTAAGTAGAAGTGTGCTTAGTCCTCTTCTATGCAGTGGCTCAAGGACTCAGTGGATGGAAAGCTTTATTCTATTTAATAAATGAATTCTAAGGTCTTCCTGGGTGTAGTCTTTCTTCCAGTTAGATAGCCAGAAGTTGAAGCTGCTTGGAGAAGCAGGCATAGCAGCTGTCCATGGGCTGTGCCTGGAAGAGGACATCTCACTTTTGTTCACATTGCCTGTGTTAGAACTTTGTAATGTTATCTAACTAGCCCAAATTTGGGCAATCACTTGTCAGCAAAACACCTACATAAAGTATTATTACTGGATGATTATAATTACAATTACATTAATCCAGATTTAACGTCTACAAGCATTTTGACAAATGTGTTTTATTACATATTTTGAAAAATTATTTTATAACAAATTCTATATATCAAAAAATGTATACATAAATAAGTTATCATGAATCATTAGAAAACAAATATTTTTTTTCACATGATGACGAGTACGATACCATTATTACATTTAAGAAAATAATCAGCAATTGTCTGTTATCATCTAGCCCACTGTGTAAATAGAAATATCTCTGAATCCAAAATGTATGTTTACAATTACATTATTCCAAAAAGACTCCTAGCCATCCAATAACCCAATTTTATAATTACGGTCTTTTAAACTTTCATGAGTATACAATTTAATGTTTTTAAATATCTATATAAAGCATAACTCATAAAGGAAAACAATATACTATTATAATAAACTCAGCAATTATGTTTATCATTGTAACCTAGACCAGTGAAACCGTATAATGGAAAGGCACTAGTTCAAGGATTCGCACTTGGGAACCCCCATTCAGTCCCACCACTAATTATCAAATAATGAATGAATCCGAGTCCCAGAAAAAGTACACTATTTACACAAGATCACATAGCTCCTAAGAGCCAAAAACATATAGGTCAGTATGCCCAGACCGCTACAATTTCAGCTGAAAATTTTTGACATTATTCTTTTAAAAATGTATGAAGACTGATTGAAATATTGAGCCTTGCATAGTATTGATATATTTTGATATATATATGTCAAATATTACAATTTTAACATGATTGTGCAAGGCAAATAAATATCACCTACCATAAATTTTCACATATGAGTTATCTTATAACTCATATGTGAAACAATATGACAAATAACAACCTCTGTTGAGGGTGGCTGAATTTTATGTTTGAAATTTCATTTTGAATGATCTAACCTAATTTAATAGACAAGTTCTCCGAATAAGACTGTCAAAGAAAGCAATGACACGCAAGCATGGGCAACATGTTTTTTCTGTCTGAAAAACTATTTCTGACATGGTAATAAGTGTGGCAGGGAGATTATTAGATTTATCATCTTGTAATGATGATAAGTCATTGTCATCATTGTCCAGCAATGTCCAGCATTGTCTCCAATGTCCCTGGCCCATTTGCCCGTATTGAACTAACCTCATCATTGCAACAATGGAAACGAGCAACCAAATATACTTGAACAAATTCTCTACTTCTAAATTTCTCAAAAAAATCTTAATTTCTTATTGGTTTTTAAAAATTTAAGGAAAAATTTAAGCCTAAAAAGTTGACAATTTCATGTTCTGGACTGGTAGAAATTAAAGTACAAAGTTTGTTTACGATAAATAGATAAACATATTACATTTTTACTTGACACTTTATTTTCAAAATTTGAATTGTACATGATTTTACATAATGTATTATTTTATTTTCAAATACATTTTGTTGCTTGTAATGTCTTTTCCTCTGGATTCAACTTGAAAAATCACATGCCAGTAAGATAACTAAAGATCCTAGTGAAACAATCTCCTAAATCCAGGAAAGAGAGAGAAAAAAACGAACATATCTTGTTGCTCTTTTCTTGTTTCAGCCTATAAACGACAGGTTTAATGTTTGAGTTTAACTGCATGAACAATAGTTGACAAGAAACTGCAAAACTTAAAAATCTTATGTTTGACTTGGTATCTCTCTTGATGATTTACTGGCACCCAAGAGTTGCATTAAATCAGAAGTTAACAGCCGTTTTTCAGCAGCTGTGTCCTCAGTTCTATAAAATGGCTTTTCTTTTCCTTGCAGAGCAGCCTTAATAAATAAAACCCACTTTCACACTGGAATCAGACCCAAACTTTATTTTACCTTCTCACGAAATAATCTGGATACACCATTTCTGAAATAATGTTGAAAAAGATGGCATTATATTATAGCACATTCTAGTTTGTAGCAAGTGAAGCTGTATCAAAAGACGCTCTAAATCATTTTTATGTCCCCATAAATATGCCAGAATTCGAATCCAAGAACAAATATTATGAAAAACAAATTATTTTTTGAGGTACAACAGAAATTACAGCAAAAGGGGAAGGCAAAGAGAAAACAGCTGTCAAACAGGCCAGTTGTGCTACAGGAGAAGGTTCTAAAATGATAGCCAGGAAACATGAGTGTGAATGCCCACTTGATCTAGATTGAGTTGTTTAATAAGTTCTTCTCTGAAGAAATTGGGAAAGTAATACCTTCCTTATAAGATTTTAAGAACAATCAAAGAGATCACTAGCCTAAATTTCAGCCCCTGGTGCAGTGCATGACATTATAATTGCTCAAAAATGCTCATAAAGTTGAAGGATATGATTTGAAATAAGTCAGTACCCCCTATGAAAATATACCCAGACCAAACATAAAAACACACATGTAATGTACAATAAAAACCTTTAGAGGACTATTGCAGCACAGAAATCTTCAGTATTTGGTATCACTCCTTGGAAATTATGTTCTAAGTAGCTTTTAATCTTAACTCTGCTATGGTACCGATTTTGAGAAGGGAGTAATATATAGCTAATGTAGCAAGAGCTAATGTTAACATTATTTTTGCTTCGCAAGCCCTTAAGAAGAAAAGGGCACTATGTTGCTGAGATGCTGTGAATAGGTTATCCTTGTTTTAATGGACGACCATGTTGATTGATGGCTAGCTGAAGAAAGACTATCACAATTTATGAAAAGAGAAGCAAGAAGTAGAGAATAAAATTATGGAAAACATTATCTGTAGATTCATAATGTGTTGCTAAATACAAAAGTAATAGACCCAAACAAGTGCTTACTACACAGTTTGTCCTTGAGTTAATTATATAACATATCAAATTAAATACACAGCAATTAAGTCAGAAAATGTGTATAGAGGCCATGCTGTTCTCTTATAAAACTACCTTATAAAAATCCTCTCTCAGTTGCACAAAACTTTATTCGGGGACGATTCATTATTTTTGTATATCAAAGATTGCCTACTGTAATTAGTAAACCAGTTGCAAACACAGCTGTGTTTTCCAAATGATCCATATTTCAGTATGATTTGTGTCTATCCTTTTGTTGTTGTTTTTATTTATTCAAAACTCTTTTAAGTAGCAGATCTATTGAGAATTTAATCAAAGGTATAAACCTCTAGGCAGGAAAAAATTCATAAACATTTCGAACATGCTTTGAAGGTATTTGAAATAGGATTTCTACTATTTTACTTGAGGGAAAAAATACAGGAAGGAAAAAATTCAAGCAAGATGATAATGTATTAATAATTAAGAAGAAACCAATGGCTTTAATTACCCCATCACCTCAACCATGATGCATTTCTGGATGTATAAAACTATATACATCTCATATTCATGATGGTTTAGAGCATGGAATAACTTCCAGAAAAACTGGCAATCAATCGAGGTTTAGTTTCCTTATCCACAAAACAGAGATGATACCTGTTGAACTGGGTTATTCTAAATATTAAATGAAACTCTATAGCCAAATTATATAATAAATTGGTTTTAAATTGGCATCTCATATTTTTATGCATAACATGAAAATACCTGGGATTTGGAAAATCTTGTTTTCCTTGATTTTTAAAATCAAGGCAACATTACATGATAGGTTAACCAGCTACTGCAACTCCTGGCCACAAGGGTTTTTCTTCATGCTCGGCTCACCCTCGACATCCTTCTTTCTGGGTTTCTCCCATCTCTTCATCCATAGGAGCCAGATCAACCACAGCTCATTCCTTCACAATTAATGTCTTCCCAACCATGTAACCTAATACTTTATTAATCCAATAAATGAGTTCATGCAAATGGACCAAGAGTAAAGATGCTGTTTCTTCCCTACCCCTCATCAGATCTCAGCTTCCTGATACTCCATGAATATTTCAGGAGGTATATTCTATAAAATTGGCCCTTCATTACTTTCCTTTCTTAGTTCAATATAATTACTATATACAAATCTATCTTTTGCTAAGAAATGTTAACTAATCTTTGGGGAAAGAAGCAGTTCAATAGAGCAGGGGAAAGAGGCAGTTCAAGAGAGCAGGCAAAAAGATAAAATGTATAAATAAATCTGGTAAAGACACTTTCCTTGATAGGGTTAGTTAACTATAGTGTAAAGACCACAGATTAGGTAAGAAGAATTTGGTATTCTATAATAGATAAATGAAAGATATATTTTTAGGAAAAGGACAATTCTAGTAGTTTAAAGCAGAGGATTTTGCCACTCTGACTTGTCAAAAATACATAGTAATTAAATAATTAGTAGCAGAAAAAGTTATAAAGAATTTTAATTAAAGTGCAAGATTGCAGAATATTTAGAAACAAGAAAATTTATGAGAAAATTTGCATAAACCTCAAAGAAGACTATACTGCTAAAGTATCTATCTACATTTTCCCAATAATTATTTCACTTTGCAATCTTCCAAAAATATAATCATTATTTGTTTATCAACACATACTAGGGTTCCACTAATTTATGTGTAGCAAATGTGAAGTATGTAATCACTGAATTTTTTTGGAATCTCATATAAGGTGATTTTTCAAAGAAATTGAAGATTTTGATGAGACGTAAAATGCTGAGGTGATAGATTTACTACAGACCGGATCCGGGTTTTTTCTTCAATGAGACATGTTTCAAACAGCTGAAACTGTTGAGTAAGCAGAAGAGATGCTTGACGTTAAGTAACATGAATAACACTGCTCATCAATAAATGTACAAGTTACTTGAAGTGCATAATAATACTCTTTCTCATAAACTGTGAGCTTGATTTTGTCCCCCAGAGAATAATAAGTCTTTATAAATCTACCATGGCTATGTGACAAGAGGAAAATGTTCATTGGAGACACAGGCATAAACTCTCCTTGCCATGGACCTCTGCACCCAAACAAGCCACAGCAGAAGCAGTTAAGGACCTCTTTTCTCATAAACAGAGAAGTCCCTGATGCCCATTCCCAGAACTACTTCTCTAGGAAACAGAGTATATATCTTTCAACAACTGTATCTAGAAAGTAGAGTTTTTACCAGTTCAAACCAAATGGAAAAATAAGTCAATCCTGGGTGAACTTCTGCAGGTAGAGGCTTTGTGCTGATTTGTCAGGTCACATTTGAGGAGTTCCACTGCTTTGTACTTAAAAACGGAAGTGTAAGCAAATGTTGAACTTAATATATATTTTTTTGTTTCAGTTGATATTTAAAAACAGCACCATTTCAATTTTATCCACAGTTCTTCTAGAAAGTAATCAAACCTACATCACGCAGTAATTTTGAGGAGTAAATAAGTTTACAAACCCCAGTCACTTTCTGGATGCAATAAATAAATATTAATGACTACAGAATTACAGAGTCTATTACATATTGCCATGCATGAGGTTATCCAATGTGCTTAATTTCTTTATGTAAAAACAGAGGGGATACGTATTGGATTAAGAAAGACACACAGAAATAAACACAAAGAAAAATAATTAAAGTATTATTGGAAAAGTACAGCAAAGTATTTATCTTTGTTTCTAATATCAACTGCACAAAAAATAGATATATTAGTACTCAGCATTTTTGTAAAGACAAAAGGGAAGAGTAAATATTAAATTATGTGACCAAGCAAAATTCATTATGTGATTTAAAAAATATTTTTAAAAATTTATCGGAATGGTGTGAGGTGACATTTTAATTTAAATGTCTATAAATTATGTACTGACATTCATTTCATTTAAATAAATAATTTTTTAATTACCTACTAAGCTTGGGAAAATCTTTTAAATTATGAAATAACTATAAACTCCTTTAAAACTTATAATGCAGTTTGTGGTTCTAGTTCACTAAAAAAATCAACAGGTATCTTTTGAATTCTATTGTAAAGACAAATCAAGCATTAATTTAAAGTGAAAATGTGCCTTTTGGAGAATTTTTTCTCTGGAGAAAATTTTGATGAAATGTTTACTGTTATAAATTATAAATGAAAAGAGAGTGAACATTCTTCTGAAAAGAAAGCCTACATCCTTAACAAGGAAACTGCTGGCTTTAAAAAAAAAAAAACTGGGGATTTTTTTTAAGAATGTAAATTGAGATGAAAATTACAAACATGACTAACCAAAATAGAAAAAAATTCCTTCTTTCAGGGATATTAATATCAAGTCTATCTTCACTGATTAAATGCTCTTGTTATTCAAGCTCTTACAATGTTATATTTTATAATAACATTTCAGGAATAACTTAAAAGAGCCAAAGATTAAATGAGGTTTAATATAAAGTCAACATAATGACATGGTTAGGGCTCTACTTACAAAGACAATTGGTGTAAAATCTTTTCTTCCACCTTTTTTTGGTTATTATTGTTCTACTTCCTTTATAAAAAAGGTTTCAGTAATGTAGTCTGACTTTTTTTTTTTTTGATATTGAGTCTCTTTCTGTCACTCAGGCTGGAGTGCAGTGGTGCCATCTGGTGGCTCACTGCAACATCCACCTCCTTGGTTAAAGCAAGCCATTTTGCCTCAGCCTCCTGAGTAGCTGGGATTATCTCAGCCTCGTGAGTACAGATAATTTTTGTATTATGAGTAAAAATAGAATTTTACCACGTTGACCAGACTGCCCTTCACCTTCTGGCCTCAAGTGATCCCCTCGCCTTGGCCTCCCAAATGCTGGGATTACAGACATGAACAATCATGCCCAGCCAGCCAAATGCATTAGATAAAAATTCAGTAAGTGAACAGTGTCACATTCTTCCCCTCTACATTGCATATAACTCTGTTAATTTGACTGAGAGCCATGGAAACTTGAACTAACATAAAAATTGTGCTGTAATTGAGCTTTAACTTGTAAGATAAAATTTGTGATGTTCCACAAGCTCTGCTATAACCCTTTCCAATATTGTGCTATGAAACTTGGCTTTAATATGGAGAATCCATTATTCAGTATAAATATAACTCTGTGTACAATTACACACAGTCTCAGGGATGGTGATGTAAAATTTAAACATACTAATTAATTTAATATTAAATTCAAATTAATATTTAATTAGTTAATTAATATTTTTAATCCACCTGCCTTGGCCTCCTAAAGTGTTGTGATTACAGGTGTGAGTCACTGTATCCAGCCTACTTTTAGCATTCCTAAAGAAAGAAAATTACAACCAATAATTGTATTTCCCATCAAACTAATTTCATAGGGGCAGAAGAAATAAACCTTAGTTATATAAGTGAATACTGAGGGAATTTATTTCAACTAGAACAGCCTTACCAGAGGTTCTTAATGGAGTGCTAAACATGGAACTAAAAGAATGATGCCTGCTACCACACACACACATACAAAAACCCTTAAGCACATAGTCCACATGCACCATAAAGCAACTATGCAATCAAGTCTATGTAACATCTAGCTAACAACACAGTGACACAATCAAAATCGCACATATTTGTACTAACCTTGAATGTAAATGGGCTAAAACCTTACTTAAAAGCATAGAGTGGCAAGCTAGATAAAATAAGACCCAACCACCTGTTATCTTCAAGAGATACATATCACATATAATGACACCAAAATTAAGAAATGAAGAAAGATCTGCTATGCAAATGAAAAACAAAAAAAGAGAGAGCTATTCACTATTCTTATATTAGATAGAACAGACTATAAGTAATAAAATTTACAAAAGACAATAAAATATATTATACTATGATAAAGAATATTATTCAATGAGAAGAGTTAACTATCCTGAATATATATGCACCTAACATTGGGGCACTCAGTTTCATAAGCCGGGTTCTTCTTGGCTTTGAAAAGATTTAAACAACTTTATAATAAAAATGGGAGGCTTCAACAACCTCTGACAACATTATACAGACCATTGAGACAGAAAACTAAAAAACTCTGGATTTAAACTTGATAATTAACCATTTGGAGCAAGTAAACATTTATAGAACATTTCATTTAACAACCGAAGAATTTACATTCTTCACATCTTTACACAAAACATATTCTAAGATCAATCATGGTTGGTCATAAAGCAAATCTAAGTAAATTAAAAAAAAAAAAACTGGACTGAACCCAGTGGCTCATGTGTACAATCCCAGCACTTTTGGTGGCCAAGGCAGGTGGATCAGAAGGTCAGGGGTTTGAGACTAGCCTGGCCAATATGGTGAAACCCCATGCTCTACTAAAAATACAAAAAACTAGCTGGGTGTGGTGTCACACGCCTGTATTCCCAGCTACTCAGGAGGCTGAGGCAGGAGAATCCCTTGAACCCAGGAGGTGAAGGTTGCAGTGAGCCTAGACTGTGCCATTGCACTCTAGTCTGGGTGACAGATCAAGAATCCATCCCCAAAAAAGTTTTTTTCTGGTATATTGCATATACCAGATATTAATAAAAGCCGTATATCACAAACTCAGAGCCAGTATCATACTTAATGGAAAGAGCTGGAATCATTTCCCTTGACAACTGGAGCTAGGCAAGAAAGCCCATTTTCACCATTACTATTCAGCATAGTCCAACAAGTGCTAGTCAGAGCACTCAGGCAAGAGAAAGAAATAAAATGCATCTAAATAGGAAAAGAAGAAGTCAAACTATCTCTTTTTGCTGACAGTATATTCTACACTTAGAAAACTCTAAAGACTCTATAAAAGACTACTAGAACTGATAAACAATTTAGCAAGGTTTGAGGATACAAAATCAATGTACAAAAATCACTAACATTTCTATACACCAGTAATATTCAGGCTGAGAGTCAAATCAAGAACACAATCTCATTTACGATAGCAACAACAAAAATGAAACACCCAGGAACACAGCTAACCAAGAAGGCAACAGATCTCTACAAGGGAAATGAAATGATGCTGAAAATAAATAAAGACAAAACAAATAAATCGGAAAACATTTCAGACTCATGGACTGAAATAATTAATATCACTAAAATGTCCATACTGCCCAAAGAAGCTTACAGATTCAATGCTATTCTTATCAAACTACCAATGTTATTCTTCAATGAATTAGAATAAACTATTCTAAAATGCACATGAAACCAAAAAAGGGCCAAAGCAATCCTAAGAAAAAAGAACGAAGCTGGAGGCAACACACTAATTAAATTAATATAAACAAGGCTACAGCAACCAAAACAGCAAGGTACGGATATAAAAACAGACTCACACACCAATGATACAGAATACAAACTCAGAAAGGCATACATCTACAATCATCTGATATTCAACAAGGAATGCAGACACAAGCAACTGGGTAAGGACTCCTTATTAAAGAGATGGTGCTGTGATAACTAGTTAGCCATATGCAGAAGAATGAAACTCGACACTACCTTTCACTAAATATTGAAATTATCTTAAGACATATTAAAAACCTAAATATAAGACCTCAAACTATAAAAAGCCTAGAACAAAACAGGAAATACCCTTCTCAGTATTGTCCTTGGCAAAGAATTTTGTATTAAGTCCCCAAAAGCAACCGCAACAACAACGAAAAGACAAATGGACCTAAATAAACTAAAGAATTTCTACACATCCAATATATATATATATACATATATATGTATATATATACACACATATATATGCATATATACACACATATATATATGCATATATACACACATATATATATATACACATATATATATATACATATAACAACAACAAATAAATACCACAATATATCACTTATAAATAAGAGCTAAAGATTGAGCATACATGAGCATAAATAAGGAAACAAAAGACATGGAAGACCACTGGAAGAGGGAGGGAAGAAGAGGGAAGCTGCATTGAAAAACTGTTTACTGGCTACTACTCTCACTACCTGGGTACAATATACCCAGGTAACAAACTTGCACATATACCCCATATATATATATATATATATAATAAAAGTCGAGTTTCTTAAAGAGTGATTTAAAACACAGAAGATATTAAATTGCAAAAAATTTCATTATAACTCTAGAAGATCCTTAAGAGAAACTATGACAATAATTTTGACCTTTCTATAATACTTTGAACAGAAATTTATAAATTTATAACAGAAATTATAAGCTTTACCTTATAAATCACTTCAGGAATGTTTGATGATATGTATTCTTCTTATATATTGCAGGGGTTCAGCCCTGCAGAAAAATAACAGAAAAATATAAAACATACATTTCAACATGTGTAAATCTATGCATAGTTAAAGCATATTTGTTATGTTACATATTAAACAGAACTGAGTTTGGATAGCAAATACATTTTTGAAGAAATAAATTTTGAGAGATTTGAACTTCTAGATTGTTTTTCCTTTTAGGGCATGATGTTTTAAGACTATATCCAGTTAGACTTTCACCTCTCTCATGTTAGCCATGTAGATATAGGCAATTTAGTCTTGTTCTTTGACCTTGTTACTTCAAAACATGAAGTTTTAACTTCAGTTTTATAATTTTTTAAACACTTAGTAGTGTGCCTTAAACATGGTCAATATTTAAATATATTTTAGTGATTTTGCATAATATTAAACAATATTTATAAAAATTATCTTAATAACTTTAATGTTTCATTATTTTAATATCTACTACACTTCAAACAAAGAGAATATGAAAGATGAGAATAGAGATGCAAGAAAGTTCAGCGTAACCTAAAGTATATGATTAACAAGAGCATTGCAAATCAATAAAAATATATATCATTCTAGAATAGTGACCATTAGATATTCCAATAAATTAAGTAAAACTTGATTATAATCCCTAATGTATATATTACATGCATTATACAAAACAATATATATGTTGTATATATTAGAAACCATAATGCCTATTGGACTGAAGTGTTAACATTATAAAATCAATATTGAAAGAAGAAAACTAAGAGGTGAATATGTGTTCTCAGAAAATATTCCCTTTCAGAACCCACAAGCAAAAGGCCTAAGAATTATGCTTATTCTCTGATCTTCGTAGGTTAAATCAGTTTACCATGTCCTTAGTTGCAATGTGATTTGATATATGATTTCTGTTTCCTAAAATGGATACAAATTACACTTACAGAGGTCAAATTGATGCCTCAAATACTTTAGGAATAGGTCAGTCATTCAGCAATTATTTATTGAATATCTACTATGTGCCAAACATTATTATTTGTACTAGGAATAGGCAAACATATGTTGTATATCAGGTTATCTTAAGTGCTATGAAGACAGAAGTTAAGAAGTATCAATGTTCATCAAAGTAGAAGTGTCAAGATAGATGACTGGTATCTAGGAGAAAAAAATCTGGAGTTGAAGGGAGTCTGAAGTGCCTGGAAGGGGTTACCTAAGGAGCGAAATTTAAGGACTGAGTCCTTTAAAGTCAGGGAAATGAGAAATAGCAATCTTAAGATGAGAAAATAACTTGCAATGTTCTGGAAGTACTATGAGAAAAATGAGATTTGTAGTAATTTGATGATAACTATCTATCTAACTGTCTATCTATCTATCTATCATCTATCATCCAACATCATCCTCTATCTACTTATCAGGGCAAAACTTTCAGATTATATTAGAACACACAGTACTCATAAGCTTCAGTACTCATAAGCTTACTAGACCAGCTCTATGGACCTTTTCCAAAATGGCCTTACTAAAACAAAGAAATAAATGGTATCTGATGTGACTGAGTTCCAAGTTTAATTCCAGGAACTAGTGATGATACAGTGTTCAGGCGGGCTGTCATTAGGAACTGGTGTTAATCATTACTAATGCAGAATGTGTACACTGCAACTCATGTTCACACGATTTGGGGTGAGAAGCAGCAAACATTTTCAAGTAGTAATTTTAAGAATTAAGTTATTAGAATACTCTACCCTATGGAAACTCATGTTTAAGTATGTGGGGACCTATTTATACATAGTTCACATTTTCTGCTAAGAATAATATAGGCTCTTCGGAAATAAGGCAAAAAGCATATGGCTGATCATTGTATCACGGCTCTACTGCTGTGATAGAAAAAGCAGCACCCCCTGCAGTGCATATAGCCCAGTGCACAGCTCTGACTATAGTTGTGATACAGTCTCCTTATGTAACTGTTTAATATCTGACAAGAAAATATTAAATTATAATTGTTCTTAGCATATTGAGAAAAACTGTCAATTAGGAAATGCCACCAATAAACAATTCGTTGTATGCATTTATTTAAATGTAATGAAGCAATACATTCAAATACATTCAAGAAAGAATTTATATTTATTTCTACTAAGAAACGTATATTTCACTTCACTTTAAATCACTCTATCTTGCCTCTACTTTACCAATCTCAGTGTGTCTAATGTTTTAAAATGCAACAATTATTTTACAGAAAATTTCAGCAGTATTTATTTTCATGTCTGAGCTCTTGAAATAATAACAAAGTATACTCTTAACTAGAGAAGGAATGTGTCAAAAATATATGTGTAGTTGTACAAAATGTATTCTCACTTATTATATAGGTCACTACTTCAAAGTTTTCTATGTTATGTGGCAGAGCGTTCCATTTCAATTCAGTCTCCAATTTACAGGTTTATAATACAGTCCCAATAACTAAAGTCTCCACAGGTTGTCCAGAATTAACACCAAAACACAATATTATGTGGCAGCATACTAACACAGTATTAGAATCTTTTGTTGGAAGTTTTCTAACTGTGTTTTTATAGAACCAGGCCAAATAAAAATAAGAATTCAAGGTTTTATTTTCAAAAATCAGAAGTTCTCTGTAAGAGTTAAGTAAGAAAAAACTATGTAGAAGATAACTGCTGCAGTAAGCTTTTCTCCCCAAGTCATGTCCTCCACTAAGGAAAATTCATATTCAATAAGTATTTCTTCATCAAACATTTACTCATTTGATTTGCTAGCCATCTTAACTATACTTGATTTTATTAAGCATTCCAATAACTGAATTTAAACAGCAGAAAGGGCAATCCACCATGGTGAAAAGTTGTGTTTGTAATATCAAACTGCACAATTTTGAGTATTTTAATGTTGTTTAACCTTAAATAAGTATTTCTAACATTATATTGGATTCACAATAATTCACCAATTCATTCCTGAACAAATTAACTATAACATATATGGTTATAACTTTTAATTTTTATTTGTATTTAATTTAAATTACTTTTCAAATCAATCCTCAATTCTTACAGCATGCATGTTTTTTAATATCATTATTTTACATACTTACATGTTCAGTATCATTAAATCAGAAACAGAGACTCCTAAGATACCCTAATACTACAGGAATAGTGAAGAGGTGGCAGTTTTCTGGCTTTGCATCCAAAAAACTCAGAGAAAGCTGGCATGAGTAATCAAAGTGAACTCCAGGTATATTGACCCTGAGAACCATATGAGGTCAAGCCCTAGTTAAAACCTTGATTTTTGCTAGTAAAATCCCTGAGCAGTGAACCTAGGTAAGCCATGTCCAAACTCCTGACCCATGGAAACCTTGAGATATTTTATCACCCACAACAGAAAACAAATACTGTGTTTGGTATTTGAAAATGGTGTGCTGCTTCAACACATACCTAACAATACAAAAAAAAATTAGCTGGGCATGGTGGCACGTGCCTGTAATCCCAGCTACTCAGGAGGCTGAGGCAGGAGAATTGCCTGAACCCAGGAGGCAGAGGTTGCGGTGAGCCGAGATCGGGCCATTGCACTCCAGCCTGGGCAACAAGAGCAAAACTCTGTCTCAAAAAAAAAAAAATATTGTGACTGGCTTTGAAACCAGGAAGTTTGTAGAAGTTGGAAGGACTTTAAGAAGCATGAGAGAGAGAGTCTAAATCCCCCTGAACCAATTATTAGAAAACTGGATTTGAAGATGCTCAGGCCCTCAGCCCTCTTGGGGAGGGTTCAGAGGAAAGTCACTGAAAATGAAACGAGAGATGGAATCGTGATATGCTGTAAAAGAATATTAGCAAAACTGTGTCCTGTGCTTACACACTAATCAGAGCTTTTAAAGATGAGATTGGATATATAGCTGATTTTTGAACAACATAGGTTTAAACTACATAGTTCCACTTATATGTGGACTTGCTTCCACCTCTGCCACCCCTGAGGCCCAAGACCAACCCTTCCTTTTCCTCCTCCAACTCAGACTACTCAACATGAAGACAATAAGGATGAAGGCTGTTATGACAATCTACTTCCCCTTCAGAAATAGTAAATCTGTTTTGTCTTTCTTACAATTTTCTTATTTACATGCTTTCCCCAGCTTACTTTAGAACACAGTATTTAATACATAGAAATACAAAATATGTGTTAACTGACTATATATGTTATCTGTAAGGCTGCTGGTCAACAGTAGCCTACTAATTGTTAAGGTTTGAGAACTCAAAATCATTTGTGGATTTTCAGCTGTGCAGAGGGTTAGTCCCCATAACCCCTGTTTTGCTCAAGAGTCAAATGCATAGCTACCTGCCACAGATGCTGCCTGGCTTCTTCTTGCAGTTTACAGTAAAATGTGAGAGAAGAGAGATAGATTGAGGAAATCGCAGACCTGAATAGAAGTAGATGATTTTTAAAAAAGTATTGGCTTTTCCAAGCGGCAAGAAATGCCTGCCAAACATAGAGGCTGAAAATATGTCTTATAAACAACAACAAAAAAGTGGAGGTGCAACTGCACAACCTTTAGTTAAAATCTTGGACAGTTCAAAATTTCAAGAAGACTTAATTCACACTATGTCCCTTTCAATAAATCAAGGGTATGTCTTATGGATTTTCTCAACCAAGAACCACAGCCTTTAACCCCAATCAAGAAATAAGCCTCAAACCCCAATCAAGAAAATGAAGCATTTCAGAAGTATAAGGGACTATATTTCAGAAGTAGTCTCTTATACTTCTGAAATGCTGGGTTTTCTTGATTGGGTGTTAGGGACTAGTTATTGCTGCTCATCTCCCATTTTCCTATTTTAGAAATAATGTTTATAAATATTGTTCTACCCTTATCTCACCATTATAAATTGGGAGAGTTGGTAGGCAGTAACTTGTTTTTCTTTTTTTATCATTATTATACTTTAAGTTCTGGGGTACATGTACATAATGTACAGGGTTGTTGCATAGGTATACACATGCCATAGTGGTTTGCTGCATCTATCACCCCATCATCTACATTAGATAGTTCTCCTAATTCTATCCATCCCCTAACCCTCCACAACCTGCTATCCCTCTCCTAGCCCCACACCCCCAGCAGGCCCCAGTGTGTGATGTTCCCTCCCTGTGTCCATGAGTTCTCCTTGTTCAACACCCACTTATGAGTGAGAACATGTGGTGTTTGGTTTTCTGTTCTTGTGTCAGTATGCTGAGAATGATGTTTTCCAGCTTTATCCACATCCCTGCAAAAGACATGAACTCATCCTTTCTTACAGTTCCATAGAATTCCATATTGTATATGTCTCACATTTTCTTTATCCAGTCTATCATTGATGTGCACACTTACACCATCCCAAGACTAAACCAAGAAGTTGCAGACCTGAATAGACCAAAAACAAGGTTTGAAATTGAGGCAGCAATTAATAGCCTACCAACCAAAAAAAGTCCAAGACCACATGGGTTCACAGCTGACCTCTAGCATAGATATAAAGAGGAGCTGGTACCATTCCTTCTGAAACTATTACAAACAATAGAAAAAGAGGGAATCCTCCCCAACTCATTTTATGAGACCAACATCATCCTGATACCAAAACTTGGCAGAGACACAACTGAAAAAAAATTTCATGCCAATATCCATGATGAACACAGATGTGAAAATCCTCAATAAAATACTGGCACACCAAATTCAACAGCTCATCAAAAACCTTACTAATCACTCTCAAGTCAGCTTCATCCCTAGGACACAAGACTGGCTTAACATACACAAGTCTATAAACGTAATCCATGGCATAAACACAACCAAAGATGAAAACTGCATGATTATCTCAGTAGATGCAGAGAAGGCCATTGACAAAATTCAACAGCCCTTTGGGTTAAAAACTCCACATAAACTAGGTATCAATGGAACATATCTCAAAATAATAAGAGCTATTTATGACAAACCTACAGCCAATATCATACTGAATGGGCAAAAATTGGAAGCATTCCCTTTTGAAAACTGACACAAGACAAGGATGCCCTCTCCACCACTTCTATTCAACATAGTATTGGAAGTTCTGGCCAGGGCAATCAGGCAAGAAAAAGAAATAAAAGGTATTAAGTTAGGAAAAGAGGAAGCCAAATTGTCTCTATTTGCAGATGACATGATTGTATATTTAGAAGATCCCATTGGTCTTAGCTCAAAATCTTCTAAAGTTGATAAGCAACTTCAGCAGTCTCAGGATACAAAATCAATGTGCAAAAATCACAACCATTTCCATACACCAGTAACAGACAAATACAGAGACAAATTATGAGTAAACTCCCATTCACAATTGCTACAAAGAGAATAAAATATCTAGGAATACAAGTAAAAAGGGATGTGAAGGACCTCTTCAAGGAGAACTACAAACCTATGCTCAAGGAAATAAGAGAGGATACAAACAGACGGAAAAGCATTCCATGCTCATAGTTAGGAAGAATCAATATCGTGAAAATGGCCATAAAACCCAAAGTAATCAACAGATTTAATGCTATCCCCATCAAGCTACCACTGACTTTCTTCACAGAACTGGAAAAAAACAACCTTTAAATGTCGTATAGAACCAAAAAATAGCCCACATAGCCAAGACAATTCTAAGCAAAAAAAAAAACTAGCTGGAAACAACATGCTACCTAACTTCAAACTATGCTATAAGGCTACAATAATCAAAACAGCATGGTACTGGTGCCAAAACAGAGATATAGACCAATGGAACAGAACAGATGCCTCAGAAATAACACCACACATCTATAACCATATGACCATTGACAAACCTGACAAAAACAAGCAATGGGGAAAGGATTTCCTATTTAATAAATGGTGTTGGGAAAACTGCCTAGCCATATGCAGAAAGCTGAATCTGGAGCTCTTTCTTACACCTTATAAAAAATTAACTCCACATGGATTAAAGATTTAAACATAAGACCTAACACCATAAAAATCTTAGAAGAAAACCCAGGCAATACCATTCAGGACATAGGCTTAGGCAAGGACTTCATGACTAAAACACCAAAAGCAATGGCAACAAAAGCCAAAATAGAAAAATGGGATCTAATTAAACTTATCTCTTAAGTTGCACAAGTGCACAGGTAGAAAATTGTGCTCCAGAAGCTATGGTTAATGGATTACATTGAGGCCTCTTATATACGTTTGGATTTGTTGTACAAGTTATACTGAATTGATGATATTTTGATGAGATTCTGGACTTTGAGCTGATGATATAATGGAATGAGGATCTGAGAAACCCTGAAAGGAGGTGGACATGTTTTGCATTTCAGAAAGACTTAAACAGTCTGTATCAGATAGTGGCAGATTCCCCACTCCCCATTCCACCTCCCACATTGTACAGGTACTGTGTAACCATTTACCTTGAGTGTGTGCAGGATCTAAGAATATGATGGGATAGTGTGTCTGTTATGTTACATTATGTTACGTTATGTTATGTTACGCTATGTTGTAATACTTTATCATATCAGGCTGACTCTCCTGCTGGCATGCAGAAGTAAGATGGTATTTTGGTTAGGTTCTATGGGCTACTTCTGAAAGCTGAAAGTGACATCTGGCTGACAGCCAGAAGATGGGAAGCTTAGTACTAAGACTGCAAGAAAATTAATTCTTCCAATAAATTCAATGAGCTTGGAGAAGACTTTGAGCCTCAGGTGTGATCATAGTCCTGACTAACACGTTTTTTAGCCTTGTGACAGCCAGCTAACTCAGACCTACAGGCCTGATTTACAAAAACTATGAAATAATTGGATGCTGTTTTAAGCCATTACATTTGTGATAATTTGTTATGTAGCAATAGACAAATAATGCATCTAGCATCAAAATGATATTAGGAATCCATAAATTCCTAATATAGCTTTAGAAAAATGTATTTTTCTAAATACATTTTTAGAAAAAACCCAATGTAAAGAAACTAAGAACCCTGAAAAAAGGTTTGACAAAATGCTAAAAAGAATAGACAATATAGAGAGGAATATAAATGAACTAATGAAGTTGAAATACAACATGAGAACTTAGTGAAATATGCACAAGTTTGAATAGCCAAATTGATCTAGCAGAAGAAAGGAAATCAGAGGTCGAAGACCAACTTAATGAAATAAAACAAGAAGACAAGAATAGAGAAAAAAGGATAAAAAAGGAATGAGCAAAGTCTCCAAGAAATATGGGACTATGTGAAAAGACCTAATCTACGTTTGATAGGTGTACCTGAATGTGACGGAGAGAATGAATCCAAGCAGGAAAATACTCTTCAGGATATTATCCAGGAAAATTTTTCCAATCCAGCAAACCAGGACACTATTCAACCCCAGGTAATACAGAGAACACCACAAAGATATTCCTCAAGAAGAGAAACCCCAAGGCACATAATTGTTAGATTCACCAGGGTTGAAAGAAAGGAGAAAATACTAAGGGCAGCCAGAGAGAAAGGTCAGGGTACCCACAAAGGGAAGCCTATTAAACTTATAGCAGATCTCTCAGCAGAAACCCTACAAGCCAGAAGAGAGTGGGGGCCAATATTCAACATCCTTAAAGAACAGAGCTTTCAGCCCAGAATTTCATATCCTACCAAACGAAGCTTCACAATTGAAGGAAAAATAAAATCTTTAATGAACAAGCAAGCACTCAGATATTTTATTACCACCAGGCCTGCTTTAAAGAACTTCTGAAAGAAGCATTACACACAGAAAGGAACAACCAGTATTAGCCTTTCTAAAAATATACCAAAAAGTAAAGAGCATCAACACAAAGAAGAATTTACATCAATGAATGGATAAAATAGCCAGTTAACATCAAATG
>CM052649.1:19572302-19774914 GCA_028533165.1 Leontopithecus rosalia
GAGATACAGCCAAAACCTAATGGTATGCTACATCCAGACCCATTTTATATCCAAAGATAGACAAAGCCTCAAAATAAAGGGTTGGAGAAAGATTTACCAACCAAATGGAGAGCAAAAATAAATAAATAAATAAATAAATAAATAAATAAATAAATAAATAAAAGGCAGGAGTTGCAATTCTCGCATTTGATAAAATAGATTTCAAAGCAACAAAGATACAGTGGTTAAAGGATCAATGCAACAATAAGAGCTAACGATCCTAACACCCAGATACATAAGACCCATAAAGAGGTTTAGACTCCACGAGACAGAAAATTAATAAGGATATCCAGGACTTGAACTCAGATCTGGAACAAGTAAACTTAATAAATATTTATAGAGATCTCCACTTTAAATACACAAAATATACATTCTCTACTTTAAATATACAAAATATTGATTGGCTATTATTAATACCCATTTTTAGAATAAAGCAATATTCCTGTTCTCTCTCCCTCTTTTTCTTCCTCTTTCTTCCTCTCCTTCTCTCCTTTTTTTCTTTCAAAAAAAAAAAAAGAGAAACAGTATAAGTTATATTGGCACAATAATAAAAAAGTAAGCAAATAAAATCCCTTCATTTTCCCTGTTCTTTAAATATTATTCTCATTATTCAAATAAAGCCTTAATAATGCTTAAAAAAACAAAATAAGGAGTTTGAAAAATAGAGCATTTACAAGTTATAAATAAGATTACTTAGGAAATGCTTTTATAGACTATTTGTATCAATAGTTGTTTATCCTTTATTTAAATACTTGAAATGTAGAAATTAACAATAAGTGTTTTGTAAATAAGGATTGCTAGAGAAAAATAATTATATTCTGTGTGGTGTGGCTTTGTACTCTCACACTAAAAATGACAATTCAGATTGTATTGACTGAATAGCATTGGAATGTCATCTGCAATACACCCCTAGTATATAATATAATTAGGACGCAATGAATAAATAATCCTTTGCTCCTTGATACAAGGTGCTGCTTGTTAGTGTAGGGGTGATTTGTAAGCCAATTTTGTTATTACCCTTAAACAGCATTGTTGTTAAATTGTGATAAAGGGGAAACCATAAATTGGAGATAATTTTAATGGTCATTATCTTCATTAGCTAATGAGATGTGCAAATTATGTCTGTAAGTGACAATAATTTAGAAGCCCTGCCTTAAAGGGCTCACAGAGCAATAACTAGGTCAGTCCTCTTCAATGTGTTTTCACAATGTTGGAAGGGACTTGATAATGAGAACCTAAACTCAATAGTAATATTTTCTATAAAATTTTCATTAAAATGTCTTCTTAAATTATGTAGAGTTTTATGTTGTTCTTCTGTAACACATTTGCATACAATCTAAGGCACTAAGGATATGGCATAGAAAATTAAATTAAGGCAGTACTATTTGAAATGTGGTCCCTAGTCCCATGGGGATCCCAGAGAGACTGTCAGGGGTGTTTGAGGTTGAAACTATTTTTGTAATAATCAAATGATGTAATTTCTGTTTTCACTGTGTTGACAGTGACAGAGATGCTAAAAAAAAACAACTGATGGTGGGTGAATAGGAACACTTTTACACTGTTTTGTGGTGTGTAAATTTGTTCAACCATTGTGGAAGACAGTGTGGCAATTCCTCAAGGACCTAGAAATAGAAATTCCATTTAACCCAGCAATCCCATTACTGGGTATATATCCAAAGGATTATAAATCATTCTACTATAAGAACACATGCACAAGAATGTTCATTGCAGCACTGTTTACAATAGCAAAGACTTGGAACCAATCCAAATGCCCATTGACAATAGACTGAACAGGGAAAATGTGGTACATACACACCATGGAATATTATGCAGCCATGAAAACGATGAGTTCCTGTCCTTTGTAGGGATATGGATGAACCTGGAAACCATCATCCTCAGCAATCTGACACAAGAACAGAAACTCAAACACCGCATGTTCTCACTCATAGGTGGGTGTTGAACAATGAGAACACATAGACACAGGGAGGGGAGCATCACACACTGGGGTCTGTTGGGGGGAAATAGGGGAGGAACAGCAGGGGGTGGGCAGTTGGGGAGAGATAGCATGGGGAAAAATGCCAGATATAGGTGAAGGGGAGGAAGGCAGCAAATCACACTGCATAAGTGTGTACTTATGCAACAATCTTGCATGTTCTTCACATGTACCCCCAAACCTAAAATGCAATAAAACAAAATGCTGGTGGGTAAAAATACTGATGCTTTGGGTTAAGTGATTCAGTAACATCTACATGTATCAGGTATCATGTTGTATGCTAGAAATATATATAATTTGTATGCATAAGTTAAAAATTGATCAGCAAAGCAATTAATTGATATAAGAAACACTGGTGCCTTTGCATACATCAAGAAAGTGGCTCTAAACCATATTAAAACTCATGTATACTTCAACATTGCACAAGGAAAAGAGAAAAAAAGAGAGGATTAAAAAAGAAAGGAAGCAAGGTAAATGAAAAAAGAAAGGCAGAAGAGGGAAGGAGGGAAGGAAGGAAAGAAGGAAGGAAGGGAGGGAGGGAGGAAAAAAGATCAATTTTTACTTGATAAAAATTACACACACACACAGTTGTGTACCCTGGAGCATGCATCATTTTTTTGTAGTCAGTGTGCAGAAGAAATAGGAAATATGCAGGAAGCTCTAATACTGTTATTAAGCTAAGTACCTTTGTGGCACTTTGAGTTGTGAACTGTAAGCTATGCTACCTGTTACCTCATGCAACATTGTTTTTACCTAGTTTTTCTTCTCATAGTGTCAGAAAAAAATTGTGATTGCTTAAAGTTGGGCATTTGGTAGACATGTCTTGACTGTGAACAGAAACCTGCTTCTTCAAGGAAATGACTTCTTAGCATTTGTTGCCAGTGACAACATTCTGTATTTCAAACCAATGCAAAATTTTGTAAAGTTTATGTTTGCCACATGAGTTTGACAGAATTTTAAGACAAAAAATTTCCTGATGAGATTATTCATATTAGCAAATGTCATTTTTAAAAGAATATGTGTCCATATTGAAAGATATATACATCTCGGTGAACAATTTTTTAAAATAATTGATGCGTGAGTAAAAAATGTTACAAATAATAAATGGGTAAAGATGTGTTCAAAGTGTAAGATTGAACAGTGATTTTGATTAATAAAATATAAAAGTTTAATAAGGTAGTTTTAGGTTCCATTTGGCAATTAAACTTTGTAAAAACTATGAATTGCTGAGTTTGGATGTACTGTTTAAAAACCTTACAATTGTCTTTAAACGAATCTTAAAGTGCCTCCCTTTTCAACTACCTGTCTGAATAAAATTAGATTTATATGGTGCTTCAGCTAAACAGCATATTGCAAGGATCGAAACATAGAAGCAGATGTAACAATTCAACTGGCTCTTTAATGCCATAAGGCAAACATTAAAGAGATTTGCAAAAAAATGTAAAACAATGATGAACTTATTATTAATTTTTTTCATCTTGGAAAGGGTGTGTTTAAAATACTTATGTGAACATATTATATCTGTATTATTTTTAAATGATTTAGTCAATGGATATTTTTAAATCTTTAGTTTTTATTCATAATATAGTAAATATTAGCTCACACAAATCATAGAAAAATATATTTGGGCTTATAATACATTTTAAGACCTTAAAGTTGTCCTAAGAATAAAATGGTGAAAAATACTGTCTCATGGTAATTCAAAGTTAGTAGATAGGTTAACTTTTTGATAGAAAATATATTGGAGAATAAAAGAACACTTATGAATGTGTTCTTAATCCATATATACTTAAAGTTAAATTAGTTCAACTCTGAAGGGTATGAATCATTATTGCAATCGATACACTAAGTATTTTGAAACAGGGGAAACAAAAAATGTATTTACTCCTTATTGATTATTCCATGTAAGAGAGATGATAAAAGGATCAGAGAGAAATCTAGAGAGATTCAGCTGATTGGTGAATAAACATATTATTGTTTTACTTTTTTTATTCATCAAGATTGTAAAAGTATTTGTAGGCATTGAATATTTTATTTAATTGTAAATACAAAGAGTGGATGAATTACCTAATAACAAGCATGTGTGTGTTCTGTATGAGTAATGATCAATGATGCTGCAATGAGATGCTAGCATTTCTCACTACAGGTGTAAGATGCCATAGAAATGACAAGACACCATGGCATGTAATAATTTACTGTTCTACGCTCCAGAGCTGTGAGTTCTTTCCTTAACGGAGAACACTGTAGTAATTCTATTTTCTTTTTTTATTATTTATATAATTTTTTATATTATTTAATTTTCAGAGTTGGGGTCTCACCATGTTGCCCAGGATGGAGTGCAGTGGCTATTCACAGGCACGATCCCACTACTGATCAGCTTGGGAATTTTGATCTGCTCTGTTTCCAACCTGGGCCAGTCACCCCTCTTTAGGCAACATGATGGTCCCCCACTCCTGGGAGGTCACCATACTGATGCTGAACTTAGTGCGGACACCTGATCAGCATAGCGCACTACAGCCCAGAACTCCTGGGCTCAAGCAATCCTCCATCTCAGCCTCCCATGTAGCTGGGACTACAGGCATGGGCCACCACGCCTGGCTTAATTCTATTTTCTACCTTGAAGAAGAGCACAGCCAGTAGTTTTCTATAATTGAGTAGATTATAGAAATTGAATAGAAATTCTTAAGGTAAAATTCCATGAAACACTAAGCAAAGATGAAGTAATGTTTTAAAATTGCATCATTCAAAATGTTGACATATGTATATACAATCAGTTCACTATGTTCTCTGTGGAACTTTCCTCAGTTCTTAAAACCTAATATAATCCCCAAATATTCTGGTCAAACTGACCCACCTTCCAGTGAAGAGAAAAGGTAATTGAGATAACAAATTTTAAATAGGACAACTTTTATGCTATAATGCAGAGAAATACAATAACATTCTCCTGCAGATCTAAGAAAAAAAAGCGGGGGGCCAGGCGCGGTGGCTCACACCTATAATCCCAGCACTTTGGGAGGCCTAGGTGGGTGGATCATGAGGTAAAGAGATCGAGACCATCCTGGTCAACATGGTGAAACCCCATCTCTACTAAAAATACAAAAATTTGCTGCGCATGGTGGTGTGTGCCTGTAGTCCCAGCTACTCGGGAGGCTGAGGCAGGAGAATTGCTTGAACCCAGGAGGTGGAGGTTGCGGTGAGCCGAGATCATGCCATTGCACTCCAGTCTGGGTAACAAGAGTGAAACTGTGTCTAAAAAAAAAAAAAAAAAAAAGGCGGGAAACACTGTGAATATACTTTATTATATTGTTACATTTATGTCACATTTCAGCAATAATCACATTTTTCACTGATGATTTAATGATAATAGAATGTTTTATATAGAAATGGTGCTACTGAAGAAAAAAATGACCTCAAAGAGGTCATTTTTTTTTCTTTCACTCTATTAACTGAATAACATAAAGATACAAGCTTCGTAGTCATAACATTTCAATGCCTAAATTTTTATCCAAATTAATGATTTTTAGTAGAGTTATGAGTACCCATTATTTTTTGTTACCTACTGTGATGGTTAATACTGAGTGTCAACTTGCTTGGATTGAAGGATACAAAGTGTTGATCCAGGGTGTGTCTGTCAGGGCATTGCCAAAAGAGATTAACATTTGAGTCAGTGGGCAGGGGAAAGCAGATCCACCCTTAATCTGGAAGAAACAATCTAATCAGTTGCCAGGGAATATAAAGCAGGCAAAAACGAGAAGCAATGAGACAGACCTAGCCTCCCAGACTACACCTTTCTCTCATGCTGGATGCTTCCTGCCCTAGAACATGGGACTCCAAGTTCTTCAGTTTTGGCACGCAGACTGGCTCTCTTTGATCCTCAGCCAACAGAGGACCTATTGAGGGATCTTGTGATAGTATAAGTTAATACTTAATAAACTATTCATATATATGTATATATGGATATTAGTTATATGTGTATGTGTGTGTGTGTGCGTGCATGTGTGTGTATATATATATATATATATATATGTATATATATATATATACATATATATATATATCTCCTATTAATTTTGTCCCTCTAGAGAACACTAATACACCTACTCTTATTCTCTCACTTATTTTATAAACATATCAATTGGATTTGAAATTTAACCCCTGTTTTACCAGAAATGTTACTAACACTATTTTGTGAATAATTTTCATGTTTCTACTGGGAACAAAAATAATCCACCTTCTTGTCCATAGGCTGGCGAAAAGGACTTTATAATTTTCATCAGGTGTGAGCTCTTGTATAGTGTACTACTTGGCTAAGGAAAAGGTTACGGTACTTTAAATTTTATTTACCATAATATAAAAATACAAACACATAACAGTGTATAGAATAAGTCGCATATCAATTCTACTCATACATAGTCATTAAAATGTATTTTTTAATCTAAATATTTATTTTGTAGTAAACTTTTTTGCAGTAAACTTCTTTTTTAAATATTTATTTTGTAAAAGAAATTAATAACAATGTAAAAGTGCCTCAAATGCAATCAATTAAAATTATGCTTCAGAGGACCTCATAATTATTTTATTACATGAGGATAATTTTTCTGAGTTATTAACCTAGTTAGTGCTAACTATAGATATGATAATGCATTAGTTTAAATGCTGCAACCAGACCATCAGTACTCTATGAAACAGTGAATGCTGCCATAGAGATATTGATGTTCTTGACCAATTTACTAGTTTGCATATTGGGTTCTCCAAAAAATCTCAATCAAAAAGTGCTTTAAAATTATGCCAATGCATAAAAATGTAAATATTAGCATAATTATTACACAATTACTTCAGCAAATAATTACAAGTTGTGAATGATAGCCCAAAGTCAGATGAGTTAAATATTAAGATATTTAATTTAATAGTATTTGTATATATATGTAGTATCAAATTTTTTGCCATTCTGTATCATGCTAATTCTGAAGCATCATTTTAATCTTCATTAGATCATGTAAAACTGGCAATGGGAAATATGGCTGATGTAGTTACCTACGTACATAAAGACACATAGAACCAGCACAACACCCCTTCTACAATCTTTATCGAAATGTTCTCTCTCTCATCTTTTTCTCTCTCCTTTTTCTCTTTCTCTGCCTAAATAAATCACTTTCTGAAAAACAAAAACAAAAAAAGTACCACCACAACGAAACATCATAAAGTGGAGAAATCTTGTTAGGTATCTAAAGTTTTCTATATGTTCCAATTAATTGTTAACAACTATTTCTAAAAAGTCATACATAATAAAATAAGTCCAGTGGTTTTACATTTCAAAATCTTGGTTATTAAAAATATCTGGCTTTAGAGTGACATAGAATTAGTGGCTTTTTGACAGACTGAGTAGATTTTTATGCCCAGAAGGAATGTGAGCTAAGATACTCATCAAGCACAGTCTAAATTCTCCATTTTACTGGTTGATAAATCTATTGTGATGACTAGTTTCCCAGGAATGCTTTTTTTGGCAGTAAGAACAATGATTTAAAGAAAAGAAAAATGATCTCAGGATATATATAGATAATGATACAAGAGATGACTAAAATGACCTGAAGATATCTAAATAAACTCAGTTCAATCTCTGATAAACAAATGTCATCAGTATTCCAATTTTCCCTAAGAAAACACATCAGTGATTCATGTTGGACTACAGTTAATGAGCAACTTTGAAATTACATTTATTTTATATTTCCTCCCTAATATTTATGTCCTTTTCTCTAACTACACCACCTATCAGAGTTGATAATTCTCTGAAAAGACAATCTTTTTTTCCTGTTGTTATAGAGAAAAAGAGTGCTTCATTAATAGAAAAATATTCCTGAAAGTCAAGAGAAAAGTCCAAGGAAAAGTGATAAACTCCTTTTTCTGTATGGATACCAGTAGTGTGTTATTATTTTTGAAAAAAATATGCATAGCAAAACTCCTTTGGAATAAATCTGCAGTTTTGTAATTGTGTGGATATACAAAATTTCTGTTAGACAAAAGAAACGTTCAAACTGAAAGTGCCAGATTATTTCAGAATGCCCAATAAATAAGGCACAGGTGCATGTAAAAGATTACGGTAAGCTAAAAACATGGACTTAAACTAAGACTGAAGAAATATCAAAACTTAAAAAAAATTATATTTATTTTCAAATAGCAGGAAAACTGAGTGTAGCTTTCTGGTATACTTAAGCATAAAAATTAAAATAAAAAATATAAATATTTTATGCGTGTACCATAATGGTTATTTATACTACCAAAACAATGTGAACCCTTTGCTGAACACCACTGTTATTGGTGATAAAAGACAAGATGTAAAGATTAATTTCATATTCCAACTTGACTGGATTATCAGATGCCCTAAAAACTGGAAAAGCATTTTTTCTGGGTGTGTCAGTGAATGTGTTTCTGGAAAATATCAGCTTTTGAATTGGCAGCTAGTAAAGACCATTGACCTCACAAATGTGAGGAAAAATTAGCTTTTAAATCGGTAGTTAGTAAAGACGACTGACCTCACAAATGTGGGTGTATATCACCAAGTCTGTTGAAGATACAAATAAAACAAAAAGGGGAAGCAGGGCAAATGCACCCTCTGCTTGATGTGGGACATCCATCTTCTCCTCTTAGATACTGGCACTCTAGGTTTTAGGGACTCTGACTTACACCATTGCCTCCCCTGATTCTCAGGCTTTGGGGTTCGTACTCGAACAATACTATCTTTTCTCAGTTTCCAGCTTGCCAATGTCAGATTGTAGACTTCTCAGCCTCCATAACTGAGTGACTCAATCCCTTGTAATAAATCTCTATCTATCTAGCTTATTGGTTCTATTTCTCTGAAGAATCCTAATACACTAGAGAATGCTTTATGCAGGAAAATAAACTGAAAGCTTTGCAGTCTAAAAATTTCCTTTTGGCAGCAATTGGGATTTGAGGTGATCGGAAATAAATATAGAAATTACGGTTACATTATTGCCATAGTACAAGAAAAGAAAAAGTACGTATGTTTGTTTGAGACAAGGTCTTACTCCATTGCCATGGCTGAAGTGCAGTGGTATGATCTCAGCTCACTGCAACCTTTGCCTTCCGGGTTCAAGAGATTCTCTTGCTTCAGCTTCCTGAGTAGCTGGGTTTATAGGCACACACCACCATGCCTGGCTAACTTGTTTTGTATTTTGAGTAGAGACAGGGTTTCACCATGTTGACCAGGCTAGTCTAGAACTTGGGCCTCAAGTGATCTGCCCAACCCGGCCTCTCAGTGTGCTGGGATTACAGGCATGAGCCACCACACCTGGCCTAGGTATGTTTATATCTAAATAGTAAAAAGTAAGAGGGGAAGATATATGAGCCATAAATATAGGTAAAATGCACAGGATTAAATTAACTCAGGAAGGTATGAGCTTATGTTTCAGATAGTGTCTTATACAATTAGTAAAAGATAACCTCATGACTAAAAACATGACAGAACAAAATGTGGAACATGTTTAGGAGCTGGAAGGAACACATAATATGTTCATTTTTGAGCAATCAATAATTCAAATGTTGGACATCTGGTTAGACAAAGCCAGTCTACTGAACTTATAAATGTGAAATTCAGAGTTTGAATGGTAGATATAGATTTGGAAATTTTAGTCATATAGATAATACGTAAGGCACTATTGGTTTAAAGAAGATGTACAGAATTTTTATATGGCATGAACTAGGGGTTCAGTTTCATATCCAATTTTCCCAGTACCATTTCCTGAAAAGGAGGCCCTTTCCCCAAAGTATATTATTGTCATTTTTGTCAAAGATCACTTAACTGGAAATATGTGGCTTCATTCCTGGGTTCTCTGTTTTGTTCCATTTATCTATGTGTTAATTTTTATATCAGTGTCATGTTTGGGTTACTAGATCCTTGTAACATAATCTGAAGTCAAGCAATGTGATGCCTTCAGCTTTATTCTTTTTCCTCAGAATTGTCTTGACTATTTGGGCTCCTTTTTTCATTCCATAAAAATTGTAGGACTTTTTTTCTAATTCTGTGAAAAATGATGTTTGTTTTTTGATAGAGATTGAATTGAATCTATAGATTGCTTCCAATTCATGAATATAAAATATTTTTCCATTTGCTTGTGTCATCTTCAATTTCTCTTACTGATAGTTTGTAGTTTTCCTTGTAGAGGATTTTTACTGCCTTGGTTAAATTTATTCCTAGGAATTTTGTTTTGTTTTGTAGCTATTGCAAAAGGGATTGCCTTTTTGATCTCCCTCTCATAAATCATTACTGGTGTATAGAAACATGACTGAATTTTTCAATTTGATTTTGTATCCTGAAACATTACTGAATCCATTTATCAAATCTGTCAGTTTTATTTCAACTATTATTTTAGATTCATGAGGTACATGTGCAGGTTTGTTGCATGAGTATTTGTGTGACAGTGAAATTGGAGTATGAATGGTCTCATCACCCAGTTAGTGAGCAGAGTAGCCAATAGGTAGTTTTCAGCTTTTCCCTCCTTCCTTCTCTCCTCTCTCTAGTTGTCCCCAGTGTTTATCATTCCCATCTTGATATGAAGAGTAACCAATGTTTAGTTCCCACTTACAAATGACAACATACTGCATTTATTTTTTTGTTTCTGCATTAATTTGCTTAGGATAATGGTCTCCAGCTGCCTACATGTCGCTGCAAATGACAAGATTTCATTTTTGATGACTGGATAGTATTCCATTGTGTATGTGCACCACATTTTCTTTATCTAATCCATTGTCGATGGGCACCTAGGTTGAATCCATGTCTTTGCTATTGTGAATAGTACTGCATTGTACATATCAGTCTTTTTGGTAAAATGCTTTGTTTTCCTTTGCTTTTTGGTGGTATATTTAGGTTTTTCTAGATATAAGATCAAATCCTCAGCAAACAGGGATAATTTAATCATATTTTCCAATTTAAATGTCATTTATTTATTTATCTTGCTTGGTTGTTATAGGTATAACTTCCTGCAACTAAATATAGATTAAAGACTTAAACAGATTGGGCACAGTGGCTCATACCTATAATCCTGCCACTTTGTTAGATCAAGATGACAAATTAGTTTAATGGGTACAATGCACATCATTTGGGTGAGAGATACTCTGGAAGTCCTGATTTGACTACTAGGCAATCTATAAGTGTAACAACATTGCACATATACCCTAAATATTTGTACAAATAAAAATGAGAAAAAGAAAATGTACAGAATTCCAAAATAAAGATGACTCAATAATAGTAGGATAAGCCGACATGCAATAAGAATACATATCCCCTATGAAGCATGCCTGCCCAAAAAAACATGAACCTGAATTTGATCATGAGGAAGCACTCACACATATCCCAGATGTGAATCATTAAACAAGATGATAATGTGAATGCTTCAAAAATAAAATCAGTGTAAAACAATAAAGAAAGAAAAGTAAAAGAAAAAAATGATGCAGGAGGTTTCTTTATTTAAAAAATGAATAAAGACATAAATCACCTTGTTACAATGTGAATCTCAATTGGATCTTGAGTAATAGAAACAGCTAGCTATAAAATTTTGAAGGAAAATGTGGAAGTTGAAATATAAATTGAATATTTTATGATATAGAATTATTATTACACTTCTTATATGGAATACTGGTATTGTTGTTAGGTAAGATTTTAGGGAATGAATTGTGTCCCCCATATGACAAAAGCTTAATATCACTGACCATTAAAGTAATGCAAATCAAAACCACAATAAGATATAATTCCATGCCAGTCAGAATGGCTATTATTAAAAAGTCAAAAAAATAACAGATTCTGTCTAGATTATGGAGAAAAAGGAATGTTAATCCACTGTTGGTGGGAGTGTAAACTAATTCAACCATTATTGAAGACACTGTGGAGATTCCTCAAAGACCTAAAAACAAAAATACCTTTGGACCCAGCAATTCCATCACTGGGTATATAACAAAAGGAATATAAATCATGCTATTATAAAGACACATACCCATGTATGTTCATTGCTGCACTATTCATAATAGCTAAGACATGGGATCAATTTAAATGCCCATCAATGGTAGACTGGTAAAGAACATGTGCTCTATATACAACATGGAATACTATGCAGCCATAAAAAATAATATCATGTTCTCTGCAGGGACATGAATGGAGTTGGAGGCCATTATTCTTAGCAATCTAATGCCAGAATACAAAACCAAATATCACATGTTCTCACTTATCAGTAGGAGCTAAATGATGAAAACACATGGACCACATAGAGGGGACCAACACACATTGTGGCCTATCTGAAGGCACAGGGTGGGAGTAGGGAGAGAATCAAGAGAGATAACTAAATGAGTACCAGACTAAATACCTGGGTGATGAAATAATCTGTACAACAAACGCCCATGACACAGTTTGCCTGTATAACATGCCTGCACATATATTCCTGAACTTAAAATAAAAGTTAATTAATTAATTAAATTTAAAAATACAAAAGCAGAAACTTATTTTTTGACTGGATTCTGAGACAAGGTCTTTAAGGAGATAACAAGGTCTTTAAGGATAAATGAGATCAGAAGGTCAACACCCTAATCCACTAGAAGCTTTCATGAGAGGTTGGTCAATGGTTACAAAGTAGAGCTCAATGGGAGGAGTAAGTTTTTTTATTCTATTGCTCTGTAGGGTGACTATAGTAACCATAACGTTTGCATATGCAGAAATATCTAGACAAGAACTTTTTTTTTTTGAGATGGAGTCTCGCTTTGTAGCCAGGATGGAGTGCAGTGGCGAGATCTCAGCTCACTGCAACCTCTGGCTCCCAGGTTCAAGCAATTTTCCTCCCTCACCCTCCCACGTAGCTGGGACTATAGGCACGCACCACCATGCCCAGCTAATTTTAATATTTTTTGTAGAGATGGGGTTTCACCATGTTGGCCAGGATAGTCTCGATCTTTTGACCTTGTGAACTGCCCATCTCAGCCTCCAAAAGCTCTGGGGAAGAGAGTATTTTTAATGTCCTTGCCACAAAGAAATGACAAGTGTTTGAGGTGACAGATATGCCAATTATCCTGATTTGATTATTACACAACCTATATATATATGTATTGACACTTTCCACTCTACCCCCAGAAATAGGTACAATGATTATGTGTTAATTAAAAACAAAATTAATAAAAAAGAAGAGGAAGATGCACCAGTCACACACACACACACACACACACACACACACACACACATGTATGCACACACAGAGACACCATATCACATAACTCAAATACACAGAAAGCCTTGTGACGACATAGCCAGAAGGTGCCTATCTATGAGACAAGAAAACCAAACCTCCTTACATTTTGAGTTAGACTTCCAGCCATGACAACTGTGAGAAATAAATTTCTCTTGAGTAAGCACACACACAGTCTGTAGTATTGTGTTATGACAGTAGAAAACTAGGGTACAGGGCAATGTTTCTTATTTAAGAATTATGCTGAAATATTTAGAGAGGACATTTTATAATATCTGCTACTTGCTGTCCAGAGACAGAGGGCAGAGAGAGAGAGAGAGAGAGAGAGAGAGAGAGAGAGAGAGATGAATTTGTTTTAAGTTTGTAGGTATTAGCTACACTATTTTTCCACATATTGGACATTTTTCTGAATAAAAAAGAAAACCAAAGGGAGGTGAGCATTTCAACTCTATTTTTTTAAGTGAATGCGATCAAAAACAGAGTTTGGAGATGCACTGCTGAACAAAATACTTAGGATAGCAAGTAGCAAAACAGACGGATGACTCAGCCTAGCGGAAAAAGTAGACTCAAAGCAGAAATCTGTAAACCAAAATTTGAAAAGGAAGAGTCACAGAGAGGCACACTAAATTCAGGACTGAGGAGTGATTGTTAGTAATTGTAATGGGAGCAGTATCTGAGATGGATTGAGTCAAAGATTCCAATGATGTGAGCTAAAGAGAGAAGGGAGAATAAAGAAGTAAAAAGTAAGCATGATTAACTTTTTTGTTATTTGCTTTGTTTCAAAGACTGACTTGGGAGGAAAGGTTTTGGCATAGTATGATGAGGGAGTAGATAAAGTTTTGTTTACTTTGTTTTCTAAGATGAGAAAGAAAAGCATTTTGTATGTTTCAAGAAAATAATGTAGAACAATGGATGGAAATGTGGAAGAAAGTACAGCAAGGCCCTATTTGTTGGAGTGAGATTAAATCACACATTGCAATGATAATAAGCAGCCCACAATATTATTTTCTTCATTCAGAAGGTAAAACTGAAGCTAAACATAACCTATTTATATTGAGATAACATACTAATAAATAGTACTAGCTCTATGTGATTCCAAAGCCCATTCATTTTTTTTCTACTGCATCATTCCACAAATTTTTATCTGTACCTCACTTAAAACCACTAACCTGTACATAATAATGAGTGAAATAATTCTGATTAGGTAACAACCGCAAGGATTTCTAGGGAATCATGAATGACCACTATTATTCTCTAAGGGAAACACTTTTGTCCATTCTCCCTAATGTGAAATTTTTCAATGTAATAGCTAAATGCTAATGAAAATGCAATAATGTTAATGTATATGGGCAAACACTAAGAATAAACTAATAAATAGATTTAACTGTTTGTAAGAAAACAATTTACCATATGCTGAAATCACTTAGGATTGTGCAAAAGTACATTTACTTAGGAAATTTCCATCTCTATTCATACATTTGCAATTGTCCTTTGCTCATTTGGGTCTCCTAATTTCAAGGTATTAAGATGCAAAACATTAGCTCTCAATGGTTCATTTAGGAAAAATTCAACAAACAGAAATATCAGGACCTAAGATAGACAATATGGTGCCTATAAATATTATTAAAACATTATCTTTCTCATTCTGGTCCTTGTGTTCTTGTGGGTTTTTTATAACTATATGATGAAGTTGTTTTGATGTTCAAAGAGCTCAAGAGATTAGGGTCATCTGTAGTAAATACATATATATATATATATATATATATATATATATATTAAGGCAAGGCAGATAATATGAAAAAATCTGATTTAAGAAGCACTGTGAAATAGCTCAGAAAAAATATGAAAATGATCAATCATATTACTGACTGAATATGCCTGAGTATTACTACTGTCAATTGATGGATGCAATATGATAATTAAGAACCTCTGCTGTCCTGTGCTTGATATTTCAGGTTTAATGTGACAACTAGATTTCTATGTAAATTTTCTGAATTATTAAATCTTGGCAAAAAATTCAATCAAAAAAAAGTGTAATCCAAACAAAATACGTATTTTACATTTGTTAGAAACACATAGTTAGTATTTCTTGACTTATCCATTTGTGATATCAGTTGTCTCACTTTAAAACTTTCAGTAAATAAATGACTGCTACGACACACACCCAAACATGGAAATAGCAATAACAGCAAACTTATACCAGGATGTTACATTAAAATAGAGTAGTTAAGATTCTAAGACTAGTTAAGGTATCAGTTAAGATTCTGAGAAATGACCTGTAATGACTATTACAGGTTAAAGTGAATCCTTTAAACAGATATGTTGAAGTATTAACTCCCAGTACTTACATGTAAATAAGATTTTTGAAGATGAAAATAAGTTAAGATGACTTCTATAGAGGAGGCTCTAATTCATCATGAGTGGTGTCAGAAGAGAAGAGAGATACAGGTGGAGACACAGAGAGAAGACATCCTATAACTATGAAAGAAGAAAGGCCAGTAATGTCTTTAACAAGCCAAAGAATGACAAGGATTGCTAGAAAAGTCAGCAATACCAAAAGCAAAGAGAAAGGTACATGTCAGAATATTCGCTATTGGCTTTAGAGAAAGCATTGTCTTGCTGACACTTTCAATGTGAACCTCTAACCTCCAGAACCAGAGAAATCAACCAACGGAATATTTATGAACAGAAGAATGAATTCCCATACAGCGGCATACTTATATTATATAATACTACTTAGCAAATATAAAGTATAAGCAGCATGGCTGAATCTCAAAATAATTATACTGAGTGAAAGAAGTCAGAATATCCTTTTCCCCAAAAAGTACAATTAACATACAATTTTTAAAAGTCAATCAAACACATAGTGAGAGAAATCTGACCAGTATTTTCCTGAATTAGAATGGAGAAATACATAGACATTTTCTGAGATGAGACATATATTCCTTATCTTGATTGTTACAATGGCTTCACAGATGAGTACATATGTCAACAATTGTTAACTTACAAACTTTGTGTGTAGCTTATATACATTAGTTATGTTTCCATAAACCCATTCTTAAAAATCTACAAATATGTATATTTTCCGTATCAAAACTAGGAAGATAAGAATATATCTATTTTGATACATGTAAAACCAATAAAATGAATTCCAGTGTCTTACGAGACTACCATTCTAGAAAATATCAGCTTCTGGGTTATTATCACACCTGAGAACGTGTTTTTTGTGCTTTATAGAAACAATGTTTGGAAATAATTTATTAAACAATGTAAATTATTTCAAACAATGTTTGAAAATTGAATATATGACTTTGTATTCTGATTGTCTGAGCACACTGTAAAAACTGCAATAGCAAGTTCTAAAACTTCTGACCACGAATCATTTGCCTTACCATGCTTGTTATCCTTTCCACAAAGCCCATTTCAAGGTCCTTAAATGTTACCATATCTAAGAAAACTAGATTTGCCGGTAAGTAGTGGACAGTATGGATCCTGAAAAAAAGGAAAACCGAAGTTTTTTTTTTTTTTCTCATTATTTTCACCACACTTCTGAGGAGAAATGACATTAGGATCTAAGATTACATTTCACTTGATATGATTTGGCTTTGTGTCCCTTCCCAAATCTCACGGCCAATTGGAGGAGGCGCCTGGTAGGAGGTGATCGGACCACGGGAGCAGATCTCTCCCATTTTGCTCTTGTGATAGTAAGTTCTCACGAGAAATGATGGTTTAAAAGTATGTAGTACTTCCCCCATTGTGCTCTCTCACTCTCCTGCTACCATATGAAGAAGGTCATTGTTTCCTGTTCACCTTTTACCATGATTGTGAGTTTTCTGAGGCCTCCTTGTCATGCTTCCTGTTAAGCCTGCAGAACTGTGAGTCAGTTAAACCTCTTTTCTTCTTAAATTACCTAATCTCAGGTAGTTCTTTATAGCAATGTAAAAACAGACTAATACACCAGTTAACAGTTGTATCACACAAGCAATGTTTTATGGCATTTTCCATGAATAGTATTCAGTAATGTTTTTGTGTCTGAGTACATGAGGACTCATTAACGAGGAGGTGGAGCAAGGTGGCCCAACAGCAGCCTTCACTGATTAACCTCTCTTGAGGAACAGCAAATTAAATAGCTCTCCACACAAAAAATCACCTTAATAACAACCAAACTTTAGGTGAGTGATCAAAGTACCTAGTTTTAACTTCTTATCACTGAAAGAAGCACTGAATAGGATAGGAATTGCTCCTTTTCTCTGGCAGTGGCTGCAGGGTGTAGAGAGAGAACATTTTGCTTTTGGGGAAGGGAGAGCCCAGTGATTTGGGGAATTTGCATTGGAACTCAGTGCGGCTCTGTCAGAGTGGGAGGCAACACTGGGCAGAATTCAGCTGGAGCCCATAGAGGGAGCATTTAGACCAGCTCCACCCAGAGGGGATTTGCCCGCCCCAGCAGGCAGAAGCTGAATTCCTGCAAGTCTCACCAGCATGGGAGAAATTGCTCTGGGGTTCTAAATAATCTTGAAAGACATTCTAGGCCACAAGAACTGCAACTCATGGGCAAATCCTGCTGCTGGGCTAGGCTTGGAGTCAGTGAACATGGGAGACAAGTGACCTAGTGAGACATCAGCTGGGGTGGCCGAGTGCCCACACCACTCCTCTGCTAATGCCAGGGAGTGCAGCTCACAGCTCCAGGAGAGACTCCTCCCTTCAATTGAGGAGAGGAGAGGGAAGAGTAAAAACAGCTTTGTCTTGCTACTTGGATACCAGCTATACAATAGTAGGGCTCTGTGCAGAGTCCAGAGGCCCCCATTCCAGATTCTCACTCCTTAATATTTGATATTCTCACTCCTTAATATTCTTACTCCTTAATAATGATATTTCTAGACCCACACTTGGCCAGAAGGGAACCCACTGTCTTGAAGGGAAACAAGTTCTGGCAGGATTCATCCCCAGCTGAAAGAACCCTTGGGCCCTGAATAGTCAGCAGCAATTACCAAGAAGTGCTGATTGTGGGCCTTGGTTGAGACTCAGAGACTCAGATGTGACTCAGCACATTCCTAGCAGTGGTGACTATGGGATAAATTTTAAAAAAGGAGACGAAAGAGTAAAGGAAACTTTGTCCTCCAGCTTAGGTATTAGCTTGACCACAAGGGATAGAGCACTAAGCAGGCTGTTAGGGTCCTAGATTCCAAGCCTGACCCTTGGACAGCATTTCTGCACTGGACCTAGGACAGAGGGGAGCACACTGCCTTGAATGGGGAGTCCCAGGCCTGGGAGTATTCACCACAAGCTGATTGAAGACATCTTGGGCCTTCAGTGCAGAGAGCCCGTAGCCAGGCAGTACTGGCCACAGGCCTGAGGTGGTGGTGATCATGGAAAGAAACTATTCTGCTTGTGGAAAGAGGATGAAGGAATGGGAAGGACTCTGTCTTGTGACATGGGTGCCAGCTCAGCTGCAGTAGAATAGAGCATCAGGTACATTCCTGAGGTTTCTAGCATCAAGCCCTGGCTTCAGGACTACGTCTCTGGAAGAGAACTTACTGCCCTGAAGAGAATGACAGAAGCCAGGCTGGCTTTGCCACCTGCTGTTTTTAGAGCCCTAGGTCCTTGAGTGAACTTAGGCAGGAGCCAGGCAGTGGTTACTCCAGGCCTTGGGTGAGAACCAGCACCATGCTGACTTCAAGATTCATCCAGTGCAGTCCCAGTGGTGATGGTCACAGAGTTGTTTGTGTCAACCCTCCCCCAACTCAAGGCAACTCAGCACACACACACACACACACACACACACACAAACACACACACACACACAGAGAGAGAGAGAGAGAGAGAGAGAGAGAGAGAGAGAGAAAGTAAGGGAAGGAAAATCTGAGAAAGTAAGGGAAGGAAAAAGAGTCTCTGACTGGTAATCCAGAAATTCTTCAAGATCTTATCTAAAACCACCCAGACAGCACCTCTATGGAAGCTTTAAGAGCCACAGCATTACTGGGCTTTGAATGCCTCCTAATGCAGATATGGCCGAAGTAATCAGAAACTTAGATTACAACACTCAAGTCTCTTTGAATGCCTGGAAAGCCTTTCTAAGAAGAATGAGTACAACAAGCCCAGACTATAAAGACTACAACAAATACCTAAGTTTTCACTGCACAGAAGCTGACAAACATCCACAAGCACTAAGGCCATCCAGGAAAACATGACCTCACCAACAAACTAATTAAGGCACCAGGGAACAATCCTGAAAAGATAGAGTTATGTGACCTTTCAGACAGAGAAGTTCAAAATAGCTGCTATGAGGAAACTCAATGAAATTCAAAATAACACAGAGAAAGAGTTCAGAATTATATCAGATAACTTTAACAAAGAGATTGAAATGGTGAAAATATGAAGCAGAAATTCTGGAGTTGAAAACACAGTTGACATATTGAAGAATGCATCAATGTCTTAGCAGAAAAACTGATCATGCAGAAGAAAGAATTAGTGAACTTGAAAACAGGCTATTTGAAAATATACAGTCAGAGGAGAAAAATGCAAAAAGAATAACAATAATGAAGTCTACCTGCCACATCTGGAAAATAGGCTCAGAAAAGAAAATCTAATAGTTATTGGCCTTGAAGTAGAGACAAAATGAGAGACGGGGTAGAAAGTTTATTCAAAGGGATAATAGGTAACTTCTCAAACCAAGAAAAAGATATCAACATTCAAGTACAAGAAAGTTACAGAACACCAAGGAGATGTAACAAAAATAAACTATGTCAAGACATTTAGTAATCAAACTCCCAAAAGGCAAGGATAAAGACAGGATCTGAAAAGCACCAAGAAAGAAACAAGTAACGTATAACAGAGCTCTAGTACACCTCACAGCAGTCCCTTTGGTGGGACTCTTACAGGGCAGAAGAGAATGGCATGACAGATTTAAAGTGTTTAGGGAAAAAAATCCTAGAATAGGATAGTCAGCAAAAATATCCTTCAAACATGAAAAATAAATACAATTTTTCTGAGACAAACAGACGCTCAGAAACTTCATCAATACAAGAACTGTCCTACAAAAAGTGCTAAAGGGAATTGTCAATATGAAAGAAAAAAAGGATGTTAATGATCAATAAAATATAAATTGAAGGTGAACTTTGTGATAGCAAGTACATAGAAGAATGTAGAATATGCTAATATTTTAATTGTGGTATGTAAACTACTCATAAGTAGAAAAACTAAAAGATGATCTGAAAATAATAATAACTACAATAAATAGAAACCACAGAAGTTAAACAGCAGGGTGATAAAAGTATAGAGTTTTGGTTTTCTTTTTGCTGATTTGACGGTTTGACTGCTTACGCAATCAGTTAAGTTGTATTAGTTTAAAATAATGGGTTATAAGATATTGTTTGCAAGCCTCATGGTAACCTCAAATCAGAAACCCACAGCAGATACACAAAAAATAACATGCAAGAAATTAAAACATACTACCTGAGAAAATAAAAAATGAAAAGATATTTCACATACCTAGGTTGGAAGCCAAGAAGGAAGGAAAGAACAAAGACCAGAAGACAAATAAGTAAATAGCAGGAGTAAGTCCTTACTTATCAATAATTGCATTGAATGTAAATGTACTAAAATATCCAATCAAAAGACACAGAGTGGCAGAATGGATAAAAAAAATGAGACCCAAAGATCTGCTACCTATGAAAAACACACATCTACAAAGACACACGTGGATTGAAAATAAAGCAATTAAAAAAGATATTCCATGCAAATAGAAATAAAAAAGAGCATAAGTGGCTATATTTATATAAGACAAAATAGATTTCAAGACAAAAAGTATAAAAAGAGACAGCAAAGCATATTATATAATGATCAGAAAGTCAATTCGGCAAGAGGATAAAATAATTATAAATATACATTTACCCCACACTGGATATATAAAGCAAATACTATAAGAGGCTGGGCACTGTGGCTCATGCCTCTAATTCCAGCACTTTGGGAGGCCGAGGCAGGTGGATCACAAGTTCAAGAGATCAAGACCATCCTGGTCAACATGGTGAAACTCCGTCTCTACCAAAAATACAAAAAATTAGCTGGGCATGGTGGCGCGTGCCTGTAATCCCAGCTACTCAGGAGGCTGAGGTAGGAGAAGTGCCTGAACCCAGGAGGCAGAGGTTGAGGGGAGCCGAGACTGTGCTATTGCACTCCAGCCTGGGTAACAAGAGCAAAATTCCATCTCAAAAAAAAAAAAAAGTAAATATTGTAAGAGTGAGATAGGCTTAAATTCAATAACAGCTACAGAGTTCAATTCTTCACTTTCAGCATTGGACAGATTGTCCAGACAGAAAATCATCAAAGAAACACAGATTTAGTCTGCACTATAGACCACGTGAGCCTAATAGATATTTTTACAGAACATTTAATCCAACGACTTCAGAATACACCTTCTTCTCATCAGTATATAGATCATTCTCAAGTATAGACAATATATTAGCCTACAAAACAAGCCTTAAAATGTTCAAAAATATTCAAATTACATAAAAGTTATTATCTGAGTAAAATGGAATCAAACTAGAAATAAATAACGAGGAATTTTGGAAGCTATAGAAACACATGGCAATTAAACAACATGCTTCTGAATGACAATGAGTCAATGAAAAAATTAAAAAGGAAATTCAAAATTGTCTTAAATCATAATGGAAACACAACAAATCAAAACCTATGGGACACAGTAAAACTAGTATTAAAAGTAAAGTTTATTTTTATGGTAGCGTACATCAGAAAGAAGAAAAATTTCAAATAAACAATCTAATAAGTAATGTTAAAAATAAGAAAGTCAAGAGCCAATGAAATCCAAAATTAGCAGAAGAAAAGAAATAAAAAAGATCAGAGCACAAATACATGAAATTAAAATTTTAAATATCAAAAAACACAACAAATCCTTGTTTTTTTAAAAAAGATAAAACTGACAAACTGTTATTCTGACTAAGAAAAAAGGTGAGCAGTTCCAAATAAATTAAATTAGTGATGAAAAAGGAGACATTACAACTGATACTAGAAAAATTCAAAGGATCATTAGATATTACTATAAGCAACTGTGTGACAAAAAATTGGAAAACCTACAAGAAATGGATAAATTCCTACAACCTACTATGATCAAACCAAGAAAAAATATAAAACCTGAACTGACCAATTATGAGTAACAATCTTGAAGCTATAATAAAAAGTCCCTTAGTAAAGACATCCCAAGACACAATGTATTGGTTGCTAAATTTTACAAAAGATTTAAACATTTAAAGAAGAACTAATAGGAATCCTACTCATACTATTCCCTAAAATAGAGGAGAATAAAATGGTTCTAAACTCATTACATACAGTATTATTACCCTGAAATAAAACCCAGAAAAAAAAGAAACGTATTTTTGACAAACATTTATGCAAAAATCAATAAAATACTAACAAACTGAATTCAACAACACATTTAAAAGATCATTCATCATCACTAAGTGGGATTTATCCTAGGGATGCAACAATGTTGCAGCATATGCAAATCAATCAATGTTATATATCATATCAACAGAATGACGGACAAAAATCATAAGATCATTTGAATTGATGAAGAAAAACACTGATGAAATTTAACATCCCTACTTGATAAACACTCTAAAAAACTGTATTTAGGGAACATATTGCAATACAATGAAAGTCATATACCACAGATTCATAGCTAATATTGTGAATGAGGAAAATCTGAAAGCCTTTCCTCTAAGATCTGGAACATGACAAGGATGCCCACTTTCATCACTGTTAATTACCATAGTACTGGAAGTCCTAGCTAGAGTACTTGGACAAGATAAATAAATAAATTATATCTAAACTGAAAAGGGCAAAGTCAAATTATCATTGTTGGCAGATCATGTGATCTTGTATTTGGAAAAACCTAAACACTCCACATGCACGTGTGTGCAAACACACACACACATACACACACACACACAACTGTAAGAACTGATAAACAGATTCAGTAAAGTTGCAGGATACAAAGTTAACATACAAAAGTCAGTAGCATTTCTATATGCCAATAGCAAACAATATGAAAAAGAAATCAAGAGAGTAATTCTATTTAAAATAGGTACAAATAAAGTCAAATTCCTAGAATTAATGGAAGAAATGAAGAATCTCTACAATTAGAACTATAAAACTTTGAGGAAAGATATTGAAAGCAACAAAAAATAAGAAGATGTTTTATGTACATAGATTGGAAGAATTGACATGGTTAAAATGTCTGTAATATCTGAAACAATTAACAGATTCAATGTAATCCCTATAAAAATAAGTGACATTTTATATACAAATAAAAATAAAAGCAACCCTACAGTTTATATGAAACCACAAAAGACCAAAGTAGGCAAACCTATTCTAAGCAAAAATAATAAAATGGGAGGAGTCACATTAACTGACTTCCAATTATGCCACAAAGCCATAGTAACCAAAAGAACATGGTATAAAAACAGACACATAGACCAATGCATCAAAATAGCCCAAAAACAAATTCTTACATATACAGTGAACTTATTTTCAACAAAGACTCCAAGAACTGTATTGGGTAAAGAACAATTTCTTCAACAGATCATGCTAGGAATGTTAAATATTCATACACAGAAAAATAAAACTAGACCGCTGTTTCTTTCCATATACAAGAGTAAATTCAAAATAAATTAAATACTTAATACAAAAACCTGAAACTATAAAATTACTAGGAAAAAAAATTTAAAAACAATTCTGGGGAAACTCTCCAGGACAGGGGACTGGGTAGATTTTGTGAGTAACAGTTCACAAGCATAGGCATCCAAAACAAGAATGGGCAAATGGGATCACATCAAGTTGAAAAGTTTCTGCATGTGAAGAAAACAACAATTTTAGGGAACACACAGAATGGGAGAAAATATTTGCAAAATATCTATCTGACAAGTGATTCATTACCAGAGTGTATAAGGTGTGTAAACAAACCTATAGGAAAAAAAAACTTAGAATCTGATTGATCAATGGGCAAAAAATCTGAATAGACATATCTCAAAAGAAGACACAAATGGCATTTGAAAAAGTGCTCATGATCACTGATAACAGAGAAATGCAAAAAATAAAAAAAAACTGCAATGAGATATCTTTTTACCCCAGTTTATATGGCTTTATCCAAAAGACAGGCAATAATAAATGCTGGTAAGGATGTGGAGACAAGGGAACCCTTGTACACTGTTGGTGGAAAAGTACACTATGGAAAACAGTTTGGAATTTCCTGAAACAACTGCAAATAGAACTATCATATGATCCAGATATTCCACTACTAGATATATACCCAAAATAAAGGAAATGAGTATGGTGAAGATATATTGGCACTCCCATGTTTATTGCACTACAATTCACAATTTTCAAGATTTGGAAGCAAATCAAGTTTTCATTGACAGATGAATCAATACAGAAAATGTAGTACATATACAGAGTGGGGAACTGTTTATCCATAAAAGGAAAGAGATCCTGTTATTTGCAATAGCATGGATGGAACTAGAGATCATTATGTTAAGTAAAATAAGCCAGGCACAGAAAAACAAACTTCACATGTTTTCACTCACTTTTGGGAGCTATATAAAGATTGAAACAATTGAACTCCTGGAGATGGAGAGTAGAACCATAGTTACCAGAGTCTGGGAATGGTAGCAGGGAAGGGAATGAGGAGATGGTTAATTAGTACAAAAGTAGAGTGAGATCAAATGAATTAGGTCCAGTATTTGATAGCACAACAGAATGACTATAGTTATACATTTTAAAATAACTAAAAGGATACATATAATTGGGTTGTTTGTCACATAAAGAAAGGATTAATCTTGAGATAATGGATACCACATTTAACCTGATATCTTATGTAACCCATAAATACATACACTATGTACCCATAAAAACAAAAATTATAAAAATGTTTTAAAAATCATTAAAATTATAATTTTGGCTTATCATGTAGTTTTTCTAACAAACAGAAAGCATGCCAATTAATCAAAATGCCTATGGTGATCCTCGTGTGAGTTATTTTTTGCCACCATTATTAGAACTATTGACATTTGACTTAAGCATTATTCTTCCTGTGAGTTTATGTCAGCCAATTCACCAAAACGAGTTAACTGTAGAAAAAACTGCATTTAACCTTGTGCTGAAAGTACTTAGTACCACACCATGAGCAAGCTTGAACTCATCCACTAATCAATTTCTCTGAGATCTTGCTAATTTAGCCAGAGAATTCTTTTTTTTAACTAACATTTTAAGCCATAACTTTATGAATGTAATCATCAGAGCCAAATAATTATGGGATCTTTCATAGAGCAAATAAAAGTATTAGAAATCAAGTTTAATGGCTGGGCGCGGTGGCTCAAGCATGTAATTCCAGCACTTTGGGAGGCCGAGGCAGGTGGATCACGAGGTCGAGAGGTCGAGAGATCGAGACCAACCTGGTCAACATTGTGAAACCCCATCTCTACTAAAAAAATACAAAAAATTAGCTGGGCATGGTGATGCGTGCCTGTAATCCCAGTTACTTAGGAGGCTGAGGAAGGAGAACTGCCTGAACCCAAGAGGCGGAGGTTGTAGTGAGCCGGGATCGCGCCACTGCACTCCAGCCTGGGCAACAAGAGCAAAATTCCATCTCAAAAAAAAAAAAAAAAGAAATCAAGTTTTATTTGGGAACACTGTATTTAGGATTTGTTTCATAGCCGTAGGGTAGAAAGTTAATTCTCATGGATAGCACATGGTTTATAATGTTGCACTATAAATCAATTTAATGGGTTACTTGAAAACTCTTATACAGAAAAAATAAGCATAAATATATTGATTTATGTTTAAGTCAATGCATCATAGAAATTATTCTATAATTATACATTTTGCCTAAACAGTTATATCATACACATCCCCTCTCATAAATAAAGAGCATATCGGGGCTTATTTGCATTTCTGGTAGTAGTTGCTGCACAAATCAAATAGAGTTTACAGATTCCACCATAATTGTGAAGCAATCAATGATAACTTAGAAAATTGCAATTATACTCTTTATCAGAGAGAATCAGATTTTCTGAAGACCAAACTGTGTTATAAGACCTAAAATTTACTATCTTCCAGTTTTGCAACTGCATCAGCACACTCAATGGTCATGAATATCCACTGCTCTTAAGGATTTCTTTTCTTGACCCGGAGATAGGGCCATATAATCTGGGCATGTTCATTACCATCCATTGCTTGGAGGAATAAAATATCAGAACTTACACTGCAAGTTATTTGATCTTCGTTTTATTTTCTCTTCTGTGTCTAAATAAAGTATATTTATAAATAAGAACATTGATAATTTCTAAATGAACAGGTATACATATATGAGTAATGAATACTCAATTTCCCCATGTTTTTGAAAACCAGTTTCTCATAAATCACATGTAACATAATAAATTAAAATGAAAGAAAAAATGAAATGATGTGGCTTCTTACTTAATAATAGAAAAATCATTTAACTTTAGTAATAGTCAAAAAAGAGACCAATATCATTTCTGTCAATAAATATGCATGTTGAATTGCCATGTATTAGATACCATATTTGCTAGTCGAGTGCCCTAAGTAAAAATGGGAGTTTTTGTTCTACTTTTCTGTATGTCAGTTAAATTTATTTTTTAAAAAATTAAAGACGTTTCACATATTTGTAGTTAATTTCTGTGATACTATCAGTGTTTTACTGTTGGCAACATATTTTCTTTTAAACAAAATAAAGGCATGTTTTAAAAAAATCTGGAGACAACAGATGATGGAGAGGATGTGGAAATACATGAACTCTTTTACACAGTTAGTGGGAGTGTAAATTAGTTCAACCATTGTGGAAAACAGTGTGGCAATTCTGCAAGGATCTAAAAATAGAAATTCCATTTGGCGCAGCAATCTCATTACTGGGTATATACCCAAAGGATTATAAATCATTCTATTATAAAGACACATGCACACATATGTTCATTGTAGCAATAGCAAAGACCTGGAACCAACCCAAATGCCCATCAATGATAGATTGGACAAAGAAAATGTGGCACAAATACACCATGGAATACTACGCAGCCAAGAAAAAGATGAATTTGTGTCCTTTTTAGGGTCAGGGATGAATCTGAAAACCATCACTCTCAGCAAACTGACACAAGAACAGAAAACAAAACACCACGTGTTCTCACTCATAGGTGGGTATTGAACAAGGAGATCACATGGACACAGGGAGGGGAACATCACATGCTGGGGTATGTTGGGGGTGAGGGGTAGGGGAGGGACAGTGGGGGGGCAGGAGATTGGGGAGGGATAACACTGGGAGAAATGCCTGATGTAGGTGACGAGGGGATGAAGACAGCCAACCACCATGGCATGTGTGTACCTATGCAATAGTCTTATCAGATCAGCACATGTACCTCATAACATAAAGTACAATTAAAAAAAAAGAAAAAGTTCAATAAATGTGAAAAATACTTGATCTAACAAATAGGTAATGGATAATTCTCATTATTATTGTAATATCTTGCCCAAATAAATTCAGCAAGAGAATATTTTAAATGGAATTTCAATTGATTTTTAATATATTCCTTTCTAAATATAAGAATGAAACTTTTAATGAAATTAAAAATAAAAACCTTAACTTTAATGGAGAGATTCAAGGTTAACATTTAGTTCAGTGGTTTGTTACAGATAGCAGTAGAATTTTGAATAACATATACATATCATTGCTGCTACTTGTAATAACAAATACCAATAACCACTTATATGTTTGCTGTATTGAAAATACTGATTTCTATTGTAATAAAAAGAACAACAATAGAAGTAATTTAAAGTACCATTGTGCATATATTTTAATTGCAAAAAGAACATATGATATTTACATGGAAAATTTCATACATAAAATATAGACCTTGCTATTTGGAGATATTTTACACCAGAGGAATTCATACTTATTAACTTGGGATTATAGGTTGAAAAACTATTCAGTAACGGTGTTCATTAAACTTTTGCTCATGTGCCCTATCCTAAGAGAATTTCCTAGATCTACTGCATTTTCATCTAAGCATCAGTCATTGCCCTGGGATTCCAGAGAGTGAAGTGACTCAGCAAACTTATAAAGTACATTTTTATTTCCTGCCTTCATCTATGGTGACTGAGTTTATGACCCAGCTCATTGAAACTGTTAAGGGATATTGTGTACTCCCTGAACAGATACTGCAGGAGCTTTGCACTGAGCACAGTGATTGAGTAAAACAAAAATCATTCACCTGCATCACAGAATTTATCACAGACTTTCAACCTGCATATTTAATAATTTCTAAATTCCATAAACTAGAAAATAGTTGTTTTGAGTATCTTTTTTTTCTCCACTTAAATTGAATATATAAATGAGCAAAATCACATCCCAATACCTCCTGCTAATATGGACTCTTAATTTTCTTTTAACATGTTTGTGCATGAACTGTTATTCTATGCCTAAATGGTCTGATATCTCTTTTAGGCAAAATAGTGCATTAACAGGTGTAATGTTTTAAGTTTGTAGAATACTTCAGTAACCATTACTATGCAGTAGGACTTAAAGTATGTCGTCTATTTTACCTTAAATGGATTTGATCCAGAATCAATAATCTAATCTGTAATCATTTGGTCAGAATCATCACATAGTGAGTCATATACTTTAGAATGTTAGGCATAGAGCATTTTAAATGTATTTATTCAAACATGAATTGAAGGATAATATTGTGTCTCCTTTCTCCATAGGTCTGATTTGAAATTTTATAACTTTTCTGTTTACTATATAAGTTTCAAAGATAATCAAAAACTTTCCTGCATCTATTAGAATCCTATTTTCTCAAATTAAGTATTACAAATTTATAATACAGTAAACAAATATTAAAAGCTCACAGCCTTAGAAGTTTGCTGAGGTTTAAAATTTTGATATTTGAATTTTCAACTCTAATGATATACTAGCAACACATACTCACATACATTGAATTGTGATGCACTGATAACAATAATAGAAACAATATTTTGTAAATCTGATTGAAAACATTAGCTGGTTAGATAACTTGAATGATTTATATTTTAGCACTATAGACCAAGAAGCATTCATGTGAAAGAAATAAATGTTATGACTTCTCAGCATCACATTTGAAATGTAATCAAATATATTATGCATTACTCATGCCATGAAATAATAGAAGAAAAACTGACCTGAACAACATTTATTTTCTCGAATTTATTCTTGTTCAAGCAGCGGAAGCTTTCATAGCAGTTTTTGTATTTGATGTATAAAGCATTGTATAAGCAAGAAAGTATTTTACAAGGTCAGAAATGAAACACATCTGAATCTGCTGTTTAACATTCAGCTAAATACACTACAGATGTTCTGGGATCTTTTTTTTTTTTCCCACTGTGGACCAAATGCCATGCAACCTACGTAGAAAATGAAGACATAAATTCCTTTCTGTAAGAATCTACTTTGCAATATAAAAAGAATGAACTGTTACCAATTCATAGGCAGAATCTGGCTGCATTGCATTTTCTCAGATGACTGAAATTCTTAACTCTAACAGAAATCATTTATGAGAATTGGAGCATGTCGGGGAAACTGAATATACAAGTCGAAAATATGGTAAAAAAGGTTTAGTTGGAGTCAAAATAATTCACAAAATACCCGCATGTCCCTCTTAATTTCAAAGTAAGAAATGTGACCAGTGATGCAAATGGCGTTGAGCCATTACTTTTCTTCCTGATCAGATATTTTATTATTTTTATTGTAGGTCTAGCAAATCTCCACCATCATTTTCTAGTACAGAAGTTGGTAAATCATGACATCAAAATAATTTGACTGCCAGGAAAGAGATATCTAACAAATAAAGAACAAGTAAACAAACAGTGGTAGACAGAGGAAACATTTAATTTTATCATAATAGATCCTTTCTTGCGATAGTAAATTAGTTTTATTCAGAGCCATAAGATAACTTTACACATACACGCACACATATATGTAACACACACACAGGCAGATGGCATATCCCTTTACACTTGAACATCAAATAATATGGGTTGTATTTCAATAGAATGAAAATTTGTGAAATATATATATATATATATATATATATATATATATATGTTGTACTTTAGGTTCTGGGGTAATACAGGACTTTTGCATAGGTACCTACATGGCAATGTGGTTTGCTGCCTCCATCCCCTCATCACCTATATCTGGCATTTAAGATATATTTCAAAAGATGATTCTTCACATTTCTTAATAAAAATCATTTTTCCAGAAATAAACTTGTTGCAATTTTAATTCGACTTTTAATGAATTGTGATGTTGTTTTTAGCAATGTAGTAAGAATTCTTTCTGTTCTTTTGTCACGGTACCTGAACCATGTCATTTTTTTCTGAATTCTGTTGACTAATCAGTGGCCTTAGATTACTGTTCCTATTAATCTTTTTTCTACTCATATTTGCCCATTTTTGGCTCATCTTTATTCCATACTAAAGCCACAGTTAAGGATATAGTATGCACCTAAAATAAAATAAATAAATTATTTTAAAAAAGATCCAATACAATATTAAATATATCTCACTCCCTATTTAAAATAGTTACTCATTTAATATTTAAAACATCCTTATTTCTGTTTTACAAATGATAATTATGAAATGACAGTTATTAGATATTTATTAAATGTTAGCTTATTCTCCCAAATACATACAATTAGTGGTAAGTCACAGAGCTAAAACCCGAGCTAGAAAAGTTTACCTGTAACAGATCTATTCTTCACACCTACAAATATTGTCACTAAAAGTGGTATTTTCAGCAGTGACTTATTGCCACTTTGACTATTGTAAATTTTCATGGGTATCTATTGTGTCTGATGGGCTATGTATTTGAAAGTACACTGCTCTAGGCAACAGACTAAATATTTGCTACCAATTTGGGGACTTTCTAACTGTAGGTCCACAGTCAATATCTTTCTCAATGAGTCTCAGTTTCCTCATTTATGAAAAGAGCATAAAAATATGAAAATTATAGAATCTAGTTTCTAGTTAGATCAAATAAAATCTTAGAAGAAAATATATATTAAAATATATATTTTAATTGCTTATATTTACATTTGTTCTAGTAGTAGTAGTATAATCAAGGAAGACACCGTAGATCAGATACACACTAAACTATAGATTTAATACATATCTGTCAACAGGGACACCAGAGGCAAAAACTGAAATACATTCCAAAGGACAAGGCAAAGAGAATCTTGTAGATAGAAAATATGTAGACAGCTGTGTCTGTTTTCACATCTTAATCACCTTGTTTTGTTAATATCACTACTTTGCCCATAAGATTGTTGTAAGAAACAAACATATTTCTGGAATTAAAAAAAAATGGTAGAAGTAACATAATCACACGAAGGCACTTTAGATGTCCTACCTTACTGTTTACCAAAGGCAGGGAGAGATAATACCTTCCTTCCCTATCAAGTGCATTCTTTTTTTTTTTTTTTTTTTTTTTGATATGGAGTTTCACTCTTGTTACCCAGGCTGGAGTGCAATGGCGCAATCTCGGCTCACTGCAACCTCTGCCTACTGGGTTCAAGCAATTATCCTGCCTCGGCCTCTTGAGTAGCTGGGACTACAGGTGCATGCCACCATGCCCAGCTCATTTTTGCATTTTTTAGTACAGACAGGGTTTCACCATGTTGACCAGGATGGTCTTGATCTCTTGACCTCGTGATCTCTTTGCCTCGGCCTCCCAAAGTGCTGGGATTATAGGCATGAGCCACCGTGACCGGCCTATCAAGTGCATTCTACATCAGTGGCTCCCAAAGGTTATCCTGCTACCATCAGAACAGAAGCATCTGTAAGCTTGTTAGGACTCTTTGGGCCTCATCTGACCTACTGAATCAGAACATCTAAATGATCTCTATGCATTAATGCTTGATAATCACTGATCAACATACAGTGCTAGCATCAAAACAAGCATGCTTCTTATGCAGTAGAGTATGTTGCTAATGCTTATGCACCTCTACAGCTAGAAGTGTGTGTGAAGAGCTGGCAACATTTATTCAACAAATATTTAAATGCCTGATGTAGTCTTGGACCTAGACTAAGTGCTGAGATGGAAGAAGTGAATAAAGTGTAATCCCTACCTTTGCATACCTCAAAGAATAAACTCTAGAATTACAGGTTCCGGCTGGGTGTAGTGGCTCACTCCTAAAATCCCAGCACTTTGGGAAGCCAAGGTGGGCAGATCACGAAGTCAAGAGATCGAGATCATCCTGGCCAACATGGCGAAACCCCATCTCTACTAAAAATACAAAAATTAGCTGAGCATGGTAGCACACGCCTGTAGTACCAGCTACTCAGGAGGCTGAGTCAGAAGAATCGCTTGAACCCAGGAGGCAGAGTTTGCAGTGAGCCGAGATCACGCCACTGCCCTCCAGCCTGTGACAGAGCAAAACTCCATTTTTAGGATAATAATATTTGAGCCACATCTTGACAAGCATCCTGAATTTAGGATATCGTCTAGTTAAAAATTATTGATTCTAAAGCCAGTACAAGCAATGGTAAAACATTCAAAGCCATGACAGCATGAGAAAGCTTGGCTCATTTGGAAAACAGAATAATAGCTCAGATGGCCAAAAACTCAACAGCAGATGGAAGGGTCATGAGGCAGAAATTAGAAATGTGAACTCGGTTCAGAACAGTGTTGCAGGGTATGTCATTCTATGAAGCCTGGTTCTATGTTGCTATGGGAGTCATCGAGAACTTTCAAGTAGGGTGATGAGGTGGTAAGATTCCAATGTTGGAACAGAATTGAGGCTGACTTAAAGGGGCAAAACTGGATACAGAGTTTCTAATTTAAAAAATATTGAAATGGTCGATGGAAAAATATACTCATGGTCCTAAATATGAGAGTGATTGTAAGAATAAAGAAGAAAATCCAGAGATATTTATTCATGCCATAATAAAATATGTAATACAGAATAAGGTATATTCTTGGGTAAAAACACATCTAGGTCGTAGCATGCTTGCCAAGTCTGAAGTTTCCTGGGAAATAGTGAATCAAAGGGTTTTTAACTGAGAATGAAATTCTGGGTTAAATGTATTCATTTGAGATCCATTAGCAAATAGACGATAGTTAATCCTGTAAGAATAGATGTTAACTCTCAGAGAAACTGACAGCCAGAAATGAAGACGAAGAGAGTCGGAATGTGGAACAACAACAGAAAAGAAACGGAGCTAGTTAGAGTGAATGACAAATGTCCTGGGGGTGATGGTGGGGAACCACGTGGAGGATGATTATGTATGACTTAGGAAATACAAGAACCAAAAACGGAAATGATATTGGCAATATAAAGATCACTGCAGCATGAGGAGAAAACAGCTCAGCAGAGCAGTGAAAGCAAAATGAATATTTCCACCAGTTGGGAAATGAAAGGAAGTCACTTGGCTATATAGAAGCACATTCTAGAAAGAACATGGAGATGTGTTTTGTTTAGATCCCCTGTCAGGGATTTTTTTTTTTTTTTTTTTGAGACAGCATCTCACTTTGTTGCTCAGGCTGAAATGCAGTGGCTCAATATCAGCTCACTGCAACCTGTATCTCCCTTGTTCAGACGATTCTGGTGCCTCACCTTCCAAGTAGCTGGGATTACAGGTCATGCACCATCATGCCCAGCTAGTTTTTAGTTTAGTAGAGACAGGGTTTTGCCATGCTGCCCAGGCTGGTCTCCAACTGCTGGCATTAAAGGTTCCACCCATCTCGGCCTCCCAAAGTGCTGGGATTACAGGCATGAGCCACCAGGCTCTGCTAATTTTTGTATTTTTAGAAGAAATGAGGTTTTATCACGTTGGCCAGACTGGTCTCAAACTCCTGGCCTCAAGGGATCCACCTGCTACGGCCTCCCTAAGTGCTGGGATTACAGACATGAGCCACTGTACCCGGCCTTAGATTTTTAAAGATAGAATTTTAAACAGGTTTACTCAAGGTCAAGATGAGTCAGCAGAAAGGAAAAGGAAACATTCAGGACCTGGAAAAATTATATAATTAAAGACTTAAATATCAAAGTAACAAGAGTAGGTCCAAAGCAAATTTTCTAGGTACCCATTGATCTTAAACTGCCTTCATTTTATTAATTTTACCATAGAGAAACTTCTTAAATTCAGAATGTCTCCTTTGGCCCTGCTGGCTTTCGTGGTCTTATTGCTTACTCTGATTTCACCTCAGAGGTTTCACCTCTTTCGTGTAATTTCCTTTCCAGCCTCTCTGTCATGCCATCATGTCCAGTTTTGTGAGCTGTTTGACTCAGAAACTCTCTGAAGCATTGAATGACCTCCTCGGCTAGGCACACCTAGGTCAGTATAGAAGCATTTGCAAAGGTGAGAATTTGGATGCTGATGTGATGTACAAATAATATTCGGAACATGGATGAAGGCATTGGCTACTGGCCGTAAGGAGAGGTGTTATTTTATTTTTCATTTCTGTTAGCTGTAAGAATGGGATGTGAGAATAAATGTGGATAAATCGAGAGGCAGTGAGCCTTCACTTGATGGTTCCATTTGTGAGATTGAGAAACATTGTTGTTTGGCTTTTAGCAAAAAGTAACAGGATCTGAGGAGAGAGAGTTGCTGAAGTAGAGACATAAAGGAGAGAAATGCCTTTGGTCAAAGAGAAACAGAATGACAGCTGAGTGTCAGGATTGCCCTACTATAGCTGTGGTGGAATTGTCTTCACTTTCACTTGTCTTTATTTTTGAAGGGCTCTGTGCTGTGGTTGGAGATGCTGAGGAGGAGTCCAGTGCAGTTATATTAGTTTCTTAAGGTAGCCATAAAACAAGGAACCACAAAGTGGATTGCTTGAAGGTAGACAGGTACTCTCCACAGTTTTGGAGGCCAGAGTCTGATTTCAAATTGTCAGCAATTCCATGTCTTTGTGAAGGATATGGGAAGAATGTGTGTTCCATGCTTTCTTCACTAGTTCCTGGTTTTGCTGGCAATTCTTGAGACTACTTGTCTTACAGAAGCATCACTCTGTTCTCTGTCTCTATCATCACATGCATTCTTCTTCCTGTATGTCTTCATATCATCTTTCCTGTGTGTGTGTGTGTTACTCTCTGTTTCTCTTCTCTTCTTACAAGGGCACCAGTCATAGGATTAGGTCTTACCTGTTGACTTCATCACAACTTGATTTATCTACAGATACCTTAATTCCAAATAAAGTCTCATTCACAGGTACTAGGGGTTAGGACTTCATCGTGTCTTTCTAGGGGACACAATTCAACCTATAACAGCTGTTAACTCTTGTGTTAAAACTGTTCAAAGTGAGGCCGGGCACAGTGGTTCACACCTGTAATCCCAGCATTTTGGGAGGCCAAGGAAGTTGGAACATCTGAGGTCAGGAGTTTGAGACCACTCTCGTCAATATGTCGAAACGCTGTCTCTATTAAAAATAAAAAACTTAGCCCAGAGTCGTGGCAGGCACCTGTAATCCAAGCTACCTGGGAGGTGGAAGCAGTGAGCTGAGATCACACCACTGCACTCCAGCCTGGGTGACAGAGTAAAACTCAGTCTCAAAAGAAAAAACAAAACAAAACAGACAAAAAACAAAAACTGTTCAGTGCCAGTGGAATGGATAAAAGACAACAGTAGAGGAAAGGAAATGTCAAAAAGAAGAGATAAATGTTAATAAGGAAGAGTAAGTGCTAAATAAAATAGAAAAGAAGAATGTGTTGACAGATGAGAAAAACCGTCTAACATGGAAAAGTAAATGTATAACTAAACTTCAAGATGATCAAACTTTATTTGGGGTATTTAGAATTTAAGGTTTTATGGGGAAAATAATTATTGTATCTTATTCAAGAAGAAATAAGTAGAGGTTAATGCATGAATTAATAATACACTTGTATTAGCAACCAAATTTAGGAAAGAGTTTGAGATGTTAATGTCCATGAATAAAAATGGTAAAATAGTTTTACTTTTTGGTATAACCAATGTTTTTTGAATAATTATTTCATATAATCCACATCTTTTAATGAGTTTTCTATTATACAAATACTGTATTATAAAATACAAAGCTCAATATGTAAAAACCACAGGAAACATCAAAACCTGAAATGATTGTAAACAGGACAGAGGTGTACTGTGCATTGATTTATAGTATTTGGGGCAGGTTTAGATTCGTTGAGGTACAAAGGCATTTTTTTTTCTGTTTACTTCTTCTTAAGTAGCCACTAATAGTACCCCAATAACTATGTTAATGAATATGTACTACTTGTTAAGTAATAGAAAGGATGATCTACATACACTTGGTCATAATAAACAGGAGTTGCATTAAGGCCTAATATTTACCATCTTTAATCATTTACGTGTTTGAGTTTTTAGTACAGTGAAGGGTTAACACTTAAAAAAGTATTTCAATGCCCACTTATTGATCCTCTTCTCTACCAAAGTAGCTATTTTGTTTAATAAGTAAGCAATGTTACAACCAACAGCTTATAAAAAGTTATCAAATATTTTTTCCATTATCCTTGCACATGATTAAGCCTCAAAGGCAAATTAATGGATCCTGTTAGCCCATGACAAGGAAGCAATAATGTGTAAAAACCAAGCACTGTGTGCTACAAATATAGGGTGTTTGTTAATGCAGTTAGTGGGTTTGATTTGATTTCTCCTTAAAGGAGAGATGGTAAGATGGGAGGCTAAGGGAAATTTTCCTCATCTTATAGTTAGATGTAATGATAAACAATGATTTCTTTGTGAGGACATATCACAGCACTAAGAAAATCAGATGACAAAATGTATACCATACTATTTTGTTTTATTTAAACTATTAACAATATGCACACTGTTTCTCCTGACTTAATCTTTTTGTTCTGTTCTTATTTCCCAGGGCTCGTAATATTTTCTTGCCTTAAGGTTTTCTATAGTACATACTTTCTATAAGCTGTACCACATCCTTCTGCGTAGAACGGTTGACAAAATTAAAAAATAAGCAACTTGAAGTGTTTTCGCTTGGGTTGAGGGAATGTGTTCTCTTTCCAGGTCCACAAGGGGCGTAGTTTTAAGGGCAAGAATTTCCTAGCACCTGGCCCCTCTCCCATCTCTCTCCATCGGGAGATTTAATGGTTTATGTTTAAATTTCACGGCCCGCAAAGAAACTAAGAGTCAATCACCCCAGCAGAAGTTTAAAGGAACTCCTTTCATTGGCCAGAGGAATTTGGGAAGATGGGAATTTCTCCCAGGATAAATTCCCCTGCTCCTTCGCCCACACTGGATTTCCAGCTCTCTGGAATCCCCTCCCACATGGTGGGAGCTCTCTCTCCCCTCTTGGATTTCCCCTCTGGGCTCCCCTTCCACCCATTGTGGAAGCTGTCTTTCCTCTCCTAGATTCCACCTCTCTGGATTATCTCACTCAGTGTTAGGGGAGTTTTCCTTCTTCCGTTTTCTCTCTGTGGGAACCCTTCTCACTCAGTGTGAGAGTTGCTTTTCTTTCTCTCATTCAGTGTGAGAGCTAGCTGTTTCCTTCTCTCTCCTCCTTTTTCTCTCTCTACCTAAATAAATCACTTTTCTGCAACACTTTTGGGGTCTGGTATTTATTTCAATATCACACTGTGCCATGGTCTCCTCTCTCATTTTTGAGAGAATGATAGACCAAGAACCTGGAGAAACGTCATCTCAGGGAAGCCGAGGGCTCCCCTGAACCCCAACAGTGTGTTTATTTCAGCTAAATTAACTAATTTCCTACGTACATATGCACATATACATATACACACATACATATTTTTGTGTTCAAAAATCCTGATAGTAAATATTGAGTGGATATAATCACTTAAAAGCTTTGATTTCAGTTTAGATAGGGTACATTATTAATGTGTGCACTATTCATAGTGAACTTTGAAATCTGCATGTATAATTTTACTTAATAAAAAATTCATCAGAAAAGGATAATTTAGAAAATAAAAGTACAATATTTTAAGTGTCACAATGAAAGTTTTCACAGGGCTAGTTTACTCCACTGTTTTAAGATAAAAAAAAAGTCACAGACACACACTGAAATGTACTTTCAGCATTGTATATAGTTTTCTTAGAACAGCAAGAATAGCATCAATAAAAAACAAGATGTTTTGTGATTTTTATATTTTTTGCATTTAAACATATATCACAGTTGAATACCATAGACTTTCACATCTCTAGGAGAGAGCTATAATACTGCCTTAGGTATCATGGCAGGAATGAACAGGACAAATTTTGATAGGAAGTAAGGCAGCAAACCCTTATCAGACAATGACACAATGGAGAATGAAAAGAAATGATTATCAAACACTTTCCAGATGGTTACTAATTGCATAACAATTCTAAGAAAGCATAAGTTTTGATTGTATATATGTTTATTTTCATTGTGAATTACTTTTTTTACATATACTCAAGCTTGATAAGAAAGATCAATCTGCAGGCAAAGTTTCATAATAGATTATAATGCTGCAAAATTCACACACTTCCACTAAGTTTCCATAGTATCACATGTTACTAAAACACCTCAAAAAAGCAATCAATTTCTCTTACCTTAAGTGTGCTGTTATAATCTAGTAAAACATGCTATTAAGTAAACTATAGTTGATGATATATGTAATATCTATCATATAATATCTGTAATATAACTTTTTATTTCATTATATTGTAGAATCTTAAATATACTTAACATTTGATACACATTTTAAATATTTTGAACCTGATATATAACTCTAGAAAGCATTGTGAGTCTTTCTTCATTTGAAAAAATAATATTACTACTATGCTATTTAGACATTCACTATTTTGCTTACAGTGAAATAAATGAATAAATAAATTCTTCACATTATTACTGTAAGCAAAGAAGTCTATGTTACTTAATACAGCTTCTGTACAAAAGTAATTATTAACCATGTAAATTTATTTTATATTTATACTGAGATATACATCCATTTATATCTACTGGATTATGTTTTATCTGTCTCTTATCTTACTAGAAATAATTTAGTGTATTCTTTTCCATAAAATATTTAATACATTTTTAAATGCAACATATACATTAAAATTATTTTAAAAGAAGTAAATGAAGAAAAGAGCTCAAGGTAAAGATGGAATTATAGTATTTTACTAAACTCAAAATGTTAGTATATAAAATTCACAATAATGATCCCATAGAATTCTCCTTCTATTTTTCATGCATGATTTTAAGCATTTTTATGAATTGCCACATGTAATCATAACAACCTCCCTCTGAAATAAGTACTAGCCTTCCTCACTTAAGGAAACTGACACATTGAGGCCAAGTCATTAGCTAATGTCCTGCTGCAAGCAAGTGGGAAAAGCTATTTTTGAATTCAGCAAGTCTGATTCCAAAGCATAAACTCAACCAATAGAGATTATTTCAAATATTTTCCTAGAGAAGGACCATGGCTTTGGCTTTAATTTTCATTGTCCACCAAACAACAGAAGAAACAGAATCAATTTAATGAGTCTCAATATCCAAAATATAAAAAAGGCAAGTTGTGCAGCTGAATTACCGAGGTCAGAAAAAGCCTTATCCCTTGAGTTCTCATAAACTAGATGCAGCTAAATATAAAGATTGTTGACGGTACTTTTATAGTGAAATAACTAGTGCCAAATGTCACTTTTCCTTATAACATCTTTCAGTATAAGCAATGGCAAAGCACATTTCTAAGAAAAGAAAAAGTTGGTAGGGCTTTGAGTTAGGAGGATAGTGTGATCCAAATGAATAGCGCTCTGATGCTCTTGCTGAGGTTGTACTTCACATTACAGGAGGAGGTATAAAATAGGAGAGTTCCCTCTGCCTGTCCTCCAGAAGCAGTTTTTCTCTCAGCCAAATATTGGGAAATAACTGTGTGATAATAGGTTAGACATTATTCTACTTGACAATACCTGCAATACATTTGTTCTGATAAGTAACCAGAAGGCATCTGTCTTGCCAACTTGCCGCTCCTCCCTATTCTATTTTTATTTGACCTAACCTGCTGTCAGATTTTTTTTCCTCCATAGAAAAATGGAATAAAGGGAACTTGCCTGTCTAGAAAACCAACTTACCTCTGCACTGAAGTATTTTTGTGGGCAGAACAAGACCTTTCTTTAACTTTTCGCACAGTGGAAAAAAGCAAACTATCTCCGTTGTAAAATTCCCCAGTTAACTAAATATAAAAACAAATATTATAGAAAATTGAATATAGAAAAATTATAATTTTTTTATAATGCCCTGTTCAATAAGTGAATGAATTATATTAACTTAGGTATCTTACAGTGCAACAGAGAGTGATGAAAGAAAACCGAATTTAATTTTTAGTGACTGCTACTAAAATTGAGATTGGTAAAGAAAGTTCAAAAATTTAGGTTTTATAAGAGTTGACTGATAATCCTTCCTTTGGGCAAGTTGTCTATTCAGTGAACAAGGTACCTTATTCTTGATAATTAACTCACTGAGAATAATATAAAAGTATTGCATCTTAAATTTAAAAGACAAAATGGAGAATACATATGCATAACTTCAACTCTCAAAATAGGGTTAAGATCCTGGAAATTCAAAAATGTGAATAACCAGGTGTAATTCTCTCAATATGCATTTATTGAGATTATATTACACTATACCAGGTGCTGTTCCAAAGATAAAGCAGTAATTAACACAGACCAATATTTCTTCTAAAATCTGCTAAGAGGCACAAAAAATAAAATCTTAGAACAAATTATGAGGTAAGATACATTGATATATACATGATGGGAATTGAAAATGTCTGAGAAGGTGAAATGTTGATTATGATGGAGACTGAAGAAAAAATAATTGGCTAAGAAGAAAGCATTTTTAGAAAGGGAACAATATGCACAAAGACACCTAGGCAGAGACATCTCAGTGTGTCACAAGAAAAATGAGGAACACAGTGAGATGGGGAGATACAGGAGGTAAAATCAGAAACACGACATGAGAGTTGGGAAAAGGCGACATAAAGAATTACGTATCATGTAACAGATTTTGAGTTTTACTCTGAGATGGGAAACCTAAACTCATTTTGAAGAGGATGTAACATGTTTCGAGGTTAGTTTAAAGGAGTCACAATAGCCTCTCTGTTGATAAGATTTGTCTGGAGAGGATGTGGAGAAATAGGAATACTTTTACACTGTTGGTGGGAGTGTAAATTAGTTCAGCCACTGTGGAAGACAGTGTGGTGATTCTGCAAGGATCTAGAAAGAGAAATTCCATTTGACCCAGCAATCCCATTACTGGGTATATATCCAAAGGATTATAAATCATTCTATGATAAGGACACATGTACATGTATGTTCACTGCAGCACTGTTTACAATAGCAAAGACCTGAAATCAATGCAAATGGCCATTCAATGATAGACTGGAAAAGGAAAATGTAGCATATATACACCATGGAATACTATGCAGCCATAAAAAATTATGAGTTCATGTCATTTGTAGGGACATGGATGAATCAGTAAACAATCATTCTCAGCAAACCAATACAAGAACAGAAGATCAAACACCATATGTTCTTACTTATAGGAGGGTGTTGAAAAATGAGAATACAGGCACGGTGGCTCAAGCCTGTAATCCCAGCACTTTGGGAGGCCGAGGCGGGTGGATCACGAGGTCAAGAAATCGAGACCATCCTGGTCAAAATGGTGAAACCCTGTTTCTACTAAAGATACAAAAAATTAGCTGGTCATGGTGGCGCGTGCGTGTGATCCCAGCTACTTGGGAGGCTGAGGCAGGAGAATTGCCTGAACCCAGGAGGCGGAGGTTGCGGTGAGCCGAGATCGTGCCATTGCACTCCAGCCTTGGTAACAAGAGCGAAACTCCGCCTCAAAAAAAAAAATGAGAACACATGGACACAGGGAGGGGAACATCACATACTGGGGTCTGTTGGGGAGGTCTAGGGGAGGTACAACAGGGGTGTGGGGAGGTTGGGGAGAGAGAACATGGGGAGAATGCAAGATATAGGTGATGAGGGGATCGAGGCGGCAAACCACCTGGCCACGTATGTACCTATGCAACAATCCTGAATGATCTGCACATGGACCCCAGAACCTAAAGTACAATAAAAATAAATAAATAAATAAGACTTGTCTTCCTCTGTTGATAAGATTTGTTAGCCTCCCTGTTGATAAGATTTGAGGGGAGTATGGAGGTCTATTAGGAGGTGAGTACAGATGGAAGTGAGAGATAAAGGTGGCTTAGCTCTGGTTAAAAAGCTGAGTGTAAAAACGTTGTCAGATTCTGCATAAAATGGATGTGGTTTGTCATCAAGATAGAAATGTCAATAATTATTTCAAGCCATTTTGACCTGAATAACTAGAAGGAAGGAGTAGGTTTCCTAAAGTTAAAAGCACCAAATTATCAACATTAGCTACACCCACAGACACACACACACACACACACACACACACACACACACACACACACACAGGCACAGGACACAATGAATCATTCCAGAAGGCTTCTTCGCAAGAAAGCATAAAACATAAGAATATTCAGAAATGGAATACTTGTGCTTGTGGCTCAACATTTCCTCTTATAAAACAACAACCTGAGAAGTTTTAGTTTTGCAAATACCCAAGAAGGAAGCTGGGATATATTTTAGATCAAATATATTGCAGGTTCAAGTATCTTTACTTAGGGAAAGTGAATAGAAATGGATTGTTCTGTAAATAGGATTTAGCAAGATAGGACCATTCCCCATGAATTGATAAAATCAAGCAATTGTACAGAATTGAAGTGCATTTTTCAAAATGGCAATGAAATATATATTTTTTATTGTACTTTAGGTTCTGGGGTACATGTGCAGATCATGCAGGATTGTTGCACAGGTACATACATGGCAAGATGGTTTGCTGCCTCCATTCCCAGTCACCTATATCACATTTCTCCCCATGTTATTTCTCTCCAACCTCTCCCCCCGCTGCTCTTCCTCCCCTAGCCACCCCGCAACAGACCCCAGTGCGTGATGATCCCCTCCCTGTGTCCATGTGTTCTCATTGTTTAACACGTGCCTATGAGTGAGAATATGTGGTGTTTGATCCTCTGTTCTCGTGTTAGTTTGCTGAGAATGATTCCAGATTCATCCATGTCCCAACAAAGGATAAGAACTCATTGTTTTTTATAACTGTATCGTATTCCATGGTGTATATGTGCCACATTTCCTTGTCCAGTCTATCATCAATGGACATTGGGGTTGGTTTCAGGTGTTTGCTTTTGTAAACAGTGCTATTTGCAGTGTGACATTGAAAATTGAGTTTGAGATACAATGCTTAGAATATCCTCTAATCTTTCCTCTTTGTGGAGTAAAATCTTACTTTATAGAGGAAGGAAGTTTGAAAGCTCCTTAGTGGTCACTAGAGGTTTGATTATCCACAATTTTGCTCACACTGAATGTATAACAGGACAACATGATCTGAGCCACCCAGACATTTTAACACAGAGTAAATTGTGTGTGCGTGTGTGCATGTGTGTGTCCCTGTGTGTGTGTATTTTCCTGTAGAAAATAAAGCATCTTAACATTAGTCATTCTCTTGTTTTTTCTGCTGTCTATCTCCATACTAACAATACCAGGATGGGCTCTTTTTCTAGCCAGGATCTCTTGTCCCACTGGGTTTTGGGAAGACAATTTTTTAACATACATTTTAGGGCAGGTGGCAGTTGGAATTGCTTTCAAGATACTACTGTTCGTAAGAGGTGAGAGAAAGAACATTTTCATGTAGCCCCTAGGTGTTGAGATTTCCCGTATACTTAAGAATAAATCGGTCAATCATCAAGAGAATATGAAATCTCCTCAGGCTGTCTTCATTTTCACAACAGGCTAATCTTCCTGGTCTAATAAATAGAACATTGACTCCATGGGCTTTTGAACTGCTTTTTGCTAAATGTATATTAGTTCCTAACACCCAATAGTCCTAAATATATGTCATGTGCTACCATTCTATAAGACTCATTGTCACTAAAATAAATTATTTTGAACAAGGGAACTTATTTTAAAACAAAGTATTTTCCCTATCTCACCTATATAGCAACAGAAAGAATTAACTGTCCCATGGAATACATAGAAAAAATAAAAGATAAAGTCTCCAAGATTAACCTGCACATATCATTCACTTTAAAGAAAATTGGAAGAGATGAACTAGAAGAATTTCTCTGGAGCATGAACAAAAGAGAGGTGAATGGGTTATTAGAGATAAGGTGATGTTATTCTAACATCTTGATGGGACACTCTCTATTGTTTCTTTCTTTCATGAGCATCTTTTGAGATGCACACACTTGCTTCCCTACAAGGTCAGAGTAGAATAACTGTATAGACAGTGTTTGAAGTGGATTGAACATAACAAAGGATGCTGGAATTTTCCACTGGCATACAGGAAACTATATTAAAACTTCAACTTATACTTATTTCAATTCATCATTTTTACATTTCTATTTTGTGGAGCATGTTAAATCATTTGCTGAGTAAAAGAGGCAGTGCAATCAGAACTTTTGGAGACATCTAAACAGAGCCTTGCTTCCTGAAATTCTATCCAGACAAAGGCTAATTCTGGCTTTAGTTTTCTCAGGCCACGAGGATCAAAACATAAAGGAAAATATGTTGAAAAGGCTTCAATATGAATTACTCTGTTGCATTCTGTGTTATGACTTTACAGCCTTTTGGTATTATGTCGATCATCTATGAGATCACAGTCCTCTTCAATAGCAGTTTTTTCATATTTCCAATATACCCTACAGCAAAATAATTGTTGGTTGCTGACATTAATGTTGTGGATATTATAGCTAAGAATATTCTTTAGAAATTGTTTAGCCCAGAAAACCTCAAACTCAAAGAAGCCTTTTGAAAAGAGTCTTTTATTTATTTATTTATTTTTGCTTCTGCTTCTGTAATCTACCATCCTTCCCTATACTCCTGGCTTTCAATACTTTGCTGATAGAATTTGCCTCAACCAGTCACTGCATATCTTAGTCATAAACTTTAAATTCACTAATAAATTACTTTGAGACTTGAATAAATTGAAATTTAAAAAAGCATTTTATTACATTAAAAGTAATGTTTGTATTGAAAGATTCTAATGGGGACATAATTAAACCATTAGTTGCTCAAATTTTTTTTGGTCTGGAAGAATTTGTAGAATCTTGCAAAGGGGAAACCACAGAGGTATGTTTTTAACAGTGAGGGTAAGAGAGAATCTCCTCTGTTTACTGTGTTTATTTATCCCTATATGGAAAACACAAAGATCAGTGATTTACACATTGCTTTCCATATTTATTATGGAATACTTAATTGATTTAATTTGTTTAATAATCTATGACTTAATACATGTAATAATTTACTGATTATGGTATAATCAAATTTGTTGAATAACTTCAAATTATTCTCAATGAATTCACACCAGAGTTACAGGAAAAAATAACGTTTAAATCACTCAGATAGAAATTCCACTCAATACATATTTGCCAACTGTGATATCTTATGAGGAAAATACAGGATATGTTAAGAACATGTGAAGTCTTGGAAATGAGGGATAGCCTCCTGAAATATTATTGGCTTAGATGCAATAAATTATATGATATAGTCAAATCTAGGGCAGTATGTGCATGGCAGCTCTGAGAGTAAGAAACAGAGAAAGAAAGCCAGTGTGGCTGGAGAGAAAATTCAGGAAGTGCAGAATGAGATGAGATCTTTTATTCTAAGAGCAATGGATATCCATTGAGGAGATTTTGGCAGGGGATGAACAAACGGATTTTTTTAAAAAAACATTTCAGACTTTAGCATTGAGAATGGATCTTAGAGGCTGGAGTAGCTGTGAGGAGACACAGTAGTAGCCTATGGAGCAGTTAGAGGAGAGAAACTATTAGCTTTACCTTAGATATTTTGCCAACAAGAGACATCTAACATGTAATATGTTTTTTGCAGATTTTTCTGTCATATAAAAGAAAACTAAACTCTAAACAACTATATAAATTAAAGTTAGAACAGCACTAGAGAAGACATTAATTCACACATGTTAAAAATAAGAAGCAGTGCCTTAAGTGATTAAAGTGGACTGCTTCCATTGTGTTTCATTGGCATGCATTGCCTACCATCTGGAGGGTAAAAATTACTTGGAAAATGGAAGCTGAAATGGAATTAAACAGTATTTCATTTCCCTTGATATTTACTTTTATTTTCACATTAAGCACCAATATCCCAAGCCATAACCGAGATATAGAACACAGTGTGATTATTGTATGATTATTATTAAAAACTCTTCCTAATAGTTCTCTAAAACTTACAAAATATCTCTCATTATGGCAGAGTCTCAGCTGACACAGGGTCTAATATTATTAATCTTAGTTTATTTTCCAATGGTCACTTTTAGTCCTTCACTAACCCTAAACATTTATATTTTTACTTATATCAACATTAATGCAAACTCAATTTAATTTAGAAGCAAGAACATTTATTTTTATTGTTGTTAGCCAAGTTGTGTTTTTAAGATTAAAAACTGCACATTAGAAAGAAAAGATTGTTTTTCCCCAAAGCAGCATACACAGAACTATAGTGTCTGCTTGTTTATTTATTTGTCTCTTTGAATACCACTGCTTTTCTTTGACTAGTTTTCAAACCATATTTTATAGCAAACTATTTAGAGTTTAAATTTGCTAAATTGCAATGGGTGGAAAGTCAATATGAAAATTCCTGTTATATTTCTAAAACATTTTTGTTAAACTGATAAGAACAGATACTACACTTTATCTTTGCCAAAGGCCAAGCAGGGTGGTTTATGCCTATAATCCTAGCACTTTGTGAGGCTGAAGCGGGCTGATTGCCTGAGCTTAGGAGTTTGCAACCAGCCAGGGCAACACAGTGAAACCCCATCTTTACTAAAATACAAAAAATTAGACAGACATGGCAGAGTGTCCCTGTAATCCCAGCTACTTGGGAGGCTGAGGCAGGAGAATCACTTGAAACCAGGAAGCAGAGGTTGCAGTGAGCCGAGATCACGCTGCTGCACTCCAGCCCGGGCAACAGAATCAGACTCCATCTCAAAAAAAAAAAAAAAAAAAAAGAAAAGCAATGTGTATGTGTCGAAACACAAACAGGAGTGGAGTGGTTGCACTGATTTAATATGGTTGAGAAACAGTGAGAATAGCTAAATAATGATGAGGAAGAACATATTAAGGCAAACAAGCATTAGAAATAAAGTAAGGAAGTTGTCAAAACGTTATATTTTTATCATCTTTCTTCTAAATCATTAAGTTTCAAGAATTTGGTATGCAATGACCTAAATCATTCATTTTTAATGGGTGTATCTATGCCACATTGAAAACCACAGTCAGATATACCTAGATACAGACAATTACATGGCATTTCTCTGTCATCTGGCATTTTGTTATATATAAAACTCAATGACTCAGTGATTACAGATACACCTTTAATAACATGAGGTTTTAATTTAAATACATTGAAGCATTAAAATTGGGGTATTTATTTATTTTATTGATACTGAATAGAGGATTGGCTTTAATCATAAGTGTTAAATAGTATAGAATACTGGATATTATAAGAAGAAAACTCAACACAGATGTACACACATCTACATGCATATATGAAGTAGCTGCTCTGGGAAAAAGTTCTTATGCTTAACATCGTACTGACAGATCACCTTGCTACTGTTCTATCTCATACAACTTATAGAGAAAATCATCTTGCTTCACTGTTAAGGGAGGAAGAAATAGAAAAAAGCACGTGGGATTTCATTTTGGCAAATAGATGTCTTCCATTCTTCTCTTCATTTGTGCAGAAGATTAATTGTCTAAATAGGCTAAAATATCTATGCCCTCATTCTCGTGGCACACTGTTTTAAAAACAAGTTCAACGAGTCAGAAAATGTAATTGGTCTCCTTAGTAGTAACAACAATAACAAAAGAGAATGTAGCTTAAAATAATCTTAAGAAAGGACATAAACTCAAAACCCACATGTGAAATGGTAATTTAATTGTAAGAATGATTCTCGGAAATACATTTTTTCCTATCGGAAAATAACTGAATGCAGTTACTGCTGCCTAACTTGTTCAAGAACAAATAGACAAAAAGAAATATAAGCTAGTTAACCCATTGCTGCATACTGGACATGTGACAGATTTTAGCAGAGCATAAATATTACCAGCCATTTTCTAAAAGCAATTAACTTACATCGAGATTTCTTCATTTACTTTGAGGACATCACAGCTGGGTAGCAAATGATTTTAAAATACGTAGTTAGTGTTTGTTTTACTACTGCTATTAATTTCACATGCATCCATATACAAAGCTATTGTCATATGGATTGACAGAGTATTATCTCCATAATCTTGGTATCTTTACTTTCAGTTTCAGAAAGAAAAACAATATATTTATGCTATTTACCAAATTCTAGTATTTCTATCTAAATTCTTTCACTCTATTGAACACATAAAAACATCTCAATCAGTTTTTTTTCTGTGTGTACCCTGACATGACACAGTGAAAGGAATACAGGTTCTGAAGCCAAGGAAAAAACTAGTTATGAATTGTGATGCTGTTAGTTAATATTGTGCAAATTGAGGAAGATTTCTATTTCAGTGAATTCAGTAACTGAATGTTTAATGAAGTACATTATAAAGAGTGGGTGTCCCACAAAGTTTACCTCATTTTTCTCCTTTCTTTTCCAGTAATGATGTTTAAATGACTTACATTCTAAGAACAAACCAGGTCAGAAAACTTCAATCTTATCTTAACCCAGCTTTAATTTAATAATGTAAAATTCATCTATGTTGTTTAATGTTTACACTCCGCAAGCATATAGACTATAGTTGTCTCTGTGCCCTATTTACCATTATTACTAGTTTGTAATTCCTTATGTCTTTTTAATTGGGGGAAACATACCTAGCCACACATTCTAGAATATAAAATAGTGATTAAGAACAGACCAGAATTCTGCAGCCAGAATGTCTGGTTCAAATTCATTCTCTGCAATTTTTTGGTCATGTGACCTCAGGGTCTTTTACTCACGCATTATATCTCATCTGTAATAAAGAGTCTAAAAGTGAGATGAGTATATATATATATATATATGTGTGTATATATATATATATATATATATATGACACACACATATATATGTCTTAAAATGGGGTCTGACAGGTTTAAGCATTGATTGCATGTTAGATATTATTATAAGCCAATTCCATTAACATTTTCTCCTTTGTTCAACTTGCTTTAGTATTTGACACACTTTGCCACTTACTTCTAGAAATACTTCTCCATATGTAGCATACGTTGACTGCATGATCCACATTTTTTGTTCTATCTTCTTTCCTGACTACTGGAATTGATCTTCCTCATTGCAACACCAATTATAATCTGTCGTCGCTGTTCTTCCGGTCTCTCTGAATTGTCATGCCCTCAATAGACTTCCATTCTGCAACTTTATCTATAAATTCTATCCAATAACCACCAAATATGTATCCCAGCTGTTTTGTGACCCTTCAATCCCTATATAAATAACAGCATTCAAATGATCATCCTTGAATAGATTAGAAGAGCTGTTAAATTCACCAGAATTCAACTCAATATTGTATATACCGCCATCCCTTAAAAAACAAGAAAAGCCTTTCACCAGTCTCATATTTCTTTGAAGGAGTCTTACTCCATCTCATTGCAGAAGCTGAGGAAGTATTTTCAGTTCCCTGTTTGCTGAACACATGGCAGGATTACATCCACCCATTCTCCCTTGTGTGCAGGTTCCTTGTGCATGGTGGGTAACACTGGCCATATTCAATGAGTTTTGAGTGGATGTGCCGTGTTACAATTAATTGTCAGTATTTTTTTCCCTAAGTCACAGCAAATGTTGACTTGCAAGATAATGACTGTTTCATTAGCTTAGTTAATAACAAAATAGGAAAGAAAGGCTTCAGCTAATACACTGAATGTATGATGAGCAGGATACAAACATGTACTGTAATCAGCCATTAAAACTTTAAGGTTGTTTCTGAAGTACAACCTACCTTAACCTCACCCTGCAATTAAGTAAGCAAGATAACACATTATGGCTTCCTTTAAAATTAAACTTTTTTAATGCTAAAAACAAAAGCAGTTTACAAAACAGAAGACAAAAAATCATGATAAGGGGCCTTTATGTCTTCATTTTTACCACTTCTTAGGGTCTTGGCATTTGGATGAATAAATGATGACATCCTGGGGTGTTCATTCCCACAGCTGCCTTGCAGCGCTTGCTGATTTGTAAGTTCCAAACCCACTGTGCCTAAAGCCTTTCCGCTTACATACCACATTTAGCTCTTCCTTGAAAACTGTCCAGGTCTTTCTACAGTTTGCCATACCAAAGCCAAAGTCCTCTGTATGACTACTAATTCTTCAACAATTTGATGGAAATTCATATTCTCATATTCCCCAACCCACAATTTTTATTAGTCCTAAAGATGTTTTAGAAGATCCTTATAAAATCTGTTTTTAATTTTCAGATTTTCTCTTTTTATTCTCCAAATTTGATGGCTATTCAGCATAGTTTTTCCTGATTCTCAATTTAAGTCATTTTCCTGTCATTTGAATTATTTTTAATCAATTCTTCCTGATTATTTCTTCAGTCTCACCAATTATAGAAATAACTATAATCTTCAGTGCCAGAATGGTATTCTATAAACAGCAGGTGCTTAAAACAACTGTCAAGAAAAGGAATGAATCAATCCTGTTGTTTAGGAGGTTGTTACAGTTATACATGCAGTAGATACCCTCTTGGTAAATAACAAAGGTAACTAACTTTGTGTTGATAAAATAATTCCCCACTTAACTCCAGTGATATGAAAAAGTTTACAATTTAAGTAATGGACTTATTAGTTATGCAGTTAATATATTTTTGAGATCTCATATTTGTTAATTGGGTATTATAAAATGTTTTCTAATTATACACATTGCCTCACTGAACAAAATCTTTTATTCTTAAATGGAATGGTTCTCATTCTGCCATTTCTCCTTCTACTGACTTCCCCTTCTTCTCTAACACTAATGCCAGAAGTAGGATAGAAACCTATTTTTTTGTCATTAGATTTGGGAAGTTTCAAGTAAATTTGATCTTCATTTCTTTTCTGAAATTAAAACATCTTCATTGTTTATGTTTTTTTCTCAACCACATATCTAATGTAAAACTATATTAAAAATAGAATCAATAAAGTACATCCACAGATTTTAACATAAAATTATTGAAGATTAAATTTGTGCTGCAATTGTTTATTATGTAAACAGAGCATGTTTAACAATCATGCTCTGATTGTTAAGGAAAATAGCATTAAACATCCGCAAAAAAGATTATGAGAGAAGTTTGTAGCAATATGGCTGTTATCTGAGTGTTTCTTTTTTAGAGATGAATGAGAGACAGTGCAGTTAGAATGTGCCTTAATAGCCTATTTCTCTAGGTGCATGAGTGTGTGTGTCTGAAAAAACTATACCTACGAATTAATAGTATACAATTATACACATACATCTATTATGCACACACTCTTATACACATATGCATACACCTACATGTAATTATCTTTCAAACTTCCTTGAGTATGTACTCAAAGAAGGCTACCAATATATATATATTGTTGGCAAAATATGAGTTACATATTCTCACAGGCACCCTGATGTAGCTCTACTTATTTACTTTCATGCCTTTAAGATAATGAATCTTAGCTTACTTGGGGTAATGAGTACATTTAAGAATATGATAATAAAATATGCAAATCCTATTAAAATGTACATTCAATTTATGTACATTTCTAGGATTCCTGGATATTTTGTAGCAAAACCATAGGTATCCTATATAGAACCCATATTAATGATTGTCTAAAATTATGCTTAATAATCATTATATTTTGTTTTAATATTGCTTGACAGTATTAATTTGAAATTCAAGAGTTTGAGTTTCTGTGTTAGCTTGCTACCAGGAATGCAGATGGCCTCAGGTTCACTAAAGTCTTAGTTTTTTTCACCTGAGGAAAATAATAGGGCCGGGCGCGGTGGCTCACGCCTGTAATCCCAGCACTTTGGGAGGCCGAGGCGGGTGGATCATGAGGTCAAGAGATCGAGACCATCCTGGTCAACATGGTGAAACCCCGTCTCTACTAAAAATACAAAAAATTAGCTGGGCATGGTGGTGCACGCCTGTAATCCCAGCTACTCGGGAAGCTGAGGCAGGAGAATTGCCTGAACCCAGGAGGCAGAGGTTGCGGTGAGCCGAGATCGCACCATTGCACCCCAGCCTGGCTAACGAGCAAAACTCCGTCTCAAATAATAATAATAATAATAATAATAATAATAATAATAATAAGCAAGATATTCTACATAAACTCCAGTACAAAATGCCCACTCTAGTTATAAATTATCTATCTTCTTTCACATTTCTTTTCACTATATACATTTGGGTCATCCACTAATTTCTTTCTCCTGCATGTATCTTAAGAGAGGAATTAGTGATTTAAAAATTTTAATTCGATCACAACAGCTTAGATGAAAATGAAGTAAAGGATGAACTACTTTGAAGTATCTATGGATATCTATCTAGGCTATTGACAAAGAATCCATGGTATTTTGCCTTATAAGAACTACTAGCATGGACCCAATTATTTTTTAGCATAGCATTCATTTTCTCAGAGTTTAAGGTTATTTGATAGACGGCAATATTGCTACCATTCTTTTAAAAACCTAAAAATATACATAAACTCCTCTCTGTGTTGACATTTTTATTAACACATATCTTCTCTGAATGTATTAAGTGGAATTCTACGAACTAATACATAAATACACAAAACGGTCAATAATCATCTAAAGATTTCTAGATGATGTATAGAAAATGAGAAATTTATTAAGGAATAAGTATTTCATAATGCCATTCTTCATAAATAATATTTATTCCCTTCACAATCAAATATGAAGTATAGAACAATTATTTACCTAAAATAGTAGCCAGTGTGTTAATGCCAGTAGTGTGTACTAATTTGACAGTAGATCAAGAACAGTATTTTATAAATCATTGCAAAAAATAATATCACTGTGCATATGTACAAAATTATTTTTATCAATAATATGTTTAGGAACAAACAAAAAAAGTAACAAGATTCACTGGCATGTTTCCCCCCATCTCTATCAAAGACACTACCATCTACCCAATTTTTCAAGGCAAAAATCTTGGAGTAGCTCACAATTTGTTTCTTTCTGTCACTCTCCTGGTTTCTGCTGGCATTCTTTCCAAACTCTATCTTAATCCTTCTGCATTGCTTCCCTAGCTCAGACTTCCATCATCATTTGCAATAGCCTCCTACTTGTCTCTCTGATCCAACCTTGTCCTACCTAAAACCCACGCTTCGGGCCTTAGTCAATGGTCTTCTAAAAGTAAAAAGGTGACATTATTGTATTTTCTTGCTTTGTTTTAACTCTCTTTGCTTTAACATTCTAATTAATATCACAGAGTCCTGAAACTCTATGCTGAAGCCTATGTTGTAACAGCCCAACCTTTAACAAGGGCCTACTGAGATCTCTATGATCTGCCTCTGCCTCCTTTTTTGAATTCACCTCTTACCAATCTCCCTCCACCTCGCTATACTGCACTTGGCAACTTGTTTCTCCAAAATATGCTTAAGATCATTCCCACATTGTTCGCTGTGCTTGTAACATGCATCCTCTGGATCTGTGTTTCACTGACATCTTTTCATAATTCAAGTCTCACAAAGGCTACTTAGATAACAAGTAACTCAAGATCACAGTTCCCTCTTATGTGTCTATATGGGTGTGTACTTAGCACTTATGATTAAACATTACCTTATTTTTGGTTTGTCTACTGTTTGTCTCTCTGCTTCCAAAAAGAACGTAATTTCTTCAAGTGTAGATTTTGTTTTTCGTGACATTATTCCTAGAACTAAGAATAGCGCCTGTCACATATTAGGGTCTCAATGAATACTTGCCTAATGACTAAACTCTAGACAAGCATGACACAATCAAAACAAAAATTAAAATAGAAGACAGCATTAATCCTAACTCTTCGAACTAGCAGTGTGAACTTTGGTGAGATATACAAACTCTCTAAGGATTAGATTTTGTTTTCAATAGGAGAAGAAGATGCTTTCAAGATTTAATACAGTTCCAGTATATAAGAATATCCTTTTATTTTGAAAGAAATTGTTTAAACCATGAGTTTAAATATTGTTTCATTGTGATGTGATTGAGAATTTATAAATTTATGCAAATGACATTACTGATGTGGAAAGTGACTTAAAAAACAGAAAAATGTTATTGAGAAACAGCTGAAAATTGAAATTTAAGATCGCTTAGTATTGCAAAATATTTAAGTGATTATAATATCATGGTTGCAAGTAGATATTGTAATATTATTGCATTCTGATTACTGCAGTCCTGGCCAGTGATGTCTTCTTAAAAATATGCACAATACACGTAATTATTTAAACTTAGTGGAAACACAGTTGTAATTGAGGCAGTGCTTCTCTGAATAGAAAGCTGTCAAGTTTATTAAGTTTGAAGTAATTGAAAATTATTTGGCTTTGTAATGAGATAAACCATTAATTATAGCCTCACATTTAACTTGGAAATGATATGCATTTTGACCTTGGAGAAGAAAGAAGACACCAGAAAGGAGATGGTATAACAGAGACATGATATCAAAGAGAGTTGCAGAAGGAGGAAAAGGAGAGTAGTATAAATAGTATTTTAGTTATTATTTATTGATTAGTATTTACACATAATTTTTTATCAAAGATACATGATTATGTACTAGAGTTCTGCCTTGAAAATGCTATTAAGCAAGTTTTATGATGTACCATATGCTCATTACTGGATATTTTATGTACTCAATTGTAATTCCTATTCAAGATTTTGATGACACATTTTATTTTGAGAATGGTGGAGTTTTTGTAAAGATAAAAACATAGGGAACCAGAAGGGAGCCACAGATTCAATAAAAAGAGATAAAACCTCAGTTTATACAGAAAAATTAGTGTTTCATTAATCATAAAAAAAAATGAAGTGTTGACTTACTACTTTTTTTCAAGATGTATTATTCTAAATCAATTAAACAGTTTTGCTTTTGCCTTTAGAATTTCATCATCTTTTTTGAGAAGCATATAATCATACAATAAATGTCCAGGCACATCTTTAAATTTCAGCAAATGTCAGAGCAGAACAAATTCTAGGTAAAGCATAAGTCTTTACTGACAGCTGTGTAAAGAAGCATTTATTTAAATGCAATTTCATATTCTTTGACTTGGAAGAAAAATTGAGGTCATGACAAAATGATGACACCTGCTTTAAAAGTTTATATTAGATGATACATCTTTATTTATTGTAGTTTCTTCACCTTTAAAATACATGTTATTATTTCTGTGCTCTGGCATTTGAAAAGAAACAATTCGATGTTATATATTCATGAGTTAAATATTTAATATTATACTCTGAATAGTACACATATATATGGAGTCCAAATTTTCTTTCATTGTTTTACATAAACAGTTTCCAAAATAATGCAGTTAATTGAGATAGTCATGTGCTTTGAATACCAAGCCTAATTTGAGTTGAAATTATCTCTGAATAATGCTTACAAATTATGTTCAACAAATTTGAACAAATTATGTTCTAATTATGCTTTTATGTATATATCAAAATGGTAATTTGGATGACAATAACAGATTTTACTTAGTATTCAATATGATATGATTAGGTTGATCATGTGACATACTCTAAATTTTGTAGTTGATAAGCATTATAGTTACTCACAAATGTAAACACCCTCCCAGAGGGGCAATGAGAATGGCTGCACATTCCTGTTTCAGGAAATGTTCTGAGAACTTCTAGCCCCATGCAATGTTCTACTCACAAGTAAAACAAAATTACTCCTATGTTCAACTAATTTGGAAAACTGCTGCCTAGTATATTCTGTACTCGAACTTTAAAATACAAAGTAGTTTATTAATGTCATTGAAAATACTGCAGTAATGAAAACAACATAGTTTCTTGCTCCAGAATTTCTACAACTTTACTGAGCATGGAGGTGCTATTATTGTTATGGTTATTGTTTTATTTGAATTGTGTCATTTTGTAACATCTGTTAGCACCTGGTGGAACACTGTGGACTTCTGGGAAATGCTGATCTCCCTTAAAGCGAGAAATGGAAAACTCAAGCTTACAAAGGAGAAATAAGTCATGAGATCTTTATTTTATGCTTATTTTTATTGTTTGTCACTTCTTTATTACTCTACCAAAGTGGGAGTTATTTATGAACTCCCAAAAAATTACTGGCACTTGTGTATAAAAAAGACTATTGTCTGAAGACGCCAATCAAGATTATAAAGCAGTAAAACTTCTCTAAAGTGCCCAGTGTAGTTTGAATCTGTGTCACTACCCAAATCTCATATTGAACTATGTCCCTGTTTTGGAGGTGGGGCCTTGTGGTAGTTGATCAGATCATGGGGGTGGGGCTCTCATGAATGGTTTAGCACCATCCACTCTTGGTACTGTATACTGAGTGAGTTCCCAGGAGATCTGTTTGTTTACAAGTGTACAGCACCTCCTCCCTTGTTCTTTCTTCCTCCTCCTCCCACCATGTAAGAAGTGCCAGGTTCCCCTTCACATTCTGCCTTAATTGTGAGTTTCCTGATGCCTCCCCAGAAGCCAAGTAGATGCTGACATGTTTTCTCTACAGCTTGTAGAGCCATGAGCCAATTAAATCTCTTTCCTTTATAAATTACCCAATCTAAGTTACTTCTTCATAGCAACGTGAGAACAAACAAATACAGCACCTTTCCAACATCAGAATTTCTATCTATTTCCTACGAGGTTTCCTCTCCACCCATAGCATCCAGACCCTAGAAAAACTCCCTAGGCTCCTCTACTTGGAATCGGACCCCACAGTATGGACCCCAGTCTGCTTGCTCATGTCATGAAAATGCATTTCTCCTTTTTCATCCCTTCCTCATAATCCTGCTATCATTGTCTGAGTTCTAATCATCATATTTAATTCATGTGTCTTTAAGATAAACAGTCATTTTCTCTTATTTCTTTGCTAGAGATCCCCAATTATTTCCCTTTGATCAAATGCAGTGTACATATGCTAACCTGGCACTTGAAGCTCAGCATGTTTGTCTAACCGTCTACTATTTTATTTTTGATGATCTGTGATTAAGGTAAAACCAAATTACATTTTTTTCTAAATAAACTTGATATTTTCTCTTCTCTCTATTTTTTATTCAATTTTAAACCTATCACTGGACACGTCTCACACTTTAAAATTCAATATGAAGGTTAAAGGCTCTTCCATAGCCTTTCTGTATTCATTACTTCTCTTCCCAAACTCCTCTATTTTGTATTTTATGTTCATATTGGATGTATTTTAAATATGCTTTGTATTTCCTATGACTAGATAAAAGTTAACACATTACTTGTTTCAGATAAATTACATTTTTAGGGATTTAACTTGCATAACCACAAAACATGTTAATCTCAATGAACTCACATAGTAGACAAGAGTGGAATTAAAATTGGAGGCTACATGTAACTATTCAGCCTCTTTCAGGTTTTATATCCAGATTTCACTATCCATATGACTCTCTCAAAAATGGTCTAAAAAATTGCACATACATTTTTGTAGTAAAGAAACGGTAAAGTCCTGGACAAAACACTGTATATAGAAACAAAGTCAGAGAACTAATCATTTCTGAGGACAGTCACTGTATGTAGTATCTTCTCTCACTCCTGGTCTGACAATCTAATCAAGTTATGTAATTCTACATTCTAATAATACATTTTAAATAACCTGATAAAGGCATAACAAATGTAGTCTTTTGAGATATATGAATGAATGTTATAGTCTGTCTGATTCTGAAGACTATCAGGATGCTAAGGACACAATGTGCTCTGCTATTGTGAATTGGGCCACATCAATGTTGCTCTCTTTTTTGTTGCCGTGGTTATTCCATAGCATGTTTTTGTATCTCTCCATAAAGGTCTGGATGTGCTTGTTGGTAGCGATTGTTGATGGGAAAAATAGATTTAAACATCTTTGAGGTATTATATTTTAATAAAGTCATATCAAGAGCTATGTAGACTTTAAAATTCTCTAGTCTTCTTTCATCTACAGGCACATTGACTTAGATAAACTTTGGTTTTCTTTAAAAATCAGACAAAGATTAAGACCATTTCTGAATTCTCACAAAAACAAAACAAAACAAAGCAAAAAACCAACTGAGGTGGGTCAAAGAAAAGTGTCCCTGTGGAGCTATACCAGGCATGATCAGGACAGTCAGAAACGTAAAGTGTGAAACCGGAAACTCTGTTTCCCAAACAGAACCTAATTTTGTGTTTGGAGCCATAATATTTCTTGGCAGAGGAAAATATAATGTCGTTTTAAGAAGTTCTAGTCATTCTCATTCTAAAACAGCTTCAACGAGGTAAACAGTGAGTTTTACACATCATTATCTCACTCACTGTTTTCAGATTTCTCCCTGAGACTCCTCCATTTCTCCAGAGACCTTCACCTTCTGAAAAATTTGCTACGTAGCAAAGGGGCCAACACACCTTAGTCCTGTCTCCCAGGTGAGACACAGAGACCCAGCTCTGTAACTGCTGAAGATTTCTCACCTCTGATCCTAGGATACCGGCTCTTTCCTGTGGCCCATGAAGGGACTGATGGAGAAAAACAACTGCCAGCCTTCAGCCAACTCCACTGCAGGCAACTCTAGTGGCCAGAGCCCACATAGTTATGTAAAGGAGTTTCTCTGTCCCCTGGGAAACCTATTGTAGCCGTTTGGGGTGGTGCATGGATAGCCAGCTGTGTCTTACTTTTAACCAATAAAAACTCACTCCTTTCTATATGCATTTTACAGAAATCTACAATTGTATCCTGTCTTTTCCATTATTCCCTCTCTTTCCTTGACTTTCTCTTTTTCCTGTGGAAATACCAACCATACTTTACAGGTTCCATAACTCTGCAAACTCAGCAAGTGAGTATTAATTCCTTATACATAAAATACCATCTTCATGTTAAAACAAGAACTTCTCTAGAGCCTTCTCCAACCAGGGAGAAGAAGAGGCAGCAATCCATGACTGGCGCCATCAAATACTTGCTAAAACAGTTTCCTAAGCTCCTTCTTCAGACTCAAAATCCCTTTGATTCCTTGCCATGTTCTACTTCCTTTGAAACACTGGATGTAATTAGGGTGTCAGACACCAGGGACAAGATCACATATGAGAATTGGTATCTGCTGTTCTCAGCCGTAAGCCTCTTCCACCTACCCAAACCCTTTGAGCTTGGGACAAATGGAAAGAAATGCCAGGCAGAAACTCAGGAAAAAAGAAATAGCCTCCTTCGTGGAAATGCCATTTCACATTACTTTTTTTTTAAGTTTTTATTGTCATATTAAGAAAGTACTACACTCTTTTCTATTGCATGTGTATGATTATTAAATTTGTTGTCTCAAGGCTGATTCCACAAAACTGTACCATTCCTTTCTTCCTTTTCCACATTCTCTTTTTTCTTTACTTTTTCTTTCTTTTGACCATTTCCTTTCCCATAATTTCATTCAGATATATTATTAACATAATCATAGCTATTGTGCCCTGTACATCTAAAGAAAGCAAAGAAGAAACTGATTCACTCAAAATCATTAATAGAGACTTTTAAAGCCTCAAAGATAATTTGCTTATCAATCAAGACCAATTTCCAACCACGTTCTAATCTTCCTAACATGAGCAACGCAAATTCTTCAGCTTTTACAAATTTGCCCAAATACTATATTTTATATATTTATCTTTTTTTTTTTTTTTTAAGATGGAGTCTTGCTCTGTTGCCCAGGCTGGAATACAGTGGCACCATCATGGCTCACTGCGACCTTCCCTCCTGGATTCAAGCAATTCTACTGCCTCGGCCTCCTGAGCAGCTGTGATTATAGGCACATGCTACCACGCCTGGATAATTTTTTGTATTTTTAGTACACATGGGGTTTCACTTTGTTAGCCAGGATGGTCTCAATCTCCTGATCATGATCTGCCCACCTCAGCCTCCCAAAGTTCTGGGATTACAAGCTTGAGCCACTGTGCCCCACCCTCATATATTTATCTTTTAGGACTTAATTTATATATTTCAAATTTATTTTACCCGGACATAGAGATGACTGGCTAATCAGAATATATCTGTGGTTACAGGCTTTAATTGGAAAAAAGCCTGCAAAAAAATTCTTATGGCACAGCAGATTGTATGCAGGAACAGAGTGCACAGTTGGAAGATGCATTTCATCTTCCTACTGTAAACCTAAACACTCAGATGTTTAGAAGAATCTGAAAATGTGATGTTGTATCTTGCATCGCTGAACAGAAACCACTGATTTACTTGAGTCAATAAGAGCAGACTAAGTGTATTCTAAACACTAATTATTCATATATGAATCACTATTATAATTATTGCTATCCACAATAAAAGAGAAGGAGAACTAAATTTAAAGTTGCTCAAGATTCCAGAATAGACATAAATTGCCCACATGTCACTGTATATAATTTAAACAAAATATATTTTCTTTTCTTGTCAAGCAGATACGAGGAGTGTGTCAGCCCTACAACTTACTAACTGTATGATATTGGGAAATGTCCTTCAGTATTGATGTTTCAATTTCTCTTCCTCAGTTTACATGTTAACTCTACATCATTGTGTCATGGTAAAAAAATAAATGAGATCAAAGAAAATGTGACACATATATACCATGCAATACTATGCAGCCATAAAAAAGGATGAGTTCATGTCCTTTGCAGGGACATGGATGAAGCTGGAAACCATCATTCTTAGCAAACTGACACAAGAACAGAAAACCAAACACTGCATGTTCTTGAGGGACTGTGTTATAGAAGCTTCCCTTCCTGGGTCCCCAAGGGGCATGGTTTCAAAAGCAGGAGTTTCTTGGCTCCATACCTCCATCTGCGAAATGGAGGGGTTTCAAATATAAAGTTCTTTGTCTGGGTTTCCCATGCAGGGGCTAGGTAGAGAAAGCCAGGTCAGGCAGGCTTCTTTGTCCCAAAAAACCCACAGAAGCTCTGGGGGAAGGGGGCTCTGTAACTCAGAGTTGTGGACCAAACAGCCAATCTGGTATCAAAATCAAAGATTAACCACTCCAGAGGGAATAACTCAAGGGTTAAAACTCCAGCTGTTCCTACCTATAAGGATTCCTTCTCTGGGTCCCCTCCAAAAACAGCGGGAGGTGTCTTTCATTCTCTCTCTATCTAATAAATTGCTTTTCCACAAAACTCTTTGGGCCCATGATATTTATTCGATCAGCAAACTCACTGCACCTCAGTGCCCCTTACCCCATTCTTAGGGATTAACCAAGAATGATCCCAGTGATCCCAGAGGATCACTGGGAGTTGGGGATGCTCCCCTGTTTACATTCTCACTCACAAATGGGTGTTGAACAATTGAGAACACATGGAAACAGAGAGGAACATCACACACTGGGGCCTATTGGAAGACAGGGGGACTAGGAAAAGGACTGCAGGGGGTGGGGGAGATGGGGAGGGTTAACAGTAGGAGAAAATCCTGATGTAGATGTGTGGGAGGTTGGATAAGCGATCATGGCATATGTGTCCTATGTAACAATCCTGTACGATCTGCACATGGACCCAGGAACTTAAAAGTATAACAACAAAAAAAGAGAAAGAAATGAGATTGTTTATGTAAAATGCTAAGCGGTGCCTGGCACAAAAGTGCTCACTAGATGTCAACTGTGTTAGACTAGTCTCTCATAAAATTCGAGGTGAGGCTGGGCACGGTGGCTCACGCCTGTAATCCCAGCACTTTGGGAGGCCGAGGCGGGTGGATCATGAGGTCAAGAGATCGAGACCATACAGGTCAGCATGGTGAAACCCCGTCTCTACTAAAGATACAGAAAATTAGCTGGGCATGGTGGTATTTGCCTGTAATCCCAGCCAGTCGGGAGGCTGAGGCAGGAGAATTGCCTGAACCCAGGAGGCGGAGGTTATGGTGAGCCGAGATCGTGCCATTGCACTCCAGCCTGGGTAACAAGAGTGAAACTCCGTCTCGAAAGAAAGAAGGAAGGAAGGAAGGAAGGAAGGAAGGAAGGAAGGAAGGAAAGAGAGAGAGAGAGAGAGAGAGAGAGAGAGAGAGAGAGAGAGAGAGAGAGAGGAAAAGAAAAGAAAAGAAAATTAGAGGTGAATTATTAACTGGTAGGTTCTACTAACCTGAAGCTGTGGAAAAAAACTCTTCAAAGAACACAGTGAATGGCTAAAAGATGTTTGACAGAGCAATTCTAACTTCTTTGTTTTGGTTTTCATAGGGACACTTTGAAATTGCAGTCTTCATAAAGAACAGTGTTATGCTAAGTAGCTGAAGAAAATAGAATAATTTGCCAGACTTTTGCCATGAACTAAATTCTTTTGTAAGACTGAATGTCAAAACATCAAAAGTAAACCAGTATTGTAATTAATATCAAAATCTAGATAGAATATCCTTTGGTGCAACAAAGAATATGGCATCAATGGAATCGGTTTTAAAGAAAAGCAGGTTAAAATGACATGACCTGGATATGATCTGTATTCAATTTCAGATGTGAACACATACTTAAAGGTAATTCACATGGTGAATGAAAAGAATCAAGCACTTGAAAACAAGCTAAGCATGAAGAAAATTAACATATTTTAGGCTTGCTATAATCATCCCAATGACATTTCTTAAATCTTGCATTTGTTCGTTAGAATAAACTTAGCAGTACAGCCTTGTACAGTATACTAATATTAGATTGGTCCCTTGTCTCTAGGGCTAAAATTATATGAAAGGGTACTCTTTATGATGAATGTATCAATATTTATTTTTTCTTGAATCCTAAACTTGGGTTCTTTATTGATAATTTATGAGACTGACACAGCATTTGCCTTTAAGAGATTATATTATACATTTTTAAAGCAAGTAATTTCATTGTTTCAAGAGAATGTACTTGGCATTAAACAGTGCATGAGCTACTTTTATCAGAAGTACTGTTTTGTTTGTTCTATGTGTTTGAAATTCAATAGAGTACACACTCAGTAACATGTTTTCCAACATAGTTTAAATAGAAAATCATTCCTAACTGACCACATTATCACCCTGTGGCTTTCTGGTATAAATCATGTCCATAGAGAAATCATTTTTCTCAAATTCCAGTAAATATTGTGGCACTAAACTATCTTAGTACTTTTTCATTTATGCATTTGAAGTGTGGTCCTTTTTTTTTTCTCTAAGTGCTATAGTAAGCAACTGCTGTTATGAACATATTTGGTTGTAATTATTTTTAAGCACCAGAGTCATGATAGGAAATGTAAAAGACAGATAGAGGAATTCATTTTCCTTTCAAATATCCAGAATTCTTGTGCTCAATGTCTTAATTCTCCTGAAAGTTCATAACAGAATGTTCTATGTAAATGCTTGTGTAGCTGACCTTATGGAAAGCAGGTCACTTAGCATCATTAGAGTAACATACTAATGACATAAAAATGGTAGATTAATCTTCGTTCACACATGCTACTTTTGCCAGTGCCCAAAGTTCAGTGGTTGTAAGATTACGGTTTTTAAAATCAACTGGTTGCTTTCCAAATATACTACAGTGATTTAAAAGAGAAGTCCCAACCCACCACTACTCAATGTATAACATAGTGGATCAGTTCAAATCAGTGAGCACTTGTGGATTTTGCATTTTTAGAATACAGACTCCAATTATCTCTGAAAGCTGAGCAATTCATTTATGGGGGAATATTGTGTTAGACTTCTAAAAACCAAACACTACTGGGAGGCTCTAATGAAAAACAAGGCATTGTTTAGCATAATCATTCAATTATCTGTCTCTATGGGTGAGGAGAGCTGACATGAAGTAAGAAGGCTCTATGTTGTTTATAGTCCAAAGGCATACAAATTCTACCTGGTGAAGGAATAGTCTGACCCCAAAAAACACAGTTTAGCTAAAACAAAACAAAACCATAACAGAAGGCAACTTAGCATCTACTTATACATCTATTTCACCATCCCTTTTCTATGTGTATGTGTGTATACACCTTTAAATTAGAACCAGTTTGAAGAGCTTATTAGTTCCCTTATTAATGAATATATTAAAATTGCCAGCTTGTATTTACTTTATATTTGTAGGAGAATCATGATTTTTCCCTTTAAAACCTATACCCTTTAAAAATTACTTTCTCTGAGTCCAAGCTTCCTTTACCTATCATTTGGGAATAATAATAACACTTAGCCCATGGTATTCAAAGAATCTATTGCTTTTAAGGTTTGTAAAGTTTCTAGTTCCCTGTTGGCAATGATCAGACACTGAAAAATAGTTACTAATAGTTTTCTTCTCTCTGATGAATGCCTTTATTCTATTTTATTAAACTAGTCTTTAATATATTACCTTTGTATGGCCATCCTCCATGAACTGAATCCCCACAGAACTGAATCCTTCCATCCTGTGGCTTCCGTTTTAACTTCTACCACAATGACTTGCTTAGGTATCTGACTTTCCTAGTCTATTACATCCCATTTGAAGACAGACATAAGACAACGTCTCCTTTTTTGAAAACTTGTCTCGTGGTCTAGACACATATCATGTCTTAGGTGTTAATTCAATGAAACAGCAAAATGACAGAAAACAAATAGTCAGAGCAAAACGAGTATTTCTCTACCTCCGCCTTCATCTACTATGACCCTATGATCGGCCACACCCTTCCCCCATCCCTCTTTCGTAGGGATCTTTTCACTATCATTTTTGCCTTCTCTCTTTTATCTTCATTCCATTCAATCACTACTTTAGCATTTATATGTGTTTTTTCTTTCTGTCTTAAAAAAATACCAACTATCTCAGGAATCAACTCGATTTTCTAGTTGAGTGTCTTTCATCAGCTTCTCCTTACCACCATCCTTTCCAATGGTTGTCCGTATTCACTGTTCATTGCCTTTTATATTCTCTGACATCTGGCTTCTGCTCATAACCACGTAGTTATCCCAAGGCCATCTATAACATCTACATTGGCCTAGATTTTAATGGGACTCTCAGCAGCATTCAGCACTGTGAAAAATGTGAAACACCCTTCCCCTTGGCTCCTGGGTGTCATTTCAAAAATTTCCTCCAATCTTGTCGAGAGCCTCTTCTTCATCTTCATTGCTTCTTTATACATTTCCTTCCATATTTCAATGTGCTCAGGCACATTTCTGAGATGTCTTCACATTTTACTCTAGATACTCTTTCTGCAAGATCTCACTCTCAGTGATATCTTTAATAACCATCTAAAATCTCATCCAAGTCATTAATTCTCAACTTTATACATTAACATAACTTAGAATGTACTAACATTGTACTTATGAGTTATCAGTATTACATAGGGTTTAGAGATCTCTATGAAGTATACCAATGACTCTAATGTGCAAACACATCTGAGAATCCCCAGTACAGGTGATTATCTATCCTAATGGTTTGTTACCATTTATATAATTTTAAAGAATCATTTATCATTTAAAAATTGTACTATTTCCAACAGTCTTTACATACACTCTTGGATATTTTACCCAGCTCTCTAAACACAAACTTAAATTCAGCTGCAAACAAGTGTGGTAACATCAAGGGACCTATGATTAGAGGAAAAAAATCTGCCTGAATCAAAACATTTGGCAATGTAGATGAAATTTTTAAAATATTAAACATATTTACATTATTTAAGCTTTGAAACTGAATGTCAATATATGTTGCAGTTTGAAAAAATAATCACATGATCAAGTTAAGAACTACACTCTGTAAATGATGGAGAGTATCCATCTGACCCATGTTAAACATATTATGTTAAGTGTATTGACCACAGAGTTACATGTATGATTGATACTATATTTTCAGACATGTAGCTATAGTTACTTTTAAGTTAAAAGTCAGAGAGCTATAAATATATGTGATGTGCTTCTGTTTTTGGTAAAGACATATCATATTACACCTGTGAAAGAGAACTGAATCTTGGGACCCCCAAACTCGTTGTACCAAAGGGAAAGTTCAGCTTGGAAACTGAGTCATTCAAACACTGCTTTTGTTTAGTTCCTAAGCACATAGCTGTAATTTCACAACTTGCCTCATAGCCTCATTTCCTCTACTCTCTCTTGTTTATCTTACATAAAATGTAGATTTACTGAGCAAATGACAGTGCATAATTAATTTTTTTCTGCTTCCTCTTTTTACTTCTAAAAGGTAGATTTACTATGGCAAATCAGAGGCTTACAAGAATGTAACTGTCTGCCTCATTGCCTACTGTCCCTTTCTCTTTTTTCCCTCCTGTTTGCTCTTGCCCCTTTCAACACTGAAGTTCACAAAAGCCCCTTTGGAAAAAGCACAGGTCACAAATGCTCGTGTGTCTTGCATTTCATCCCAGCTGAGTCCTCAAATTTGGCTAAATAAACCTGTTTTCCACTGAGACCTGCCTCAATCACTTTTTGATTCCTAAACCAGGCCAGGCACGGTGGCTCACACCTGTAATCCCACCACTTTGGGAGGTCAAGTTGGGTGGATCCCTTGAGCCCAGGAGTTTGAGACCAGCTTGGACCACATGATAGAAACAAACAAACAAAAATTAGTGCAGCACAGTGCCTTGTGCCTGTAGTCTCAGCTGTTCGGGAAGATGAGGGGGTAGGATCACCTGAGCCTGGACTTGCCCAGGCTATAGTGTGCTGTGATTGCACTACTGCACTTCAGCTCCAACCTGGGTGACAGTGTGAGATCCCATCTCAGAAATAACATTCCTCAAAGATCAATTTTGCAGCTATTAAAAATGAACAATATTAGCTATTTAGTTAACCTCTAAATCAGGTTTATCTTTACAAGCACAAACTGCTTTAATATCCAGCCCCCCAAAACAAAGAAGCTGATAAAACATTCCTGAGGGTTTCACTGAGGAGTCGCAAATGAACTGGGCATTGACAAATACAGGTCAGCCAGAGTGACAGTAAGTGCAGAGAGTTATATGGGAAGAACAAAGAGGATGAACAAAGGCACACAAATCACCCATCACTATTGATCTATTTCTTTTGAAGTTTTATCAAATTTTAGGTAGTTCCAAGATCTGCATTTTAAAACTTTTAACTTATGAAAGTTTCTGTTTGATTAAACTAGACATGCAGCCAAATAACATTAAAAGGAACAAGTGATAATAAATTGAATATTGTCTTAAATATTCCACAAAATAACCTATGGAAAAAAAACTGCTGATAAAGTACAAGGTTTGATTTTAGTCCATGTACATACTGTGATGTTTCCAGAGAGGTAATTCATGATATTTCAGAAAGATACATATATTTCAGATAACACATGCCATTGAAACCTATCCTAGAGTGGATTATAGATACTTTAGTACAATAATATTTGCTAAGATTAATACCAGTTTTCCTAGAGAGAAATCTTATTTAGGAAAAAATTATTTCAGATACAAATAATAAAAAATGGCTATATGTTACTAATACCCAAATTAAAGGAAATGTATAATAAAGTAAAAAATATCTTTTATCATAAGTTTGTATTTTTGTTGTATTATTGAATAATTTTATTACCTCTATAAAAACAAAATTATCTTATTTAGTTGCTTATATTTATTATTAGATTTTTCCTAATAATAAATATAAGCAACTAAATTTGAATCTATTGCTGAAATTGCTGTCTTAGGTAATACAATTAAATGATCAAAGGTAAATTCTTTGAAGACAGTTACTATATGATAGCAGGAGTATTAAACACTCTGTTCCAGTAGGTAGTTAGATATTAGCAGGACAGGAGAGGGACCGCTGCCACCAGTAATATCAGGGGACCATCAGGTGATGGTCAAGAGGTTGTTAAATTGCCTCGCCAAAATAATAATTGGTTGCAGCTGGTGCCAGGGAAAGGCTGTCTTCCAATAGATAGAAACACCTAAAGTTGATGATCAGCAGCTTCCCAATAAGATGTCAGGAGCTGGGAGAGTGGGCTCATGAATGCACACTAATAGACAAAAATGGCAGAGTTTAGCTGGTATCTTCTAGGAACGTGTGATTGGTAAGGAAAGAACACCTCAAGTGATCAAATGCCTACACACTGTGCATGTGGCCCCTTCCAAGTGCGGACAGGACACTGTGCATGCGGGCAGCCCACCTCAAAGGAGGAATCAGGGGAGAAGGGATGCAAGACCCCAGAAGCATGCCAACATATTAAACCCCAAGTCAAAGGTCAAGCCAGGTGCTGTCTCTCTCTCTCAAGTCACCAGGCTGGCTGTCTGCCAAGTGTATTTTATTTCCATTCATTCCTGCTACAAAGTCTTTTCATACACTGTTCAAAAGCTTGCCTCAGTCTCTCCTTCTGCCTTATATCCCTCAGAAAAATCCTTCTTCTGAGGAGGCAAAAATTGAGTTTGTTGCAGACCCGTATGGATTTGCTGTTGGTAACACATTCATAAGTGAAATATTAGTTTCCTAAAGAGTTTTCCACAGTACATTTCATGATAAAGTATTACTAATTTGCATTTGAGCTAGAGATAAGAATTAAGAATGGAGGAAGGGAAGATATTAATGGTAGATTAATTAATGATAAATAGATGTTTTCTTTAACATCTTTCTACCCTTTGGGAAATTCAGGAATAGGAGTATAAAGGTCCCAAACTCTAGAATGTGAACGTTTATCTTGTTAATTTGACCTCTTTGCATAACAATGTATAGCATCTATATGATAAATGACTCGTTATGATCCCCTCCCTGCCTACCTTCTTCGCTCCCTCCCTCCCTTCTGTCTTTTCTTTTGCTCTCTCCAAGACTTCTTTCAAAATGATACAGAAAAAAAAAATACAAGATTTTACTTCTCACCATGATGCTGACATTGATATGATCACTGAGTGACCATTTTCACCAATTCAGGCCTATAAAAGTGTGAAATAGATTTTTTTTGAAAGTCCTATTGTATATTCAAAATTCTGTAACACTAACGGTTTCTTCATCTTGTAGCTTATTGTGATAAGCACTAGTTTTGACTCTGATATTTTAACAGGCGCCCTTAGTTATAGACAAGCAGGAATGTTCAAGAATGACTCAGGAGAATGTTATTGACAATGGAGTTATTGACACTAGTGTGTCCTCCTCCCTCCAGCTGGAGGAATTACACCTGGGCCCAACTTCCTCAAGCCTCAAGGTCTGATGTATCTGGTATTCTTTGTAAGGCATTTCAGTATTCAATAGCCAAGTTCAGGCTATTTGATGCCCAAATGTACGTTGTTTTTTTCTCTTGCTTCTAAGAACAGTATTAAACTGTTCCTATAATAATAGAAAGGGGAAGAAGGGTCTCTTCGCCAGAAGAGAAGCTTACAGAAGGTTCAACCTTAAATGGTTTCAGGTATGCTTCAGATCAAGCAAACTTCTCCAAAGGTGATTTAGAGAAGGAGGCTCACAGGCAAGCAAGCCCTTCTGCCTACAAGTTGTAGCCTGTTTTGAAGACTGTTTTGTGTAGTCAAGCCCTTTCTGTGGCATAGTTATCAGAGTTTACTTCTAAACAAAATTATTTGATGTCTACCAAACAAATTTGAACTCAATCGTTCTTGGAACCTTGTTAATTTTAAGTTTAAATGTATAACTTGAATTCTTATTCAAAGGTTATATACTTCTTCATAATTGGTCCAATAACAGCAGGTCATTTGCGATTTTTTTACTCTCAGAATTGACACAATTTATTTCCATCTTCCATGACCCTCAACTTCTTAAACATATCAGCTACATTGTCTGTTCAACATTCTTAAATGAGATTATTAATTTTTCTTTTTGCTCTTTGTCAACTCTTTGCTGATAAGAATAGACATTCTTGTAATAAAATGTCCTTCCTTGTGAACACTTAAGTCTGTGCTTCCCTATGACAATGGGCCTATTACCTAAGAAAAGGAAGCCATCAAACCTGATGAAACAGTAAGTCCTCACTTAATGTTACGAAAAGGTTCTTGGACACTGACTTATTATTACTTTTTTTTTTTTTAAATGGAGTTTTGCTCTGTTGCCAGGCTGGAGTGCAGTGGCACAATCTCAGCTCACTGCAACCTCTGCCTCCCAGTTTCAAGCCATTCTCCTGCCTCAGCCACTTGAGTAGCTGAGATTACAGATACGCGCCACCATTCACAACTAATTTTTGTGTTTTTAATAGAGATGGGATTTCACCATGTTGGTCACGATGGTCTTGGTCTCCTGATCTCATGATCCACCTGCCTCGGCCTCCCAAAGTGCTGGGATTACCGGTAGACAGAGCGATTTTAAGTGAAACAATGTATAATGAAACTAGTGTACCATAGCTAATTGTTATAAAGAAGAGTTAAGTACCTAAAACATACTTCTAGTGACAAAAATGTTATCAAATTTCTAGATTAACAAGAAACAATTCTAATATTACGTATTAAATGACATGTCAACTATACCTTTATTTCATAAAAATTTATAAAAAACAAGTAAGGTAATTATTTACCCAATTGTGCCAATTCTGGGTTACGGGTGGCTGAAAACTATTCTAGCAACTTTGGGTGAAAGGAAGGGAAACAGCCCTCAACTGGACACCATCTCATCACAGGGGACACTCACATACACACTCACACTCATGTAGACTGGGACATTTTTAACACGCTAGTTCACCTAATGTGCATAATTTTGGGATACAGGAGAAAACTATAGCACATGGAGAAAAGCCACACAGACCTGGAGAGAACATGGAAGCTCCACACTGATAAGGAACTCTTTTTTTCTCTTCGATGTTGAGGCAAAACAACATTGAACAAAACAATATTATTGGAAGACCTACTGTACCTCTACAAAATAGAATGAGAAATAATCTCAAAGCATACAACTAGAACAACATGGACATAAAGTTTATTTCTGTGTGGGCACACACACAGGTATATGGAGTCAAAATATCCTTCATGTTTACAAAGGTAATCCTTGCCTTGTCAATATTATGAACAATTTCATTCCTTCAATTGAATTAAGAAAAGTGGGATCAAAAGACAAATGCTTAAATATTTTAAGGCTTTAACTGATATTGGTTGTGCTGTTTCCCACAGTGTCAGGCAGCAATTTGTACACTTTGACTCCAAAATAGTTCATTTCTACCTGCAAGCATTATTATTTCTAGTCCAGCAGGGTTTTACTGGAGGCATCACTTTGTAAGGTTGTAAGGTAAAACTTATAGATGTAAATAATTCATAAGAAAAAATTAGAGCTGAGTTTGAAGAGTAAAAAGGAGTTAAGTTATTCCTGTCGTAAGTACTGATTTAATTAAAAATTGCAATTTTTGATGAGCAAAGATGTCAAATGTATTTAAAAGGTAAATGTTTGTGGTCAGGTTTTAGAATATTTTGAAAGCCAGGAGAGGGAATGAGTAGAGGAAGAGGAAATAAAATCTCTCAACATCTTTGATATGAATAATAAAAGTCATACTGTATTTTAAATGTATTAATCTGAATTCAATTCTTAATAGACACTGGAAAGAGTAACAATGAACAGCAGAGAGATGAATCAGATGATGTTTAAATAACTCAGGCAAAAACAATTAAAGACCACTTCAATCAGAAAGTACAGGGAAGGGCATGCGTCCCAGAGAGATGACAAATGTGGAAGCAAAGAGAACCTCACAACTGCTGATGGGATGAAGGAAGAGTAGTCTCTATTAGCGATTTTTATATCTAATAATCTTTTAAACTCATTAAAAGAAATGTTCCTAATTCTCCCCAATACATATATAACTGCTACAATCTCAATCTCTCTCCTCTCTCTCTCTCTCTTACACACACATACACACAACACACACACACACAAATGGCTTTTCCAACACCTCAATAAAGCACAACCCTATTCTTTCATCTTTTCAGATATTCCTTACTCCTCTCTTTTTCTCGCAACATGATGAGGATCCAGCAGGACACACTATTATCCCTGTCTTCAAAACACACTGAAAATTTGTCTTTCTCAATGATGCAACAACAACTTTGGTCAATGCCTTAAACTCTTCTCACCTGGACAGGGTTGATACCATCCTTATTGATCTTTCTGATTCTTCTCTTTGGTTTCCTGATCTTGTGCTAAGCAGAATGAACCTCATTCAAACCTCCCATAAAGTGCCATCACATCATAGAGTCAAAGCCTAAGTCCCACAAAGCTCCTACATGGCTTCCTTCCTCTCTCATTATGCTTGATGCTCCACCACTCTTCCTGTATTTCTGCATAGCAAGCTGGTCTTCTTATTGTTTTTCTACATGCCAAGTCTCTATTGTTTTTCTACATTGCCACAGGAACTTTGCATTTGTTGTTTCTTTTGCCAGCTATAAACACCCCACATATTCACATAGTTCTCACTGTTATTTCCTTCAGACCTTTTCTTTTATCTCAACTTTATTCTTATTATTATATTGTCATTATTTTTCTTGAAACAGGGTCTTGCTTTGTTGTCCAAGGTAGTCTTGAACTCCTGGCCTCAAGTGATCCTCCCACCTTGCCCTCCCAAAACTTTTCTTTAAGGTCACATTCCCAATGAGAACATTTCTAAGATTTCACTGTACCATTACTCTCCAAGTGCTAGGGACACTTTCACTTCATTTTTCTTATCAACATCTGATAATCTGCATACTTAAACTCATTTATTTGCCTATTTTTCAGAGTCCTATTACGTGGATGGACAGGAACATTTATCTGTGTTGGTCACTGCTATATTCTCAGAACTGGAAGAGTGTCTGAAATGTAGTAGAATCTTGATAACATGTGTTCATCAAAGAAATGAGAGCTAAAGCATGCACCAGGCAACCGAAAACTATGTCATAAAAACATTAAACCATTATGAACAAAGACATCAACACTACTTTTCATTGGTGTATTACTTTACATTATAAAAGAATATTCTTAAAACTGATTTTATTTGATTTTTACAAAACTTGATCTTACAGAGAGAAAGCTAAGCAGAGTGGTTTGTGTAGAGGAAAAAATCCACCTGATCCTGTTCTATGTTCCCTCTACCATTATCCCAAACCCTTATTATCCATTCTCATGCCTGTTTTCCACATTGATGTTTATCTAGAGAACTCAAACAGTTCTTTTTGAGTGTAGTGCACCTCCTCATGGGTTACACTCTCAAGCTTACCTCTAGGGTCCTGCTGGGACTTTAGTTACAGGTCTAGAAGCAAATAGAGGTGTTGGGGGTGGAACCTGAATAGAATCAATATTAACTTGTCTGGAAACTGCCTTAGGGGAGGCCATCACTGTAACCTCAGGTAGCACAGGTTTTATCTCCTCAGACAAAAGTGGAAAAGCTGATGGCAGCATGGGTCATGGAGGGGTGTTGCTACTACTGGGGATGTGGAAGTGTTCCTTCTGGCAAAATCGGTTCATGAGAGTTTACAAACTCAATGTCCCCAACTTCATCAGGGTCCTTCCACACGCCCCCATTCCAAGTTGCAGGGTCTCATTCTTTTCCAATCAATGCCCACATTTTAGCAGTAGACACCTGGCAAGGCTGTGCATGAATATTTCATTGCTGTCAGCCATTCACATGATAACAGCTTGTGCTTGTTTTTCCACAATTTCAGCTCTTTCTCTCCTGGAGAGAAGACTCTCACTCAGGAAAATCTTAGCAGATTTGAAGCTCAGAATCTGCTTCTGAAGCCAGCAGACAGAATCCCTGAGTTCATCATTTTCATTCATCACTTTTTACGGTAGGAACAACCAACCAGCTTCATTATGGTCCTTGGTTCTCCACATATGGTCAAAGGTATTATGAACAGAGTCACTAAACTCCTTGCTTCTCATGGTCAGTGAATCAGGAGTGTCAAATGCGTTTTTTTTTTGCATATCTCTCTAAACGGTCAACATGAAGGACTATCAGTGTGCTCCATATTATTAGAATTACTGTCATTAGCATTTCTGGGGCTAATCACATTAAGCAGCCAACTTCAGAAACCCCAAAACCAATGTAAGAACTCCATCCTTAATATTCCGTTCCTCTAGAACAACTCCTGGTACCGAAATCTGTATTAGTCAGGGTTCCCTAGAGGGACATATACATATATACATATGCAATATTGCATACTTCAACCCAATCAAGTAAACACTCGGTATTAACCCTCACAAGGGATATTGCTTCTGTTTAGGGAAGGAGGTGGGAGCCATACGGTGGATTTGAACCAGTCTGGTGGTTGTAACCCTGATGATTTTTCCTTGAGTTTCCCAAAATTCTGAATTAATATCGGTCTCTACCAGGGAAGACAAAGAGTTTGCCCTGGAGCTAAAAGGACAGGAAGGTCTCTTAGGAGCTAAAGGATTTCCACCTAGCAATTTCAGGCATGATTCAAAAGGCCTGAGTAAACAAGAGATCTACCCAGAGGTAACTAATGGGTTGATGAAAATGTCCGATTAAAGTCTTTCCTGAGATGTTCATCATGATCATGCTACAGGAGGAGGAATCTCTGCCTGGATTGCAGAGATCAGAAAGGCTTTCTCCAGTGTCCATATATTTTTATGTCTATTATATATATAACCTTATATATATTTATGTCATTTATAGATACATGCATACACACATATATATTTATATATGAATATGTAAATCCATATATATAAATATATGTATAACTACATATAAATATAAATATGTATATGTATATTTATATGTAGATATACACATATATGTATACATACATATATTTATATATACAAATATGCAAATTTATATATACACATATATTATTATATATATTATGTATCTATATATACACATATAAATTTATATATTATCCTTAATATGTTTATCCTTAAAAATATATATATCCTATTAGTTCTGTCCCTCTAACAGAACCCTAATACACCCCCGAAACCAGCTAGGAAAGGGCTAGCCATCATTGATAACCTAAGAATACAGAACTCTTCAGTTCCTGCAACAGCCCTTGCAACACCCAAATATCAGTGTTGCAGAAACCCCGTGGACAATGGAGACTAATCCAGGATCTCTACCTCATTAATGAGGCTATGGTTCCAATTCATCTGTGAGTTTCCAATCCCTGTACTTTTCTAACTCAAATATCTGAGGGAACTAAATGATTCACAGTTGACATTCTTTCTCTAGTGTTACCCATATGACTTTAGGTACTTGATGTTGTTGCTTTAGTCTACCTTGCGTAGGTTAATGTGTGTGTTGCTGCCCTTGCCAGCAATTTATCTCTCACGTTTATAAACAGTGAACACTCCCATTGATATTCCCATCATCTTAGTCCAATTTTACCCCTTCCCTGTCAAATCCTTTCAGCTATCTCTGCTTTTCTGCTCACCACCCATCAGCAAATACTGCAACACCTTTTTGATGCATATTTACAGGAAGACTTTGATTATGTATGGAGTTCAATTTCTAATCTAATAGATCCTTTAGGAGAGGTCAAATATTATTTGGAATCAGACTTCCCAACATCCACTTGGAAATTGGGGTTGTATTTTCCCATGAACACTATTATGTTCTCATAGTTTTGCCTATAACTCCTTCTCTTGTTTTTGTTGTAAACCTCACTATAAGACAGCTTTGCCAAGGACCCCTTAACTGAGAACATCCACTGGGTTATTTACCTCTCTAAGCAGTTACTTTCCTGCTAGGACTTGGTGTCTATCACAAGGTGAAATAGCTTTAGCCACAACATTGCTTTCAAAGTGATTAGCCTATTTAGCTCTTTTATTATATCATTTAGATTTATTCCAGTCATATGCAACTTTTTAATCCAAGTAATTTAGATACAATGTCTGTTTACATTATGAATTACTTTTTTGTATTAGCTTTTTAAATAATATGTAAGATAAGAAATGGAAATTACCTAACCCATCTAACCCAGGATATAACAAAAGGTCAGAATCTTAGTAATTGTTGGATGGGCCATAAATCTCCTGAAACATCCACCCCATACTTATACAAGTTTAAACCTATGCCCAACCCTTGCAAGCAAGCACCACAAATTCCAGGGTGGCCGCAGTGCTTCTGCAGCCCTTCCATTTCAGCCCCTTCATTGATACAATCTATAAGAAGTCCTCCACTGGAGTTGGGGGCCACCCTCAAAAAAAGCTACGTACATCCCCTTTGGGATGTCACAAATGATATCTGTAGCAAGAAATTTCACTTTACTATCACCACAACTACCACTGGGAGTACATCTTGCACTTCTGTCACATTTACCAGAAATCCTCCAATTAGCCAAATAGAATTAACAGGTATCACTTATTTTCCTAAATGTTTCCAACCCTTTTCTGAAAATGCAACTACCATCCAAGAAATCCAATCATTTAGACTACTGGTTTGATACAAAGACGGCGGGCTACCCACCTTGGTAAGAGAGGATTTCCCAAGTAGTTCTTAGTACCCTGTGTTTCCATCTGGAGAAAAACAACATGGAACACTGCACGTCATGATCAGAGACTCTTACTAATTACAATTGTTATTCTTCCAAAGCTTTTTCTTATCAAATATTTAATGGAACCAGAGATATTAAACCTTTTCAGAAGAAGAATTCTTGAAGAGTTAATGCCTATATTCAATATATGTGGGCAGATTTAATCGTTGGCACTTTAACAAACCACTCTGGCTTACAAAAGGAAAGAGCTTGGGCTGGTGCTTCTTGGGGTCCTTTAGGAACTGAATCATCTGTCTCAAACTGTACACTCAGTCAAGACTTATAGAAATGGTTGAACTTGCTCAAAATACCACCATCTTTTGTGCATCTCAGGGACTGTGGTACATCTGTGCAGACTGGCAGCAAAAGCTGTGAGCCTTGAGATGTGTATACTGCACAACAGTGCAAGGGATGTGTTCACTGGGATGGGTATTTCCCCCAAAGGGCTCCCTACAAATATACTTTTGGTATCGGCTTTCTTTAGTACCTTCCCATCAAAAACATACCCAAAAAAACAAGGAGCAGGTCTTACAGCCTTGGGTGTAATAACAGCTCTTACATCCATAGGTTGTTAGGTGGGAGGAATAGTTTACAATGCTTATACAATCCAAAATGCATCAAGTACAATTGAACAATATGCTTAAGATGCTGGTCAGGGTATTAAGGCCCTCCAAACATCATCAAATTTACTTGACAGTCAAGTGATGGATCATAGAATAGCCCTTAATTATCTCTTAGCAGAAAAATGAGGGGTATGTGCCACAGCAACTACTTCTTGTTGCTTTTATGTTAACTCCTAAGAAGAGGTTGAGTTTGGAGCCAACCAGCTACTTCATAGAGCTAAATGGTTAAGGGATGCTAAGACTCATTTAGCCAGAGATATATGAAATACCATAAAGGATATCTCCCTTCAATGCCATGGTTTCTACCCTTATTAAAATTTCTGGTAATGATTGTCTTAGCTCTGCTTCTTGGACTCTGCATATTAAACCTTTTCATAAAATGTGTTTCTTTTCACCTAAAGGCCATCAAATTTTAGAGTGTGATGCAGACAGAACATTGCATGGACAAGTCCTTTTTCCAAGGCCCACTAGACCACCCTCTGGATGACCTCTGACTGCCACATGAACAATGTCCCTTCACAGCTTGAAGCAGCTAGTGTGGTTTTCTCCCGTTTTCCCTTAATGGCAGTTAGGGTCACCACTCCAGAGTAGGGAAGGAGAGTGGAGGCAGTTAGGGGCTGTTTAGGCAGATAGAGAGGGAGGGTCGCTGGAGAAGAACAGAGAAGGGAACAGGAACAACCATGGGACAGTATCTACACTGCCTCTTCATATAAAGGGAAAAAATGTGGTTAAGAACCTCACCTTAAGCCAGGATGTTGTTCACAAGGGACTGTCCCAACTTAGATGCAGGACAATTAATCAAACTAAATGTCTTTAACTTGACCTAGCTAAGTATAATACCATTAACATGACATCAGCATTGTATGTTTAGCCCCTCCATGGGTTTTTGGTTAGGTATTCATGGGTAATAACCAAGAAGGAGTCAATCAGAACAAACTCAAGCATGTGCATATGCAACACACAGAGGAAGGAACTTTACCCCTCCCATTTGGGAAAAACCTACTGAAGACTTCTAGTTTCTGCAACATCAAAGGCCCAGAACTCAATCCTGTTTCTGGCAATGTGCTTTCTAGCCCCCTCTCTTTGTTGAGAACTTTTCTGTTGCTTAATAAATCCTACCCTACTTACTCTCCAGTGTCCCTGTGTCTCATTCTTCTTGGTTGTGGGACAAGAACTTAGACTTAGCTGTATTAGAAACTAAGCAGACTACAACACTATCAACTCTTTTATTGAAAAATAATGTATTACCATTAAATTTCAAAAAGAAATCACCCACTACTAATCTAATCTAAATCTTCTAATAAATGTGTGGCTATGAGCAAATTATACAATATCTTTATCTACTCTTTCTCTCAAACCTGTTTGGACATAAAATGAGATAGCATAGCATGGAATAACAAACTAATTAACAATAAAGAGACATCCATTAATTGCTTAATCATAATTTTTCAAAGGCAAACATGTAGGCAAATCTTTGCCTTGTAGACAATTACAGCATAAGAGAAAATACTAATGCAAAATGTTTGACAAGAAGCCATCTGAATAAAATCTTTACAATGATTAATGGAAGAGCTGTGCAGTTTTAGTGCCTTTGGGCAGTGAGGCAAAGCATTTTTTTCTTCCTTATCAGTTTTGGTAGGCTGCTAGGAGTGAGGCTGCTTTTCAGAGTGTGTGGGAGAAAATAATTTGTTGCTCTGACAAAGATAGAAAAAAACTGGAGTGAAATACATTTAAGATAGAAACTTTAATCAAGTGACCACTGTTGTGAAAGACATCACGACATTTGCATCATACTGAGAAAGTAGCTTGGAAATGTATGAATCCACAATGGAATACAAGACAAGGAAAAGCACATAGAAACATTAAGTGAAGAGATTGCATTCCCACACATAAAATGAGATGGGACATTTCCAGCCTCCAGATGAAAGTACTTTTTTAGGGAACATTAAATCTGACATACTTTTGCAGACTCATCCCCACCCTTCTCTATAAGCAATTGTTCCTGGCCCCTCACTCTCAAAAACCAAAACAAAATACTTACTTTTGTGGAAGTCCTGAAACATTTACTTTTTTGATGTAAGGTTCAGAAGCCATAATTATTTTTACTTGAATGAGTAGAATTATTTTTAATAGGTATTTTATCTCTTTTATCTCTACTAATGTTAGATTCTGCATTAGGTATGTGAATTTAGTTTTTTTTTTGTGTGTGTGTGTGTCAGAATCTTGCTTTTTTGCCAGGCTGGAGTGCAGTGGCATGATCTAAGCTCACTGCAACCTCCTTCTCCCAGGTTCAAGCGATACTCCTGCCTCAGCCTCCTGAGTAGCTGGGTCTACAGGTGTGTACCACATGCCTGGTTAATTTTTTGTATTACAGTAGAGACGGGGTTTCACCGTGAACAGGATGGTCTTGATCTCCTGAATCACCTCGTGATTCACCTGCCTTGGCCTCCCAAAGTGCTGGGATTACAGGCTTGAGCCACTGCACCCAGCGTGAATTTACTTTTTAAACATAAACATTACTCATCAAAATCACCTATCACAAATCAAGAATACTTAAAAAGTTGATGTTATAGACTATGATTTTTTACCTGGTGCCATAACTAAAGGAACAGAATAAAAGGTTTGCTGATGTTATAAAGAAGCAAAACTAACTTCTAAAGGTCATTTTGGATTTCTTTTACTCATACTTATTGCTGAAATATTAGACATTTACAACCAAACAGCAGTTCTTTGGGGATAAGTTTTTTTTTGTATTCTTTTTTGCCTTTCTCAAGACAAAAGATCCAATTTTAGTATGATGTGAATCAAGCTCATTTGCAATTTACACTCCTGATAAAAATGCAGAATTCATTGAATACTCTGCAACCTCTTTTTTTTCCTTCTAATCTTCAGAATACACGGGTTTATTTTTAAAATTGAGAATAATGCATGGAAAATCTTTTCATCTTATTGATGAAAGAAAGTGTTTGATCCAGCAGGCACTAAAGTTCAAATGCACAGATAAAAGATAAAACAGTAGAGTATTGAAGAGAAGTTCTTGGGCTATGTATTCATTGTTAAGTAAAGACATGAAAAGGATATAATGTCAGTGTATCAAGCTCCAGGAATACGCAAAGATTACAAGATATAATGTTTTAGTTGCTTATCTGTAAATTTAATGAATGTTATTCTTACTTATTTAACACTCTATTGCACATGTCCAATTTTCAAAAGATAAGTCAGATTACATTTTCTCAGAGCTAAGAAGAAATCACATTACCTAACTGTTAACAGAAAAATAATGGGACATATTTTCAGCCAAATTTCTGATCCTCTAAGAATAAATGAGCTGGAGCCAATATAATAATGCTTGAAATACTGTAAAACCTCATATTTTCATATACAGCATCATGTACAGCAGTTTGCATGGTTTTAAAGATGGCATCACACTTGGTCAAGGTCAAGAAAGCACATCTGAAATATTCTCCCAACCTAGCTTACTCAACCTCGAAGCAGAAATAGTGAAGCCTAGCTCATAAAAATATTTGAGTTCTCATGTAAAGATTTTATGTTTAGATAAGTGGTTTTCAAAAGGCAAGACATGGACTCACCAGGGATCTCTTTTCTTACTGATCTATTCGAATATTGATTGTTACATTAAAAACAAATTTCTTTTTGTTTTCAGTGGAAACATTTATCTCACAATAATACCTCTAACCTGCTACAGCACCAGACTTTTCAATTTGATATACACAATGGAAAATAACAACAACAAAACTGAAGTACAAATCAATGATTTTTAACATATATGTTTTATGATATGTTTCAGTGTTTCATTTAATTCAAAGAAGTCAACTTTATAGAAATATTTATTTCTAACAATATTGTAGTTAATAGATTATAGACACAGAAGTAAATTCAATTTCCTCAATGTTAAATGTATTCCATTTTTGGATTACCAAATGCTGACAAAATTATTACTACAATATTTTTTCATAAATTTAATTACTTTTATTAAACTCTTAACCCCAGGTTGCCAATATATAACAAAATAGATTAATTGTCTTCTGCAGACTTTCATATTATGGAAATTACATATGCATTGATGAGTTAACACTGCTATGTTTCATGACTTTTATGGATTTAGCTATATGAGGATCTGTTTAAGAATCTATATGATTATTCAGTGGGTTCTCTAGAAGCAAGTATTTCAGAGCTGAGACAGCAAGTAAGATATATGAAGGTAGTTTAGAATTTGGGGAATAAAAGAGGAAGAGGAAGAATGAATATTTATCAAAATGAAGCTAATTGAGTCTTTCAGAATACTATTCAGTTTAAAATTGATTTTTCTTTGAAAATTTTAGCTTCTTCATAATGAAAGAGGGTAAATGAATAGGTAGAAAACAGACTAATTCAATATCTCAAAAAATTCTAATGCTTTCATTTTGGAAAAGTAAAAAAAAAAGACTTTTTCATACTCATTTTCATCAAATCTTTGCTCAAATGTCATCTTTACAATGAGGCTTACCCTCCCCGTTCTATTATAAGTTGTAACTCCCAGCACATCAGTTCCTTTTATCATGACTATCTCTTTATTTTCTGAAACATAGCTGCTCCTAACATAGTATACGTATTTATGTGTCTGTGTCTGTGTGTCTATGTGTCAGTGTGTGTATTATTGCTTATTTTGTCTCCCTTGACCAGAATATCAACTCCATGAGAGTAAAGATCATGTATTTTTTTTGTTCACTGATACAACAAATGGTTAGAATAGTGGCAAGCACTTAGTACAGACCCAACAGTTATTTGCTGAATAAATTAATGAAAGCATATAAAATGCTTTTCTAGAAACTATTTTATTTGCCATATTAGCAACACTAACAGCAGATTATTATTTATTTTAGGGTTTAAGTAATGTAACCTGAAGATATAGAGGCACAGATCATCTGACAGAGGCTGAAGAGTTCATTTTTCAGCACACTTCATTATTTCTCTATATTTTTATTTCCAGCATTGTAAACATTAAGAGACTTAGTTTGTCTATCCACGATCACAATGCAATAGTTGAAAATGGTTTTTGGACCACTGACATATGAAAATACAATTTTGGTAAATGAAATATAAGATTTGGTAGTGTCAACATATAATAGTCATAATACGAATGTCCATTGCAAAAACAGAGAACCCTGTGGCTGTGGATGGAAATCTATTTATGTTGCCACCAGACAGATATGAATCACAACTCAACTCAAAATTCGGAAACAAATATTGCCTGTTGGTGGGGTATCTTTACTCTCGGAATTGCTTTTGCTACGATATTTCGAAATTTTATGTGGCACTGCAAAACTATGGATGGAGTCAGCAAGTCCACTTGGAGCAAACTTTCTTTTACTTTTTAATTTATTTATTATACTTTAAGTTCTGGGGTACATGTGCATAATGTGCAGGTTTGTTACATAGGTATACATGTGCTGTGGTGATTTGCTGCATCCATTGTCTCATCATCTACACTACGTATTTCTCTTAATGCTATCCCTCCCCTAGCCCCCCATTCCCCAACAGGCCTGATGTGTCATGTTCCCTTCACTGTGTCCATGTGTTCTCATTGTTCAACACCAATTTATGATTGAGAACATATAGTATTTGGTTTTCTGTTCTTGTGTCAGTTTACTGAGAATTATGGCTTCCAGATTCAACCATGTCCCTGAAAAGGACATGAACTCGTTCATTTTTATGGCTTCGTAGTATTCCATGGTGTATATGTGCCACATTTCTTTTATTCAGTCTATCATTGATGAGCATTTGGATTGGTTCTAAGTCTTTGCTATTGTGAACAGCGTGCCTCAATAAACATATGTGTGCATGTGCCTTTATAATAGAATGATTTATAATCCTTTGGATAATGATCCAGTAATGGAACTGCTGGGTCAAATGGTATTTCTATTTCTAGATCCTTGAGGAATTGCTACACTGTCTTCCACAATGGTTTAACTAATTTACACTCTGTCCAACAGTGTAAAAGCATTCCTATTCCTCCACATCCCCTCCAGCATCTGTTGTCTCCTAATTTTTTAATGATCACCATTCTAACTGGTGTGAGATGATATATCAATGTGGTTTTGATTTGCATTTCTCTAATGACCAGTGATGATGAGCATTTTTCATATGTTTGTTGGCTGCATAAATGTCCTCTTTTGAGAAGTGTCTGTTCATAATCTTCACCCACTTTTTGGTGGGTATTTGTTTTTCTTGTAAATTTGTTTAAGTTCTTTGTAGATTCTGGATATCAGCCCTTTGTCAGATGGGTAGATTGCAAAAATTTTTTCTCATTTGGTTGGTTGCTGATTCACTCTGTTGATAGTTTCTTTTGCTGTACAGAAGCTCTTAAGTTTAATTAGATCTCATTTATCTATTTTGACTATTGTTGCTATTGCTTTTGATGTTTCAGTCATGAAGTTGTTGCCAATGCCTATGTCCTGTGTGGTATTGCCTAGGTTTTCTTCTGGAGTTTTTATGGTGTTAGGTCTTATGTTTAAATCTTTAACCAATGTAGAGTTCATTTTTGTATAACGTGAAAGGAAGGAATCCAGTTTCAGCTTTCTGCATGTGATAGCCAGTTTTCCCAACACTATTTATCAAATAGGGAATCCTTGCCATGAGAGAAAAAGCTAAGAAAGTCCCTCACCTCTTTTATCTCTTTTATCCACTTGAAGCTCAGCAGGTTAGGTTAACTACAGAGTGACTCAAACTAATGTTATAAAGCAGTATTTAAACTTATTTAGTAAAAAAATCTACATCAATCATTTATGCAAGCGAGCCAAACGCATATACACTTGACCCTTGAACAATAAAAGTCTGAACTGTGAGGATCCATTTATAATAGATTGTCTTCTACCTCTGCAACCCTGAGAATGCAAGACCAACCGTTCTTCTTCCTTGTCTTCCTAAGCCTGCTCAACGTAAAGATAAAGAGAATGGAGGGCCGGGCGCGGTGGCTCACACCTGTAATCCCTGCATTTTGGGAGGCCGAGGCGGGTGGATCACCAAGTCTAGAGATCAAGACCATCCTGGTCAACATGGTGAAACCCTGTCTCTATTAAAAATACAAAAAAATTAGCTGGGCATGGTGGCGTGTGCCTGTAATCCCAGCTACTCAGGAGGCTGAGGCAGGAGAATTGCCTGAACCCAGGAGGCGGAGGTTGCGGTGAGCCGAGATCGCACCATTGCACTCCAGCCTGGGTAACAAGAGCGAAACTCCGTCTCAAAAAAAAAAAAAGAGAATGGAGACCTCCATAATGATGACTTCTACTTAATGAATAGTCAATATACATTCTCTTTTTTATAATTGTCTTAATCCCATTTTTATCTGGTTAACTTTATTGTAAGAATACAGTTATTTTGGGAGTAGGAGTCCAAAATTATATGTAGATTTCTGATTGTGTGGGAACCAGCAACCCAAATCCTGTGTTGTTGAAAGGTCTGTGATTATCTCATTTTAATGTTACAAATTTTCTATATACAAATAAGAACTTAAAGTTCTTTTCACTGATGACATTAACATGATTTTCTTATTGTTTAGGCATTTTTCTTGCTAGATATCCTCATCTTATACTCAGCTAGAATTAAAACAGTTTGGTAGTGGTGGCCAGGCACAGTGGCTCATGCCTGTAATCCCAGCACTTTGAATGTCCTAGGCAGGCAGATTATGAGGTCAAGAGTTCCAAACCAGCTTGACCAACATGGCAAAAGCTTGACTCTACTAAAAATATAAAAAAGCTGGGTGTGGTGGCACATGCCTGTAGTCCCAGCTACTTGGGAGGCTGAAGCAGAAGAATCGCTTGAACCTGGGAGGTGGAGATTGCAGTGAGCTGAGATTGTGCCACTGCACTCCAGCCTGGCGACAGAGTAACATCTGTCTCAAAATAAATAAATAAAATAAAATAAAACAATTTGGTAGTAACATTAAAAGCATAGCTATAGTATAAACACTAATGAGAAGGAACACTCTTATGGAGGCCTTTACGGCTTTTCTTCTCTCAAGTCTATCACAGATAGTTTTTCCTTTTGATTTATTTTTTCCTCTAATCATTCAAAGAAAGTCATATACAACAATAATGTAATTTCCCATGGCCATGTATGCCTCCATTGGAATACATTTTTGGTCCTTCCTATGTGAGTTACTTACAACAACCTCCACTTTGTTTTCAGCTCAATAACTTTCAATTTGGTTTTCATGTTTTCCTTTTGGCAGCTCCCCACTAACTGCCCAAGTGTGTGTGTTCAAGATTCCAGTTTGCATATACGTGTTTGCCAGGAATATGAGGCTTTTCAGAGGTTGCTTTTCAATGAGGCAAATATATGGCCTCATATTATAAATTATTAATAAGGTGTTATGCACCACTTCCTGTGTTTTAATTAAACTACACCAATGAATTAAGTGAAATCAGAATAAAAAGATACTAGATTTCCCCTAAAAGAAGCCCAAGAATAAATAATATCCATGCAGCACACTGACTTTTAAATTCTGTTTAATTTATCATCCTCATTCACCCTAATCCTATGTATTGCCTTTTATTCAAATATACTTAGAATTCTGACTCACCTGGAATTCAGGCTGCCAGTCAGAAGTGCTTCCTTATGTTTTGTCCTCAACCTTCAGGCTTTTGGCAACAAAGTCTCTTCAGAATAGCTTATCTTCCAGCAATCAGCTAATACCACCTTAGCAAGGCTGATTCATTTCTGTGACTATTTCCCAGCTCTTCAAAGCTATAATTTGTCTTTTCTGGCACTCTGCATTGCCTGAGCCCCCAGAGGTCCTGCATCTTTTCATCCTTTCTCCCACAGCGTTGAAGAATGGAAAGGAAACTAGACAGGCTTTCCTATGCTGGAAGCTAAAGAGCCCCTTGCCCACCATGGTTAGAACTTTCTCATTCTTACTTCTCGGTCAATTTACTTTAAAAAAAATCATTCTTTTTAAGGAGAAACACTTTTAGCTTCCTGCTTCCATCAGCTATAAAATCAAATTCTTGTTTTAAGGAAAGTGTAACTACAATTATTTTTATCAGAAGTTGAAGCAGCTTATTTGCTTTGGATATAGAGTTTTCAGAAGTATTTTTTTAGATAGTTTTAAATTCTCACTGCAAAACAAAACATTATAAATAATACATTAAAAAGATCTATTTTAAAATATAAGATAAAAGTGCATGGTGGTACATTGCTATCCAATTATATAAAGAGTTTTTACTTTTAAATTTTATATTAACTGCTTTAAATTGAGGGGATCCTCCTTACTTGAAATAATTTTAACATACGTTAAATTTAGCAAAACTATTATTTTATTCACAATGAGTAAGCATGCTTTAATTACATAACATGGCGTTTCATGCTCTTAAATCCCGACTTTGCTTTATTTATTTATTTAGAGAAAGGGTCTTCTCTGGCACCTCAGCTGGAGTGCAGCAGAGCAATCTTGGCTCAGGACAACTTCCACCTGGGCTCAAATGATCCTCCTGCCTCATCTGGGACTTCAGATGTGCACCACCACACCTGGCTATTTTTTTTTTTTGTAGAGACAGGGTCTTACTATGTTGCCCAGGCTAGTCTCGAACCCTTGAGCTCAAAGAAACCACCTACCTAGGTGTCCCAAAGTGCTGAGATTGCAGGTGTGAGCCAACGTGCCCAGCTCAACTCCACAGCTTTTTAATTCATCCTTCAGCAAATAATCAGAAATTTTGTATAGAAGAGATTTAGTGGTATACTCTTGAAAGGACAACCAGAGATTCAGTGAGTTGGTAATCATGACAATAGGATTATCAGATCTCCTACTAGTATGAACATAATTAACCAGTGATCTCAATTGCTTTATGAAATCCATAACTCTTTTGCATGATAGATATGCTTCCTGTGAGTGCTCCGAGACAATATCTGAGCATAACAGCTTTACTATAAGGGCCGATTTCTGGGAAAGAAAGATTCCTCTGAAGGGTAACCTTGGCTTACCTGCCTGATCACCTTGCCAGAATTTTCTTAGAACCACACTACACTTCTTTCCTTTCTTCCTTTTTCAAGGTGTCAGATGTCCATCATACCTAAATGTTCTCCCAGACATCTCCAGCTCCTTTCCCCTGTCTCTTAACAAGTGTTTCCACCAATAAATGCCCGGCACATCTAACTGCCTATGCAGTTGTGCTAATAAGACGAAGAAACTGCCATCTATCTGTGTCAAGATGAGGGAGCGCAGTCTGGCTCTCCCTACAGCACGCCCTGGTAACTCCAATGGCATCTTCTCATGAAAGCAACCCATGCCCTTGATCATTTAGTTTTGTCTCTGAACTTTCCAAACTTGACATGTCTTCTTGAAAATGTCACACTCATCTGGAGGTAGCATTTCACATGTGAATTAAGCATAGCCTATGGCTAAATGGGAGGTTATTTTCTCTTTCAATTACAGTACCTTGCTTGAAAGATATGGATTGCCCATACAAATATTACATTTCTTTGACCTGACATTTAATTCTTTTGGAAGACGTGTTAGTGTGAGACTAAAAGAGCAATCTTTAGAAAGTGTATATTTCTCATTAATTAGGGCAAGGATTACTTATGCTGTGTGAATAAGAATATCTACCTCTTGCTGTATTTTCTTAATTAGAAAAAAGTATATTAAGGTAAAACTACTTTTATATACTTATAGCTAAGTATTTATGCATCTGAAATTTTACCTACATCGAGATTGATATTTACATAAACTCATGGCAAATTTATCATTAGCTATGATGTAGTACTAACATGGAAGCTCACAGGTCACATATTATTGTCAGTTGTTCACAGACCGAATAACTTAGGTTATGTGACAGATGGACTGGACAAGCACATTCAGTGATTTTGATTTAACAGACATGAATAAACTTCTTACCCTAAATACAAAATATACTTTATTTACAATATCTGCCCTACATTAAAATAGGGATATCATTTATTTTCTGATTAAAGCATTAACATCAGTTTTAAAACCTACTCTAAAATTAAAAACACTCTCACCAAAGGAAATCTCAAATACATATGGAAGATAAAGTGGCTGAGATGACTCAAGATATATAAAGAGCTTAGCAATTCATCTGACTACTTATCATAAATTTCAATAATATAGACAGCATGTAGATTAAATGAAGAGTAAAGAGGACTTTTGTTTATCAGGTAGGAAAATATATTATTAATTGAATTAAAACTTTATGATACTGGGAGGAAAAGCAGGCATATTAACAGTACAGAACAGGAGATACAGAAATAAAACCAAACATACCTAGATATGGATATATACCTAGGTTTCTCTCTCTCTCTCTCTCTCTCTCTACACACACACACACACACACACACACACACATATATATATATATATATATATATATATATATATATATTACTACACACACATATATATATATATATATATGTGTGTAGTAATAACTATAGGTCAGTCTCAGGATAAAGAAGCTACTTGATAAATAGTGTTAGGATAGCACGTTAGAAATTAAGAAAAACTACAAATATTTACCTGACACATTACAGGAAAAAATATCAGGTGGCTTTTAATACATACATTTATATAAAAATGAGAATGGATTATGTTATTTAACATTAAGAAAAAAGATCTTTAATGAGATTCCAAAGGCAAAAAGAAACATGGTTAATCTATTTAACAGTAGGTGTTTAAAAATACAAAGTAGGAGAGGAAGAGAGGGAAGGAAGCATGAATGCAAAATGCTAAAATTTCAATTGTCCCTAGTTAGAAATTAGCTAAATAACCATCAACATTGGCACAAATCAACATATACATAAGCCAAATACTCTGATAGAAAAACTGCAAAAAACAAAACAAAATAACCTTCTATGGTTATTAGATAACAAAACTAAATATCTTTCTATTGTTACTACGTTCAAACAAGGAATTTACATGAACAAACACTTCTCAAAAGTAGACATAACAGCAGTCGACAAACATGAAAAAATGCTCATCATCTCTAATCATCAGAGAAAGGCAAAGTGAAGCCACAAATAGACACCATCTCACACAAGTCAGCATGGCTTTTGACAAAAGGCAACAAAATACCAGATGTTAGTGAGGCTATGGAGAAAAAGGAGACACTTTAGACACTTTTATTGGGACTGTAAATTAGCCCAGCCACTGGGAAGAGCAATTTGGAGGTTTCTCAAAGAACAACAGTAAAATCAGCAATTCCATTATTGGCAGTATACCCAAAGGAAATAAATCATTCTACCAAAAAGACATATACACTTGTATGTTCACTGTAGCACTATTTGCAATAGCAAAGACATGGAATCATCGTAGATGCTCATCAACAGTGGGCTGGATAAAGAAAATGTAGTTCATATATACTATGGAATATTATGCAGCCATACAAAATGAAATAATGTCCTTTGCAGTAACACGGATGCAGCTGGAGGCCATTATCTTAAGTGAACTAGTGTAGAAACAGCAAACAAAATACCATATGTTCTCACATATAAGTGGAAGCTAAACATTAAGTACACATCGATATAAATATGGAAACAACACTGGGGACTCCTAGAGGACAGAGAGAAAGAGGGAGGGGCACAAAAGCTGAAAAACTACCTATTGGGTACTGTGCTCACTACCTGGGCGACAGGTTCAGTTATATACCAAACTTCAGCATCACACAATATAACCATGTAACAAACCTCCACATGTACCCTCTGATTCTCAAACCAAAGCTGAAAAAGAAAACAAAAATAATAAAATTGTTCAAGGAGACCTAGATCAAATAATTGAAAGTAATTTGATATAATAATGTAGATATTTTAAACAACATTCCATTTCCTATCAGGTGATAAATGGTACAAATATTTCTGATTAATGTTAGTGTCTTTTGTTGAGAGGTAGGGTTCACCTCTTTATGTATATTCATGAGTTTTTACTCACCTTAACTTTCTATAGGGCAATTTGATAGGCTTAAAAATGTGTAATATTTGACCAGTCAATACCACATACAGGGTCAGAACCTGGGAAGACATTCAGAAATAAATTTCAAAATATATATTCAATATATTTAAGAAACTTACAGTTTTTTAAGGTGCAAAATGGCAAACTACTTAAATGCCCTGAGCATACCCTTTATTTAAAATAGATGCAGTAGACAGATAGTTCTTTGAAATTAGAAGCTGGTCCCAATATATTTTTAAGTAAAACAAAACAAAAAACAAATTTCCATAAAATATATTTGATATGATCTGATTTTAATGCACATATACACATATAAAATATTCAATAAATATTTGCATTTTTAATCCAGATGTTGGTTTTGGAGTGATTTATTGGCCTTTTCCTGTATGTACATTTATAATGTCTAATATCTCTACAATTTACATGTTTTGCTTAATGAAAATATAAACTTTGTAAAATACTAACTGTTGCTAATAATGAAGCAATCCTAGTAAAACAATATAAACACTAGTATTTCTTATGTGTATGGAATATAAAGCATTCAGAAACTTTATTTTTATAGCATTTTATGCCTTTGGGGAGCTTACTTTGTTCTCACAATGAAAGCAGCTAAAAGGATAATCTTCCTCTTGGTACATATTTTCTTTATAAACTATGGCCTTTAAATACTTAACATTCTTTAAACTTTGGTGCCCCTGTCATGTGCTAAATTGCGTGAAGAGAACAATGGAGCTGAACTGTTTTAACTTCCTTAGTGAACCAGGCTCAGCCTCAGCAGGTTTTATTATCCATCCATTAAACTTCAAGCAGGAATAGATATCACCTGTTTTAGTAAACCACTTATTCTCCAAGGGTTTTCCCTAAGATATTTCCTCATTACATGTGTTTTAAAAATCAAATCTTCATAAAACCATAATGCTTAGCCTCAACAAAATATTTGTAACTTACTCCTTTTACATTTATTCATCAATAGTCATCTCTGGATAAAAATGACCCATGGAAACATGAATTTTCACTGTCTTATAAAGGTAGAAGGTGTATTATTGTTTATAACTTTACAACTCTACGTGAATATTATAGAAATAGTGATAAAATACATAATCATCTATTTAAAAATTCTTCTGCCGGGCGCAGTGGCTCATGCCTGTAATCCCAGCATATTGGGAGGCCCAGGTGGGCGGATCATGAGGTCAAGAGATTGAGACCATCCTGGCCAAATTGGTGAAACCGCATCTCCAGTAAAAATACCAAAAATTAGCTGGGCATGGTGATAGGCACCTGCAGTCCCAACTACTTGGGAGGCTGAGGCAGGATAATCACTTGAACCTGGGGAGGAGTGGAGGTTGCATTGAGCTGAGATTGTGCCACTGCATTCCAGCCTGGCAACAGAGTGAGACTCCATCTCAAAAAAAAAATAATAATCCAATATATTATATCACTTTATCATTAATAATCAATAGTTTAACATGAATATAATCAATAAAAAATTTGGATTAGTGACATTTATATTATTGATTGTAAGTATAAAAAATCATTAGATAAACATTAGATTAATAATACAGGCATGAAATATGTGAATCCATAACTATCCTTTCTCTAGCTTACAAAGATGAAGGACTTTTGCTGCTAAGTTGCTTCTCTAAAAATAAATTCAAGGTTAATCCTCATTCTAGATGGATTAAAGAAAGGGCAACCTCTTCATGCTGGCACAGTTTTCCTGAACATGTTTGAAGATTTATAACTGGGAACTCTGCCCTAAATAAACACATTTGATATGTGAGCATGGACTCTTGGCTTTGGCATATTCCGCCCATCTGTTTGTTTGGCATCATTCCTACTTACAATTTGGTTGGAATTCTGCCCCAGGAATTAGGTGCCAAATGGCAACATTTTAAATAAGATACCACATATAATGCCTCCCTGATCTGGGTGGAATATCCCTTATAATTGAATCCAAGCAATAGCATAAAGCCTGTCTTTATCCTTCATCACAATAGTTGGGTGTGTGTTCAAGATGACACAATTAGCAGATTAAATATGCCAACATCATACTTCTGTCAGTAAAGTCTGCATATTTTATATGTGATTACTGTCAAAATTATAGGATTAGTATTTCTTTTGCTATTGCTTTACATTTTACATAAAGTTTCTATATACACTTCCATAGAATCTTTTTTTTCAATTAAGAAGTGTAAAATAGAACTTGCAAAGATATGCCTCACTCACAAAAATTTCAAATCAAATATATATATCCAAAGGCAAAATGCTTTTAAAACATTGTAATAGAGCGGTCAACCATTAGCGAATTTATTTTAATACATTGACACACAATAAAATACCAAGAGACTTTAAAGGTCACATATGAATAGAATATGTATTTAAAAAAGAACTAAAAGTTAGTACTAATAGAAGAGAGTAGAGAAATTACCTCAAATGTTAGTACTGCAATGCTTCCTACCAGTCAAATTTAGATAAAAAATTGTTCATTCATTCATTCATTCATTCATTCAGTCTTTCAAAAAAAAGTCTGAGTAATGAATGATATCAATAAAAAGAAACATGTTAGTAAGAAATTGAGGGATTTACTATAAAATATTATGTGCTAATATAACATAGAAGATAGTAATCTGTATGCCAAACTAATAACTGAAAAACTGCAACATTAATTATCTACTAAAGAGTCGCTTAAGCAAGAGAAGCCATTTTATACTAAAAGAAGATTCTAAGTAATGCCATCTTTGAATTAATATGATATGGTCCAATTTAATGTCTTCAGTTGGAATATTGTTATTACTGTTTGATAAAATATTAAGCTAATTATTCACAGGTTTTCTTTATGTCCTTATTGGAATCATGAAAACTATAACTCAATATATTAAGGCTAACTATCTTCAAAAATAATGTGGTTTTATTAGGAAATATTTTTCATTTCTTACCCTAAAACAGATAACTAAAACACCTTGCTATTATATTAACCTCATGAAACTGGTTAATAAACTCAGGAGTTATATTGGCAAATATACTGAAAGCAAGGACCTAAATTGACGTATTTGGTTTCTTAATATAGCATCTATATTGTCAAATTCATCTTTCAGCTTATGACTACATAGGTTATTTTCATCTAACCAAACACTGACACATTATATTAAAGTATATTATGTTAGTTTATTTCCACTGTTTTCAAACTATTTTAAATAAGAAACATTTTAAGTATGGTTTATAGTATATGTTTATAAATATAACTAGAATGAATAGAGCAAGAAAGAATACCAGCAAACATTTACTATAAATGTTACTCGAAGGCAATTTTAACTGACTGTAAACCAAGAATATGAAGAGAAGAAATGACTATTTTCATTCATGCCAGAGTCAACCATGCATATTTGATAACCTAATAAATGAGGGAAGTATACCTCTGTACTCTTCCCCAAAGGTAAATTATCAAATTAATGTCAAGGAATGTAATTTAGTTAGGCAGAAATCATAAACATTTACATTAACTTCACTTTTCCCTTTTGATCTAGAGACATAATTCCCTCTTAAGAAATTGACACGTAACTCATCACATTATCTATACTTGCAACAAAACAAATGCAAAACACCTAGTATACTGTAGAACAGCCTCTTAGGAAAATGGGACTGGACTCAATGAAAAAATGATTTTATAGGATAAATTAACAAGGAGGATAAATTAACAAGGATAAATTAATCAAGGATACTACTGACAGTGCCAAGGAAGCATGTGAACTAAGTACTCACCTAAAATAACTAGCACCCTGTCTACTCTCTCTTTCTCAAGCTTCTTCAAATGGCAAAATTCAGTCCTTTTTTTCTTCTCTGACCCTAGCTTAGTAGGTGGCATCTAACTGCATCTGAGAGAATGTTTTAAAGTGAAGATACCTCCACTGCTTCTACTTGGCTTTGGCAGTTGCATAAATCACTGGCAAGCTACAAAGAAAAGGAAGTAGATGTCAGAAGAAAGGATAATGAATTTCTTTTTAGACATGTTAAATTTAAAATGTCTAGAGAGAGTCAATAGTGATGCCTGGCAAGAAAGTAGGAAAACAAAGAATGTTTTTCCCCTCTTGCAGATCTACTACCAACTTTATATTCAGTAGTCTAAATCTTTATCTTTAGTCTATAACATTTTCTTGAACCACTTGTATACTACATTCTCCATGTAGGACTGGGAGAAATTGCTGGATTGAGTTAAAGTTGAACTTTAGTAGCATTTACAAGGAAAATGAAGACAGAAGTGGGAAGGGAGCTTAGCATACTACTGTAAGAGCAGTTGCCATACTAGACCATGCAATTTTATGGTAGAAACAGGATTAAGGGGAAGTTTTGCTTTTTATTCTATGTTCCAGCTATGACTTCCTGTGTCACCCTTTATTCCCAATGTTACTGCCACAGTTGAGGCCATCATCCCCTCTAGCCTAGATTGTCTCCATTGCTATCTATGTCAACACCCATTCAAATGGTCTCAGTGCCACTATACAGTTTCAAATGTATTCAGATTATGTTACTGTCTTGTTTAAAAGCCAGCATGCGGCTGGGCACAGTGACTCACAGCTGTAATCCCAGCACTTTTGGAGTTCAAGTTGGGTGGATCACCTGAGGTTAGGTGTTCAAGATCAGCCTGGCCAGCATGGAGAAAACACATCTCTACTAAAAATACAAAAAATAGCTGGGTGTGGTGGCACACACCTGTAATCCCAGCTATTTGGGAGGCTGAGGCAGGAGACTCGTTTGAACCCAGGAGGTAGAGGTCACCGTGAGCTGAGTGAGACTGCACCACTGCACTCCAGTCTGGGTGACAGAGTGAGACTCCATCTACCAAAAAAAAAAAAAAAAGCCAGCATGTGTCTCCATTACCTCCCATATTAATGACACTTTAGCTCCAACTTTGCTTGTATCTTTCCTTACCCTCTCTTTCACTCCCCTTGCTTCTTAGTCTTTCAAATCTGTGTATACATTGGCATCAGAACACTGTCTCTGCTTCAATTGCCCTTCTTCTTTTGTCTGCCTTCTGCGCTCCTGTCAGTTTACAACAGATCCCACTTTATCAAAGTTAATTTCTTTTTACATTTTCTCAGTTCCTGAAGCATTGGTAAGTATCTGCATTTCCCCATTCATTGCTCTGTGTACCGGTTAGTTTTAACAGGATAGCAACAAAGACTGAATTATTGCTTTCTTCCAGCTACCTTGCTGAATCCTAATTTAAATAATCATCTTTTATCTTCCTGACACCATGACTCAGGCACTACTATGCCCATTGTGCAGAGAAGGACACTAAGATTACAAAAGATTAAGTAGCTTTACAAAAGTGGCGGTCATATTTAACAGGATAGGGGGCAGGACTTAGGCTTCCCAATGCCTTTCCAGGGCTCCCTTCTCTTGTTTATTTCAAACTAAAGAGGGAGAGCACATAGCACATTGAAGGCAGGAGATGCCTCTATTATCATTAATGTTGTCAAATATTTCCCAAAATAAACTAATTGATTTTGGATACTTCAGTAAATACTTTTTGACTTATTCTAATCATCTAAATAAAAGTGGTAGGGAAGAAAAAAGCCAGTAGCTTATGTACATGTGTATGCATGTACAAGTACACACACATACACAGATGCAGACACACACACAAGCACACACTGAAATAAAAAAATAATTGGACCTGTAAAGGTTTAAATAAACAATTTAATTGGACTATTTGCTTTTACAGTAATTAAAAAATTAAATGAAGACATTTTCTCATTGTTAGTAAGAACAATTGAGTACCTTCTGTATGAAAAGTATGTACTTTGTGCAGTAATAGAAAACAGAAGAGAGGTGTTTTTCATAGAGTTGAGAGTCTAGGTTTTAGAACATGTTTTCAGACTTTAAATTCAATGCCTGAATTCAATTCAATTCAATTCAATTCAATTCAGTTCAATTCAAGTGCTGCATATTATATAGTGACTGTATATAGTCATCCTGTATCTGTATCTATACCACATCCATAATGTATTCATTTATCTAAATCTTATTTCTATTGTGATTAGTATGCTCACCATAATGTATACTATATAACTATTTCTAATGAGCACTGTATAATAGTATTAACAATGTACATGCATAAGTAAGATGGTATTTGGAGAGAGATACTGTTATTTGAATCCAAATAGTTTGATAAAGAATGAATCAAAAGTGATTCAATGACTCAAGAATACCTGGGAATTGTTTTACGAGGATGGACTAGGCAACCATTTATATAAGTATCTGAATAAAATAGAATAGGGTTTATAAATGTATTCAAGAGTATCTGCAGTGATTCTTAATCTTGGTTAATGGCTAAGATAACTAGCAGCTGCTATCATGAAGTATCACACACTGGATGATTTCAACAGCAAACATTTACATTCTCACATTTCTGCAAGTCTGAGATCAGGATGCCTGCATGATTGGGTTCTGACGTGAGACCTCTTCCTGGCTTGTAGATGGTGCCTGGCTGTGTGCTGTGTGCTTGCATGGCACAGGGAGAGAGAGCAAGCTCTCTGGTGTCTCTATTTACAAAGTCTTTCATGAAGGCTTCATCCTCATGACCACATCTAATTTTAATTGCCTCCCAAAGCCCTCATCTCCAAATACCATTACATTAGGATTTGGGCTTCCACATATACATTTGAGGTGGGGGGCACAAACATTCAGTCCACAGCAATTCCTGATCTGCCATGGGAAGAAGCTTGCACAAGCCTCCATTACTGTTATTTTTCAATATATTTAGACACATTGTTTTCTTCCCCTTACTCTTAGTTAAACATATATCAAAATTGTAAGATTATAGATGTTTGTTTAGTTTCCAAAATGTATATTCTCATGTTTATTGTCATATGTTCTTCATCACCAGTATTGATAAATTAAAATTATTCCTAGCAATTAAGTGAAAATTAATTCCCCCTATCAGTTACAAAATTAATAGTCACTTCAGTACTGTTTCCATAATATCTGGACTATAAATCATGCAAATATCTTTGTATCCTTTATTGATACCTAGCCATATTCCTGTTAACCATGAGGCTTTTTGGTTTCATTGTTTATTTATGTGTTTTATCAAAAATATACTTTGCTTTCTTCGATCTTATCTGCAATTGAGTTCCTACTTCAAGGAATCATTTTCTACTTCTACAGACAGCTTCTCCCAATATGATGTGCTGTTGGCTTTCCATTCATTGCCTGGTTTCTAAATACAAGTTGCTTAATATAATCACTGACTATCTCTTCTCAATTTCACTTTTTATAATTTATTTTACGCCCCTATCTTCAATGGAGTACCCAACTCAAAACTCCACCAATGCATCTTCCATAATCATCAGAGGGGATATAAATAGAAAACACAATAACCTGATTGATCACATCAATTGAAATATTACAGTCACCTCAAATTTATCATGTCCAAAATGAAATTCATGATCTTCCAGACACACACCTTCTTTATCTCCAGTGCTCCCTATCTCATTTCACAGGATAGAAAATGGAGAATAATCACTGATACATCTTCCTTGCTTACTCACCACCACTCAATCAGCAAGTCCTGCTGATTCAACCTCCTAAGTATCTTTTGAGTCTGCTCATTTTTTTACTGCTTTACTTTCTTTTTCTATTCTAATGACATGTCCTTTTCTAATTCACATTTACTATTGCAACAAATTTTTAACCAATTTCTCCATAGTCACTATTGCTTCTTAATAATTTATTTACCACAACATGTACAAAATGCCTGTGACAAGCCACTATGGTGGAGAGGCTGGAGCCAGACGGTATGGTTTGAAATCAGGCTCTGTCACTTACCTGCCTCATAAGCTTGGGCAAGAGGCTTTACCTCCTAATGCCTCAATTTGCCCCCCTAACAGTGAAAAAATAATAATAATTCATTCACAGAGTTGTTGTAAAGAAAAAAAGAACAGTGAGTGGGAACACTTAGCATGGTTCCTGAGTAGATTCAATTCCCCGTACACATTAGCCAGCATTATTTCATGGATTCCATGTGTTTGGATTTAAAGCCCACTATGTAGAAGGTTTTAGGCTAGCACATGCAGTAGAGCAAGCAGGGCAGGATGGCTCTTTCTTCCTCCAGGAGGACTGGGACTGCTAAGCATTCCTGGACCCTTGAAGCCAGCTGCTCTAAGCTTGCCCAGAAGGCTTCAGTTGTCAAACTTAATTGATTAGATAATGCATGTCCACCGACTTCTCTTAAAAATGACCCTGCTTTGTCAGCCTCAAGTACACATGGTCTTGTGCCTCCAATGTGACACTCAGCCACTTCTAACCAGTTTCTAGTACCTCTTGGCCTACTTGTGATTAGCCCAACAGCCCTCACGTGCTAACCAGTGTGCATTTCTGATAGAACAGGTAGAACACTGTCTTTTGAATGAGAGCAGTAGGTGAAGTGGTGTGTGTTAGCTTGCTCAGGATTGATCTTGAGATTTCCAGGAAAAGTGTAGGCCTCTAGTAATGCCCCAGGGGAGAAGTAGCCATGATCTTGGGTTTAACACAATCAACCTTGGCCACACCTCAAGCAACCCAGATCTGGTAACACCAGAGGAGAGGTTCAGGCTTCTCCCATCATGAATATCCACATAGCAAATGCTTTCACTGGCTGCCCAGATCACATACAGTATTTGTGCCAAACGGGGTGGCTCCCAGTGTGTTATGTCAAAGGGAGCTGGTGCTACACCTGACCTCTAATACTGGGCTGCCGGGATAGTAAGGCAGAGAAGGTATTAATATTTGTCTGGTGGTTTTTCTGTAGCAAATTGACTGTGTACAGTGTTTTTTGACAATATACCACAACAAGCATTCCCTTCCCACAAACACAGTAAGTCCTATACTCTTATATTCTTCATACGCTAATGTACCAATGAAGAGATATACATAAAGGAAATGCAAAGGAACTAAAAACAAGAACATGTGGTAAATTTTTATAAAATCCCTAATTCTCATCTTACTAACAACTGGTAAGTGACCACACAGGTGTCATATATTCTTTTGCTATTAGGATAACTGATTAAGGATCACTCTTTAATAGGTTGTACTCCTTTAACATGTATTTGCTTTACTATAACAAAAGTAAGAGGATCCATTTACATAGAGGAGTGCTTTCAACTCTAGTTCCACATTACAACCAACTGGGGAGATTTTGAAATACATTGATGTCTCTGCCTTACTCTCATAGATTCTGAATTAATTTGTCTGGGGTGGGGTGAGGGCAAGGATACTTTTTATATTGGTCCTTATGTGGTTCCATTGTGTAACAAAAGATTGAGAATTGCTGTATAGAGTTTGAAACTCTTGGGGTGAAATGTGAAAGCATTTAATTAGCATTTCTCATTATAGCAAATGTTGAAAGCTTCTATGTCCTTTCATATTAGGAGCATGATGTATCCAGGAGAAGACTATAAGAACTTCAGCATCATAAAATGCGAAATAATTTTGTGTCTCGAGGATGAAATAGCTTAGTAAGACTGTAGCTTTCAGTGGAGCTAGATTTTTTAATTAGATTAAGACTATTTTATTTAATATGATCACCTTGATTTCTTCTAAAGAATCACTGTTTGTGTTCAAGTAGTTCAGAAGTTCAAAAAGACTGACTACAGTCTAGGACACAGAAAATAAAAATACATCTAAAGCTAAAAGCCAGGGAAATTGACACAACTCCGTACTACACAATGTGAAGAAAAGGAGCAGACAGAAAAAGCTTTCTAGCATCTTTTAAATGACACCAATGACAGAGAAATGTTTCATATCTGAATTTTTTGAGGAGAGTGAATTTATTTTAATGTGGCAGTTCTACTTTAGAACTGAAGAAAAAAGTACCCTTTTTACACCATTATCATTTGGCTTTGGAGAGGCAGTGCTAAAACTTGATAAATTTTAGCTTTCAAATCTGAGCATCTAACTTTGGCACAAAAAAGCAAAGCGTGAGCATGCAGTACTGGCATTAGAGCACACAAAGCCCCAATTCTGTTGCCAGCAGCAAGTGCACATTTCAAGTCCTATCCTGGGAGCTGGCACATAATTTCATAAATTCATTGCCCTCCATCTGTGTATTGTTGCTTAGCTCCCTACTCAAGCAATAGGTAGAGCTTCAATGACACAGACGATGTCCTATGTTCTCCTATAATTTATGACTCTTTGAATTTTCAGAACAAAGGCCATATTCAGTAAGGACCCACCAGAGTTTGCTTCCTTTTACTTTCCCTTTTTCTCATTATGCTTGACTTTTTCTTTTATCTTGGGACTCAGCTTTCACTTAGAGTTGGAAATAAATCTTTTTTCTTCTTCTCAGCTTGCCCTTGACTGCTATGGAAACCAAAAAGAGCTTTAGAAATCCCGGAAAATTGATTTTTTTTTCCCTTGGATAGAGGCTGGGAGAGTTTACCGAAGGCCTTTTAAACTCTTAACGTAGGCTTAAATGTCTGAAAAGGGAAGAAAATGCATGCTCCCTTGAATTGAATCCAAATTGTTTTAGCTGTTATACACAGGAAAAAGAAAAAAAAAATAATGAGAAGCTGACAACATTTGTCTCTCAAGTGTCAGTATAAATATCCTACACTAATTGCAACCTACAAAAAGAAATAAAATTCAGAAAGACATAAGATGCTATCTCAAAAGAAAAAGGACAATTCACTTGATATCTTTCCAATTCACATGTAAATTGTTGCTCTTTTGTCAGAAAATGCTGGTTTTCAAAGTCAGACACCAGCTTCTTCATTTATTTCACTTACTACAAAATGTTACGAAGTCATTTTTCTGATGTTTAATATCACCGCAAGTATTCCCCCAATCCAAGGTGAAAAAGAGTTCAGTTTAGAGAAATTATTTGGGAAATATGAATAATTTAAGAAGATGCTTGTTTTTGTTTTGAAAATATCATGTTCAATGGCCAACTGTACCAACATTCTCTGCTTTGCATGAGTTGCAGAAAGCGTCTTTTTTTTTTTTTTTGAGACGGAGTTTTGCTCTTGTTACCCAGGCTGGAGTGCAATGGCACGATCTTGGCTCACTGCAACCTCCGCCTCCTAGGTTCAGGCAATTCTCCTGCCTCAGCCTCCTGAGTAGCTGGGATTACAGGCATACGCCACCATGCCCAGCTAATTTTTTGTATTTTTAGTAGAGACGGGGTTTCACCATGTTGACCAGGATGGTCTCGATCTCTTGACCTCGTGATCCACCCGCCTCAGCCTCCCAAAGTGCTGGGATTACAGGCGTGAGCCACTGTGCCCGGCCCCAGAAAGCTTCTTGTACTGTCTCTCTGGTTGTTAATAAACCATGTGGTCACCACTGATTTGAAAATCATTTGGTGTTAGAATGAAGATAAATAAACACACAGCAGCATTTTATGAAAACACATTGCCATGTATGTACCTATGCAACAATCCTGCATGTTCTTCACCAAAAAGAACATGTTCTACCCCAAAACCTAAAATGCAATAACATATATATTAAAAAAAAAAGTAAAGAACTTTTTAGTCTAAAATTTCCATTTGTTTTTTTTTTTTCAACTTTTATTTTAAATTCCAGGGTACAGGTGCAGATGTACAGGTTTGTTACATAGGTAAACGTGTGCCATGATGGTTTGCTGCACAGATCAACCCATTGCCCAGGAATTAGGCCCAGCATCCATTAGCTATTCTTTCTGGTACTCTCTAAAATTTCCATTTTTATTAATATACTTTATTTCTAGAGATATATAGGCTTCAAAGTTTCCTTTAGTAATTACTTTCATCTCTTTTAAAAATAAAAGAGAGAAAAATTTTACTTTCAGATACATTATACAATCATCATCACCATCATCATTTCTATCCTCATCAGCATCATCATATGTAACAAGTCATCATATGACTCATTGATTTGTGTCTGTTAGCACATGTAAGTCTTATAGGCTATAGTTATTCAACAGTTGTTATCATCACTTTAGAGAATAGAGAACTGAAACTCAAAGAACTGAGACTAGTTGGTAGCAGGGCTGAGATTTTTGTCCAGTGGTTTTTGACCTTTACCCATAGCCTTACTTCTAAATGTAACTGTAAAATAATTCACTCACTTACTAAAGATCTACTAGGTGCTGCCCTATATTGAGTATAAAGTATTGAAAAGACACACGTGAAATTCATGTGCCATTTTTAAAGAGATATAGGGAAGAATACGTGAGATATGGAAGAGAATGTCATACTCAGATGTCTGTTTTCGGAAGATCATTCTGCAAACCTTGTGGAGAACATTTTGTGAGGGCTATGAGAGAAGGAAGTGTTACTAATGAGAAGACCGTGGCATCAGTCCAGCCAATTTATCATAGTTGTCCACATGAAGGTGGAAGAAATAGTTATTAGAAGTGGTTTGTACTCTGGAGAAATGAAGACAGAGGGGAATTTTCTGAAAGGTATAGAAGTGGCATAGGTGGGAGAAGGGTTGGTGAGGATAAAGGAATCAAGAATAATTACTAGGATCTTCCCTGAGCAACTGTTCAGTGATTAGAACAATTTATAGTCTGAAGGCTAGAGGTAGATAGTGGATCGACAGTTCTCTATTGGATGAGTTTCATATTATCAAAAAATCTTTCCTTGTAAAGGTATCAGTTAAATTGCTTAAGTGAACATGGATATCAGACAATAGGCAAAGTCTTGGTGCACTGTTCTTCAGAAAATGGAACAATGGGAGACTTTCTTTGGATTTGGCAACGTGGAAAATGAAAAGCGTACTCTTTAAGAAGTTGTGGATAGAGAATCTTGATTAGAGTAGCACATTTGTGACTGAGATTCAAGAGGATGTAGACGACTCTAGTAAGAGTTCTTTCTAGAAATGTGCCTGTAATGGGAAGCAAAGAAAGAAAAGAGTAACTAAAGAATGTCGAGAATATATCTTGTTTAAGATGGAAGACATAAGCATGCTCACAATGCTAATGAAAGCAGACTCAGTGGAGTGGGACAGATTGTGCAGCCCACACAAGATTCCTAAAGGAGGAGGGCCCTGGAGAACAAGACCAGTGATGGGATTCAGAAGACTGACTCTACACAGGGCTTGTGACACAGGGCAAAATTCTCCCTGCAGAGTAGGAGAAGAACAATGCAGGGAAACATGCAGACACATGTACGTTTTAGGCTTTGGCAATATGAGCATGAGGAAAGCTTCTACTTTGTCAACAGATAGCATTTAATAACCAACCTTCGTTAAGCCTTGCCATACCCCAGGCATGTTCTAATGCACTTTCTATGTCTTATCCACGTAATGAGGAAGGTGATATTGATAACTTCCTTGCACTGGTGAAGAAAGAGGCACAGAAAAGATAAATAGATAAATATATTTTCCAAGATGATCAAAGTGGGTATCAATGGAAGCTCTGTAACTTTAGTTTATACTTTTAAGCATTAAGCTGCTGGACCTCCAGAAAAATTGTGAAATACAGCTGAGTGAAGAGACCAAAGAGAGATTTCTATATTTTTAAAATTGCTAAAATATTTTAATTGTACAAGTTTTGGAGATAGGTTTAATATTTGATACATGTATATAATGTGTAATAAATGAATTGTAATTAGGATAGCTATTACCTCAAATATTTATCTCTTCTTTGTCTTGAAAATGTCAAAATTCTTCTCTTCTAGCTATTTTGAAAACATAATAAACTATTATTATTACTATTTTTTTTTTGAGATGGAGTCTCACTCTGTCACCCAGGCTGGAGTGCACTAGTACAATCTCGGCTCACTGCAACCTCCACCTCCCAGGTTCAAGCGATTCTCCTGCCTCAGCCTCCCCAGTAGCTGGGATTACAGGTGTGTCACATGCCTGGCTGATTTTTTGTATTTTCAGTAGAGATGGGGTTTCACCGTGTTGGTCAGGCTGGTCTCGAACTCCTGACCTTGTGGTCCACATGCCTCAGCCTCCCAAAGTGCTGGGATTCTAGGCGTGAACCACCATGCCTGGCCTAAATTATTTTTAACAATAACTTATCTACTATACTACTTGGTATGGTATCTTACCAGTTTTATTTAACTGTATTTCTGTACCCATTAACCAACTTAAGAGCTAGATCTTTAAGTGGTGGAAACAGATTAAAAAAACAAAATTATATGTGATTTGGAAATCAAGTTACTAAAAAACAGCAAGAATTTTAATTGAAATCAGTTAATAGTTAATTTAGTTGTATGATGATTACATCAATACACACAAGCCTACATTTATATATATATAAATTTATATATAATATATTATATATTATGTTATATATTATATTTATATAATTATAATATAATTATATTTTATTATATATAATTTATATATATAAATATATATAAATAAATAAATTTATATTTAAATAATTTATATATTTAAATATATAATATAATTACATATAATATAATAAATATATAATATAATTATATATTTAAATATATAAATATGTTTATATATATATAAATATATATATAAATTTATATATATATAAATTTATATATATATATAAATTTATATATATATAAATTATATATAATATATAACATATTATATATAAATATAATATACATACTATTTTTCCAACAGGAAGATATTATTTATAAGCATAATGGCAAATATTAGTTGATCTCCTTCTCTTGTACAATATGTGACTGAGAAGTTATACAGGTTTTCCTCATACTGGATTATTTGTTTTGATTTCTAGTATTACCCACCAATGTTCATGAAAGTCATCAATTTGGATTCTTTTTTTCTTTTATTTTCCCCTGGATATTTTGTCTGAAATTAAATCTAGACTCTATCACCTGGATCTCTCTAGGTCTGAGAGATTTGGGGGAAAAAGCCTTACATTTTAAGGCTGTTTTCTCAAAATTGGATATTAGTGGAACTTCATTACTTGGTTAATGTGAGGCTTCAATGACAGACATTAATGGCAGGAACAAATGGCAGTATTGTTATTGTTGATATTATAATAAAACATCTATTTTTCTTCCTGCATCAATTTCTGTCATTCTCCAATCCATTTTGCTTACCTCTCAGTCTAATTCATGTTGTATAAAATCAAATTGCTTGTATCTCTCTGGTGCCTACAAAATTTAGTAGCTTCCCATTGCTGTCAAAATAGAATCTGAAATGCAATTACCTTTCAGACTACACCAGAGTGTTGCCTATGTCACAGGCCCTAAATCTGTGCCCTCATTTTCACCCCAACCTTCTTTAAGTCTCAAGACGCTTCAGGTTCCTTCCTACTTCAGGGCCTTTGCACATTCTGTTTCCTCAGTATGGAATGTTTTAAAAATTGCCAGACTTTTAGCTGTCACCCTCATCACTATACTAAGATTTCTAACCAATCTTTGGATACCTTATACCTGTTTATTCTTATCTTCTCATATTAAATGTCATTCTATCTAACAAGCATGCTATGTGCCTCAGAGGAAGGTGTGGTTTTACTTGGCTTATGAAGTCTTAGCATTTCATCACTTGTAAATTTCAGCATTCTTTACATTTGTATTCAAAGCATTAAATAATTAATTGTAGTCTCTCCTGTAAGATAAATATGAATAAATAAATAAATATATACACAAGAACCATCAGGCCAAGAACTGTGCCTATCTGTGCTTTGCATGTAGTAGTAACTCGATAAATTAATCATAATTGAATGAGTAACTATAAACATTTAAGGCTCGAAATCTGTTTGAACATTTCATTTATGCTATTATTGACAATCTGTACAATTTCTTTGAAAGCATCTAAACATCCCTATGGATACATCAAAAAGAGATTGAGATGTCTAAGAAACACTTTCATAAAATTTATTTTAAAACAGATAAAGTGCGTGTAAAAAAGGGATTACTGAATTTGAGACACTAACAAAGTATATGGAAAAATACAATGAATATTTAAGAGAGAAACAAAGACAGAACATAACCCTACTCATGTTATTAACATGAACCCAGAAATACACAGTCATTGAATGCTCTCACTGGTCCACATGGTGTGCACAAGGATGCCAGACCTAGAAAGGCCAACTTCCTGTGTCATTCTGCTGATAAATTACAAGGAATGGGTTAAAAGCAAGGTATGTCTGATTTAGTATTCTGTTCCCCAACCACTACACCAAACTACCTCAACTCAATTCTACAGACATCTGCAGAAAAGAGAAAGCAAAGTAAACATTGAAAGAGATTATTCAGACTTATCTATTGAGAAAGAAATTCTTTCAGGTGGCTTTTAAAAGGAGGTAAAAAAATGTATTGAGTGAATAAAACAGTCAGTATGCAGTGAGGCCAGTCATTATTAATGTGGGCCTCTCACCATCAAAGGTAGTTAGGTCTGTACAGCGAGAGTTCTGGAGTAGCACAGATTTGAGACATCTTGGGGTTTGAATTTAATCTAAGGAATACCCTAGTGTTTTACAACATATTGCAAAGACTGAAATATTTCTCTTATTTTACATTAGAATCACTGAAGATACTCTTGAGTTTTCAACTTCTTTCCCAGCATATTTTAGACCAATTCACTATAAACCAGGCGTTTCAGGACCAAGAATCACCCAGTTAGATCTGCTAAATTGAACAAATAAAACTTTAGGGGAAGAAAGGATTAGAAGAAGAATTAAACTTTGAATGTTCTTTTATAAATAATTGTAATAATGCCAACAATAATCATAATAATGACAATGAAAATTAGTATAAAAATTATCCGAAGTAAAATTTATGGCAAAGTGTTAAACTGAGATAAGAATCAAGTTTATTTTAAACACAAGTTCTTGTACCACATCAAATGTCAAAATGGAGTAAATTTAGTAAGTAGGTTATCTACTGGATTAATACAATCTAACTGCACTTTGCTTGGCATTAGGATGGCATACCTGCTAGGTGGCTTGTGAAAATGAAACATTTAATTTTAAATATTGTTTAGTTACATTAAGTATTTATATGAGGCTTGTGACCATCTTACTGGGCAGTGCATGTCAAATGCCTCACTTTGTATTATAATCAATTACATAAGGAGATGTCATTCATATCCTTTCCTGCTCTCTTAGCTTTTCTACATTTCTTTTGTCTCAATTGTTCCTTAAGCCAACACTTTTCTTTGAATGCGTGCTTTATAAAACTCATTTAACCTATCTCTCTCAAAGTTCCCAAATCTGAATGCCAAGGACAATGACATCTATTGTTAAATCTGAATTCAATTACCTCATGAGAGATTGTGAGAATTGATATTATGACATTTGGAAAGCAGAATTGTAATGAAGCATGGAATAGAACTGACCACTGATACCAGTAAGTTAAAAGATTTCCATGCATTTATTAGGCTCCTAAACAAGTAGAAAGTGGTGGTGAGGGAAGTTTGTAACACTACTGAGACTATAGTAACAACAACAAGCACTAGTTTATTAAAGAGTTCCCCAGTGCTTTCATCCACGTATGTGCATATTCTTTATAAATAGAGTCACTTGGCCTCCACTAGGGACTCTACCTTCACGTCAACTTCCTAAGGTGTGACAGTCACTTTTTTAGGGCAAATAACTCCTTTGATCCACACACCCTCTCGGCTGGATAAAAATTAATTGCGCTCAATTTTTATCTGTTTATTGTTTCTTTCTCTGTCTAGTGTGTCTAGATGATTTAAGGGTTGATAGGAGACACACCCCAAAAGAAGTATTCTGTATTGAACTGTGAGTACTCACTCAGGAGTGGGAAGTAAAATTACCCATGCTTACTTCAGCGTCATATGGAAATATCTATCAACATCTGTAACTATATTCCCAAAAAGCTAGCAAAATTGACATTACTTTATTCAATCTACAGATACTGCATAAATATCCACTGTGACTCAGCAATGTGGTATGTTGTGGGTATAAAACACTGAATAAAGTAGTCAGGGACTTACAGTAAAATCTAATGGATAACATAGTAAACGATTTATAAAGAAACAAATTCACACAGAATATGATCTTCAAAAGACTTTGTCTCTTTCATTCTTTCTCCTTCTCTTTTATTTTCCTTTCTTCATCTCTCCCTCCCTTTTTTATTTCCTTTGTTCATTTTAATTTAGGTTTTCTTCTGGCTTGATTTCTTAGCTTTCTTGCTTTCTCTTTAGATGCCTGCCACTCTGTTTTAAAACCTCCATATTCACTTTGGTTTCTGAATAAATAAACAAGATCATTACACTTATGTCTAAAGTGAGTACAAATTGGCACTAAGTGAATGCATTTTGTGATATCTTTTTGGCAGTGTGTATTTCCTTAAAGTACTCCACAATTTAAGACACATTTTAAATCGTTTATGTTTCCAATAAGGAGGTGACAAGAAACCTTGTCAATGTTTCTCATCAGTACAAACCAAAAACTCATGAAAAGAAACATGCAAGTTTAGTTTGAATTGAGAGTATAAAGCTGAAATGTAATAAACAGAAAGTATTACTTTGTGAAAATAAAAGTGAGTGCTCCATACAATTACATGTATAAATAAAATCAGCAGATAAAATCTATTGGCAATTTTAGATTAGACAAAATTGAAAATATAAATGTGATAGAGAATTATGTCAGTGTACAATATAATTTTAGTATTTTATTTTTTAATATTAAAATGCAGTAAGTTTTATTTCAGTTTGAAGAACTAGTTACTTCAGAGACGCCACTTTATGAAAGTCATCATGCGGTATGTTTGCTTTCAACTGAATGATATTGGGGTTTCGATCCCGCCATGCAAGTGTCTGCTTTTTATTTATTTATTTATTTTGAGACGGAGTCTTGCTTGCTTTGTCACCAGGCTAGAGTGCAGTGGTACGATCTCGGTTCACTGCAGACTCCACCTCCCAAGATCAAGCAATTCTCCTGCCTCAGCCTCCTGAGTAGCTGGGACTACAAGCATGTGCCACCACATCAAGCTAATTTTTGTACTTTCTGTAGAAACAGGGTTTCACCATGTTGTCCAGGATGGTCTCTATCTCTTGACCTCATAATTATCCCACCTTGGCCTCCCAAAGTGCTGAGATTAGAGGCCTGAGCCACCACACCTGGCCAAGTGTCTGCTTTCTTTGGGGGCATGTGTTATTTGAAGTTCTCTTTGCTTAATTTAAAAAAAAAAAAAAAGGAAAGCAAAGAAAAAAGAAAAAAACACCTTACTCCTTGATATTCCAAAACAGTCACACTTTGTCTCTTGAAGACATTAGTTCATATCATTGGCATTACTATGCTTAAAAGGTCAGGCCATAGAGAAAATGTCATACAGTCTGGCTCTTTCTGAAGTGGTTACTTCCCGCACTAGTGAAATAAAGCTTAATGGTTAAGAAAGTAGAAACTCTGTAAGGTTTCAATACCATTTTTCAACATTTGTCTGTCAAAGAATTTTGATGGTATACTGAATAACAATAACTCAGAATTGAATGCTAAATATTTATTCCCATCATATACCATGATTTATGTATGTAAACCTGCAAATTATTTACCTTTGATTGACTATTTTATACAAACTAAGATATTTGAGTATAAATCTAAGTTCCAAAAAGATGAAAAAGAGATATTTGATTTTGTGTTTTAAAGAGAATCACCACTGTTTGAATTGCTTCAGAATAATTATTTTCTTAGTACAGAGACATCCCTTATACACTAGTTAACTGCAGGCTGTGAAAGTGAAAGTCATTTCTTTACCAAGCTCTCTCAAGCACTGTTTCATGTATCTAGAAATATTAAAATGTTAAATAAATCTCATCATTGAAGTATTTAATACAAATCGGAAGACAATGGTTGTTGAACATAAAGTAATTTTTGGAAGTGTATTTGGATCCAAAAAGACAAGATGATACATCAAGCAGTGGGTATATGTTAATAATAATGTCTCCCTAAATACTGTGAATGCAACTTTTCAGGTTTCAGTTTAAAAAATCAATTTATAGACAATGAATCATAGACTAATTGTAGTTATAGGACAAGTGTGAAAACAATAGTACACTGGAATGGAGGTTTGGAGAGAAGGAAAAAAGAGAAGGAAGAAGATATTGGATTCTTTTCATCAGAAATAAAAAGAATTAAGAGATATTGTATCTACATTTGAGAGGTCAGAATAGGGTTTTAAGCAGCTTATATAAATTTGTTAATTGTAGTGACATCACACTGAGGCAGTATAACATAGTCATTAAGAGCAGGGATCCTGGAGCCAGAACACCTGGATTCAAAGTTTTGCTCCACACTTGAACTTAGGCACATTGCTTTTCTGCACCTTAGTTTTCTCAGCAAATAAATGAAGATAAATAGTTAATATTTCCCAACGTTATTCAAAACTAAAAAAAAAGTTGATATATGTAAAGTGCTTAGAACAGTCTTTGGCACAAAAAATTGTTTTATATCATACGTTACTGAAGATGATGATAATGACGATGATGAAGGAAAACACCTAAACAACTAAACATCTGGAGAAAAGGGAACCCTTGTACACTGCTGGTGGGAAAGTAAATTAGTACATTGATTATGGAAAACAGTCCGGAGGTTCCTCAGAAAATTAAAAATAAATCTACATATTATCCAGAAATCTCACTTCTGGGTATATATGCAACGAAGATAACTATGGCACAGAGACGTTTGTACTTCCATGTTCATTGCAGCGTTATTTACAGTAGCCAAGAAATGAAATCAACACAAGTGTCCATCAATGGATGAATGGATAAAGAAAATGTGGGGAAGGAGATTAGAGAGATGTTGATCAAAGGATACAAGGTTTCAGTTAGAAGAAATGAATTCAAGAGGTCTGTTGTATAACATGGAGACTGTACTTAATAACAATGTATTGTATTCTTGAAAGTTGCTCTAAGACAGTATGTTTTAAGTGTTGGCCGGGTGAGGTGGCTCACACCTGTAATCCCAGCACTTTGAGAGGCCAAGGCAGGTGGATCACAAGGTGAAGAGATTGAGACCATCCTGGTCAACATGGTGAAACCCCGTCTCTACTAAAAATACAAAAATTTAGCTGGGCATGGTGGCGCGTGCCTGTAATCCCAGCTACTCGGGAGGCTGAGGCAGGAGAATTGCCTGATCCCAGGAGGCGGAGGTTGCGGTGAGCTGAGATTGCGCCATTGCACTCCAGCCTGGATAACAAGAGCAAAACTCCATCTCAAAAAAAAAAAAAAAGTGTTGTCTCCACAAAAATGTTAAGTATGTGAGCTAATGCATATGTTAATTAGCTCAATTTAGCTATTTCACAGTGTATACATATTTTAAAACAACATATTGACACGATAAATATATACAATTCTTTGTCAGGTACAAAATTAAACTAGAATAAAGCACAAAACATTTAAAAAAAATTTAAAAAATTAATGGGAAAAGATTGGAAAACAGAAGTAATAGTTTTTGAGAAAATTAATATTTTCAGTATTTTAAAATGAAAGATCAGTGAATGTTTAAAGTTGACAAATTAATAAAGAGAGTCATAACCATATTAGGAGTTATGGAAGCAATCTTCAGAAAAAAAATTTTAAAAGATGATCAAAAGCAGTTATCACTGCCAACTGGAACTTTGGGGGAGGGCAGGGAGGCTTTTCTTTCTATTTTGTCCTATTTTAAAGGTCTTTAAGAATTTATATGTAAACACTACTTTTATTTACTTTTGCCAATTTAACTGAGGTGTAATTGACATACAATAAACTGAATACATTTAAAATGTACAATTTGATACATTTTGGACTTAGATACATACCCCTGAAACTATCACAATAATCAAGATGATGAACATAACCATCAACCATCATGCACTGAAGTTTCTTCACGCCCCTTGGTAATCTCTTCTTCCTACCTCTTCCCACTGCCCCAATCTCAGGCAATCATCGTTCTGCTTCCGTGACAATAAATTGGCTTGCATTTTCTAGAATTTCATATCAATGAAATCTTATAGTATGTACTTACATCTGGCTTCTGCATTCAGCATAAGTATTTTAAGATTATTCACACCGAGTGTGAATACACAGTATACTGTGAGTGATATACACAGTATACTGTGTATCAATGCATTTATTCTGTGGATAAATCACAATTTTTGTTTTGTTTTGTTTTTTTCCAGTTTTTGACTATTACAAATAGAACTGCTGTGACCTTCATGAACAAGTCTTGGTATGGGCATGGGACTTCATTTTTTTTGGACAAATACTTAGAAGTGGAAGGGCTAGATTATATGATAGGTATATGTTTAAGTTTTTTTTTTTGTTTTTTTTTTTTTGTTTTTTTTTTTTTTTGAGACGGAGTTTCGCTCTTGTTACCCAGGCTGGAGTGCAATGGCGCAATCTCGGCTTACCGCAACCTCCGCCTCCTGGGTTCAGGCAATTCTCCTGCCTCAGCCTCCCGAGTAGCTGGGACTACAGGCGCACACCACCATGCCCAGCTAATTTTTGTGTTTTTAGTAGAGACGGGGTTTCACCTTGTTGACCAGGATGGTCTCGATCTCTTGACCTCCTGATCCACCCGCCTCGGCCTCCCAAAGTGCTGGGTTATAGGCATGAGCCACCGCGCAAGGCCATGTTTAAGTTTTTAAGAAACTGCCAAACGTTTTCCAAAGTGTTTTACAATTTATGAGAACTCCGTTTTCTCCACATTCTTATCTTGGCAGTCAACTCTTTATTAGCCATTCTGACAGCTATGTTGTGGTATCTTATTGCAGTCTTATTTTACATTTCCTTGGGGACTATTTATATTGACTATCTTTTAATGTTTTTGTTTGTGTCTGTATATCTTTATGGAGAAGTATCTGTTCAGATAGTTGATCATTTAAAAATTGTTTTTCTTTTATTGAGATTTCTGTTTTCTTTATATATTCTGGATACAAAATGTTCATTAAAGATATGATTTACAAATAAAATAATAATAATATATTAAACATGACTTAAAAATAATATGTTAAACATAACTCAGGAGATACCATAGCATCTAAAACATAAGGCACATAATAATCATATCATTTATATGTTTTGCAATTTATATGGGAGAAATTTAAATTAAAAATGAATATTCTTATTTTACAAAGCTATTCTGTTTATTTCAACTGAAGAACATAGGTATTGGTAAGGATGCCATGACTCAGAGAAATTGACCACTATTAACGTTTTCAAAAGTTTCCACCCTCCAATATTTTAAATTCTCAAAGATAAATTTGTTTCTTTAAGCTTACGTTTAGGTTATTACTCTTTATTCCTTATACCCTAAAGAAGTAAGGATGCAATGCACTTTGTGTCAGAGATTATAAACTCTTCATTATTGATTATCAGAGTTTAACCCTTCAATTCTCAGATTTTCAAATCAATAAAACACATTGCTTGAATTGACAGTATTGGTTTCAGGAAAGTTGGCTGTTGAAATGTCATCTGATCAATTACATCAGAATCTGAAGTGGTTATAAGAAAGAAAATTGTTTTTCTCATCTGTCTGCCTCATTGGCTTTTGCTACAGAAAGATAATGCTCTTCTAAGTAAATGTCATTAACAAATTTAATTATGTCTTTTCTTTGGGAGCACACTCCTCAGAAGATAAATGGAGGCAGTCCTGTGAGGGTCTAGCACTTGTTTAGGTGGATGTTGAGTTGTTTAACATATTTTAGTTTCTTTCATAGCTTTTTCTATACAGCAATTTCATGAGTGCTATATCATTATACTGATTTTATATATGAGAAAACTAATGTGTATAATGATAATTAATTTGTAGGAAACAATAAAAATAAACATTGGGATTTAAATCCAAGTATGTAATTCCAAAAGCATTTTGTTATTAATGATGCCAAACACCATGTGCTTAAGAGTCTGATTCTAAGGTATTTACTGCTGTTGAACTGAATGGAAATCCTGCAACAATCATGTATAGTTAGATTTTAGCATTAATTTGGATTTTTGAGGAGAAACTACATTGCTCTCAATGCTTTGGGCCTAATTTAGCCAGAGGCTATCCTAAAAAAAAAATTCAGTAACAGAGGGGTTGAGATAACTGGTTGAGATAACTTTGTGGTACACATAAAAACAATAAGAAAATATGTCTTACCTTAATCTTCCTACAACATCCAGAAATACTGACCCACTAAGAACCTTCTGGAAAAGATTGCACAAACTATAACGTGGCTGAGTGGCAACAATGGTTAAGCAAATGGGCATGCTGCCTACACTCTATCTGGACATTCATCATTAACTGACTGTTTTTTAATTTTGTTACTTTGAGGGTATTTAAATTTTGAATATGCATTCAAAATTTTGTTAGAAAATAATCTAATGTTAATGTATTGAATAAAACATAAAGAGGAATTTTTAAATATAAAACATTTTTAAATATAGGATGATACAATTTTGTTAGTTTGGTTATATTATGCAGCTTTCCTTGACAACTGTCATGCATAGATTTATTTTAATATTGCTAGATCTTATAAATATAGGTATCCCTTATTGCATAATATAAAATATGTGTTAGACCCATATTTGGGTCATTTTACATACAATCATACTTAAAAGTGACAAATCCCAACTTCAGTTTCTCTTGAGCAGGTATCATACTGTCTCCCTCAAAAAAATACAGTCATAACAAAATATTATGGCCACACTATTAAGCTGTTAAATATTTTATTTCTTATTTCAGGTACCTCTATACAGCTACCATATAGACACCAAAATGTGAAATACACTAAATATATACTCAGAGAACTATATCTACATGAGTAGATATATGCAGTTTATATTTGATGAAAAATTAAAACATGATGAATGACATTATATAAGTACTTATTTGGAGAGATTATTTTAATATATCCTTAAAATGCCTGATGTAGGATTTTATTTTGAAGGTCAGATTCAGCCTGATGCCATTAAAGATCAGACAATAAAAATATTAAAGTTATATTGTGGATAGTATTTATTAAAACCAAATATGAAAAAAACATTAAATTATCTCTGACTACTGAAGAATCAATATGAGGCAAGGAGAGAAAAGCTGTGAGCCAGCCAGCCCTAGGTTGTGACCCCAATCACTGAAGCCAAATTGGCCTCCTAGATAGACACTAAAAAAAACAACATAAAATGGTGGTGCAGTTGCAAAATGTTCCAATATCTGAATTCTATGAAGGATCTCAAGGCTTTTATTGTTTAGTTCAGAAAAAAATGGACTGTGGCTTCTAATGATGGATGGCTAAAGGCACAAAGTGGATATCTTTGCAAAATGAGGGACGAAATAGCACAAAGGAAATAGCTAGATCTAAAATGTAGCATCTATAAAAATATATTTGTGCATTTAATAGCATTTTGATGGATGGGTCAAAATTGTGTTAGAAATTAGTCTTTGAACTTATTTTGCACCACAACGAAGTACTGTGGTTGTGAAACAAGGCAAATCTGGGTTCTAATTTATTTTCAAGTATCTATAGTTACATGACTTCTGGAGGTATTTAAACAGCCTAAACTTCATTGCCCTCATTCATAATCATTTATAAACTGAATGAATAATAAATACCTCTATGGACCGTTTGACAGAAAATAACATTTGTTTTTTAAGAAATACTTCTTACAGTTGTAAAGATTAAAAATGATTTTATGTATCTTAGTAGTTCACTATCTGGTGGATAGGTAACGCTTAATAAATGCCAACTCATTGCTCTTAACCACAGTGTTTAGCACTTAATTTTATTGTTATGCAGTGTCCTCATTTGTACCGAAAGCAAGAAAACAAACTTGAAGAGAAAAACTATACTGAGTCAATTTCAGGCAGTCAACATGTAGGTATTAGGTGAGAAGTTAAGGTATTATTTTTAAAATACATTTTTCTTTCTTTGGTCTGTATGAAACTGTTTTTATTCCTCCACTCAACTTCTGGTACTTAATACACATCTGTTTACTTTCCAAGATAACAGAAATAAAGGCTTTTTAACAAAATTAAAAAATGGAGTAAAGACATTTCAAAAATTAAGAAGGATTATTCTGATTAACTATGGACAATGAGTCTACACCAGCCAATATACATTCTCTACAGCTTCATATTGATGAGACCTCCTATGAGCTGAATTACATAACCCCCAAATTTGTATGTTGAAACCCTAACCTGAAGTATTTTCAATACTCAAAATACATTACATTTGGAGATAGGACCTTTAAAGAGGTGAGCAAATTAAAGTGAGGTTCTTAAGGTGGTCCCTAATCCTGTCTCACATGTGTAGGTGTAAGAAGAAGAGATTAGGATATACAGAGAAACACAGGCCATGAGCAGGCACAGAGAAATGGCCATGTGAGAACACAGTGAAAAGGTGTCCATTTGTCCTCCAACTAGAGACGGCTCAAAAGAAAAAGAAAAAAAAACCTCTCAGCCTCTTGATTTTAAACTAGTCTTGCCTCAAAATCTGTGACAAAATACATTTATTTTGCTTAAGTAGCCCAGCCTGTGGTATATTGTTCCAGCAGTCCTATTAGAGTAATATATGACCCATACAAATGCTATCAAAAAGTTAGAGGAAGAGGTGGAGCCTCACAGGGAAGAAACTATATGTGCCCTTGTTGAGAATGCAAGGATATTTTGGAGGGGGTAAGCAGAGGGTAGACAGGTGGAAGAATCATTGCATCAGCCAATTTAAATTGTACCCACCCATGCATGATGGTCTCAAGGTGGTCCCACCTTTCACCTCTTGGTCCACCTTACTATATAAGTAACTTTAAAAATTTTTATTGTCTTCTTTTTGGGTCAATGGGGAACCTTTTGGAAATCCTAGCATGGGAAAAGGTCAACTTAGGTACTTCCACCATATCAGAACTGTGTTCAACGTATCAGTCATGTTCAACCCCATTCCTATACTGCTTGCAAGTTCAATAGAAACTAGGAAACAACCACTAGAAGGAGAGATTAGGTGACTCAGGGTTGCAAGCCCCCTCCCAACACAGGACTAGGGGGCAAACCCTCTGCAACTCAAGAGGAGAGAGAGATTAAGTAACTCATGGCCACAAGTCCCCTCCCCACATGGGACTAGGGGACAAACACTCAGCAACTCAGAATTACTCAGGGATATAAGCCCAGGCAGTCCTGGCCAGCAACGGCAACCCTCTCCAGACCCCTTCCACCCTTCCATGCTGTGGAAGCTTTTACTTTCACTTGCTCAGTAAACTGCATTGCTGCTCACTCTCTCAGTCCACAAATGCTTGTTTGGAGCTGGAACGCTCACCACGGGGATAAGGTTCTCTGCTCAATTCCTCCAGCAAAGGAAGCCAAGAACCTGAGCCCAGAGCCCAAGCTGGGCACAGAAAGGCCTTTTTCCGGGCCATTGGTGAACCCTACAACAGAAGATCCGGCTACACTATCTCCTGTAACAAGGAAGGCATTGATTTTAATTTGCTTTTCTGTGTAATTTCCTTTTCAATGATGTGGGCTCAGTCTTAGAAAATGTCTGTCATTTAATAAAATCTCAAAATAAATAAATTAATTAAATAAATGAGAGTTTCCAGAGAGAAGAACAGCTGCATGGGTGGATCTGAGAGTTAAAAAACAATTGCAGGATCTGTATAGGTCAGAGACCTTTTCCCTTTCAACAAAAGTGGGATCGATATTAACTAAAAGAGAATGGCTTGAGCTACAGTTATTGTGCAAAATACTTTTTCTTATTTTTATCTTATTCTTTCTCATGTTAATGATACATAAAGAAATGTATACTATTGATAGAATAAAAATGAAAGACAATGTGTTGAACATTAAAATATCAGTTTCAAAAATTATTATATTAATTTTTTGCCAGTCTATGTATTTTAATATTGAACACTAAGCTATGCTAAAATAAAACACGTAGTATTCATGTTCACTAACTCTCCCAAAGTAGTACAATTAAGATGAGAAAAAATATCAAATATGAAGTTGCGAGAGGTTAACCAAGAAGCAACTAGCACTTTTCTTAACATTTACTTATATAAATATTGAGACTTTACATTAGAAAAGATGAGGAGATCACGGAACATAGCTATATAGGGGAGACTAGACATAGATTATGTGTAGCAAAATAATGGAAGGCTTTTTGTTTTTTAATTGCAGAAGAGTGGTGTCGAATCCTGGATGAGTAACTGGCTAATTCATGGAAGACACTGCTTTCACAGCAAAGGGCAGAAGTCACTGTAGCTGTTATGTAATGGATGCCAATCATGGTGACGCCTTAGAGAAAGACCAATATGACAGCATTGTATGAGCAACAGGAAAAGTTTATATAGAAGGATAAGAAAATAAACATCTGTCATATAAAGATGAATAGGAGGAATGGAGCTTGGAGCTTAAGGGGTGCTATTAGGAACACCTAGTGACAGAAGCAATGTAAGAGTGATGCCCCTGAATATTAAAAAGAAGAAGCAACAATACAAACAGCCACTTCAAACGACAGTGGTTACTCTGTTTTATAAATCTAACACCAGTTATGTGTGCATAACTATATTGTAGGCTAGGCTATACTATAACTGCAGTGTGGACTGTTTCTTTCTCCACTGCTATCAACACCCTAGTAAACGGTTTTCTTTCATTTCCCATTCTCCTACAAATCATTCAATTCCTTCCCTGTCTATACTACTATAACATTCATTTTTCATCCAAACAGGCCAGCAGGAGAATTCTACACAGTTTGTCTTACCTGTCATTTTTGACACAAATTATCTAAAAATTCTTTCTAAAAAATATGTTAAATGCAGAAATATTATAATGTTAGTGATATTTCCTTTTCTGTACTTCAGTTGCATTAATTCTGCCACAGAATATAGCTAATATTATAAAGTAGCCTTGGGTTTTAAATATCGTGTTATGATAGAAAATATTGTATATCTATAATAATTTTATATTTGCATAATCTGAGTTAGCATTAAGTCCACTTGGAGGACATACTGTTCAAACCAAAATTCTATCCATATATCAGCCATTTAAGTACTTTAAAATTAAAGCTTGAGTGTAATTTGTCACTGTCCATACATTGTAGAAACATGCTGAACATACATCCAAGAAACATTTTTTTCCAGGAATAATTTTTGGAGCTTTCAAAAGTTATAGAATCTTTGTTTCATTTGCAAATTGCTAAAAAGATCCTTTGAACTACTGAAATGTGAAATATCTAGCATTTGTTTCCTTTTTGGTTTGTTTTATTTGGTCTCAGTTTTCCAGATGCCTTTATTACCTGAAAGTGTGGAGAATAATTTCTAGCTGATTAATGCATAAAATGCTTTGCTTAATTTGCTACTGTATTGCAATGCACTTTTGCATGTATCTTTCAGTTGCTGTTATACTGAAATGCTCTTTTGGATACATATTTTCCCAGAAACCGAAGAAAATTGACAAGTTATTGAAAACAAGTTGACAATTGTAATATATAGAATATAATTTGTAATATAATTACAGAATGTAATTTGTAATAAAAGATAAACTTGTGAGCATAGTAAATAATATGAAAATTTATAAATATTGTACAGAAAGGGTAATGACTTTGCGTGACTAGCTAGAGTAAGGATAATAATATCATTATCAACAAGAATTTTACAGAAATAGATATATAAGTGATAATATCACAACCTGGCAAGACTGATCTATGAGAAAATGTATCTAAAATTTAAATTCAAGTTAATGAAAATTTAAATATCAATACTTTCAAAGAGAAATTACCTGACTAAAATATTTACCAAGCAGTAAAGTTTTTAAAATTAAAAAAGTGCAATAATATAGAGAACATTTTTCCCTCCTTCAAAAAGCTTATTTTGTCAAAAACACTTAACATGAGATCTACCTACTGTAATAACAATACAGGATCCTTAACTATAGGCAGAACATTTCACAGCAGATCTCTGTAACTTATTCGTCTTGTATAACTGATCATTTACACACAAGGAGAAACTCATTTCCTCCCCTGTCCCAGTCCTTGGGATCATCCATTCTGCTTTCCGCTTTTGCGATTTCAAAAATTTAGATATCTCAGATAAGTGAGCTCATGCAGTATTTGTCCTGAGACTGACTTATTTTATCTAACATAATGTTGAAACTCACCCATGTTGTTGCATATAGCAGGATTATTACCATTATTATTATTTTGAGATGGAGTCTCACCCTGTTGCCCAGGCTGGAGTGCAATGATATGATCTTGGCTCACTTCAACCTCCATCTCCTGGGTTCAAGCAATTTACCTGCCTCAGCCTTCTGGGTAGCTGGGATTTCAGGTGTCCACCACCATGTCCAGCTAATTTTTTGTATCTTTAGTAGAGACAGGGTTTCACCATGTTGGCCAGGCTGGTCTCGATCTCCTGACCTCGGGATCCACCTGCCTCAGCCTCCCAACGTGCTGGTATTACAGGTGTGTAATATCACCTAGCCCAGGATTTTCTTTTTTACAAGGCTGAATCATATTCTGTTGTGCACGTATACCGCATTTTCTTTTTCTATTCATCTGCTGTTGGATACTTAGGCTGATTCTAGATAGTATCTTTTCTGAAAAATGCTAAAATGGGCAAGGAAGTACAAATATCTATTTGACATCCTAATTTCCATTCCTTTGAATATACTGCAAGTAGGACTGATGGATCATAGGATTATTTTATTCTCAATTTTTTGATAAGCTTCCATAGTGTTTTCCACACTGGCTATAATAACATTCTACATTCCAACAACAGTGCAGAGTTCCAGTTTCTCTACATCTTTGCCAACACTTGTTATCTTACATAGAGAATTATCAGAAGTTGTAGATATTTTAATATTATTTACATTACTTGTTTGACTATATTAAGAAGTGTTATTTATTTATTTAGAGATGGACTTTTGCTCTGTCACCCAGGCTGAAGTGCAGTAGAATGATTTCAGCTCACTGCAACATCTTGAACAAATTGAACTCCCAGGTTCAACTGATTCTCCTGCCTCAGCCTCTGGAGCAGCTGGGATTACAGGTGCCCATCACCATGCCCCATTAATTTTTGTATTTTTAGTAGAGATGGGGTTACACCATGTTGGCCAGGCTGGTCTCGAACCCTTGACCTCAAGTGATCTGCCCGCTTTGGCCTCTCAAAGTGTTGGGATTACAGGCGTGAGTCACTGTACCTGGCCTGGTTATGTTTTCATATATGTAATTTAATATCTACTCTGTTAAAAATTGTTTAGATTGCATTTAATCACATAAAACACCAAAGCAGAAGCACCTGCTATCAATATAAACTAGACAATTCCCATAGACCAGGATGCTCTGGACAAACCCTTTAGAAAGAATGGATGCCAAAAGCAGTTTTGAAAATCTACAAGCATGTCCGGTGGTTCTGAGGAACTCTGATCTAATAGTTCTGAGCTCCAGTCCCCACCCCTCTCTCCCAAAGGATCCACATGAAACAGTATCCAAAACCTTCATAACAAGGACTATGTCAACATGGAATCTGCAACTTCTTCAGGCTAACCTGAAAGGCTCTCAAGAATCCTGATGCTAATTAGGATTTTGGGTATCACAGATTTGCAACAAAATGTGTTTCCAGTCTCTTGCTGATGCAGATGGGAAAATGCTGTGGCTCACAGGCTTTTGCAAACCTTTAGCTTGCTCACAATCACCCCATCAAACTACTGATGTATGAAATATCAAAAGGGGGATATTTTAGGTAAGTGGAGAAAAGAACGCTTTTTTATTTCCTTTCTTACTTTCTCTTTGATGTGTCTGTATATTATTTCCCATATTATGAAATAGACAGTTATATAAACATTGCACAAATATATATGTAAATATAACATTGTAGCAGAAATTGTAACTATATGAATATCCTAGAAACAACCATTCGCACAATTTGTATTTTTAGTTAAACTTGTGTTTTATTTCTAATGATTAAGACATATTCTTATCATTTAAAATACAGAAAGTATTATGGTAAAATTAACAAATCTCATTTTATTTCCAACTTTAGTTGTTACATATAATTTAAAAATCATTTACACATATCTATGTACATAATTCTGAATCTATCATGTTCTCTTCGTGAGAAGAGAGCTCCATCAGCATAACAGTCTTGAACTTATTGTTTTTCATGCATTCATCCTCAAGGAAGGAAATGTAATTCAATCTCATTGGTGACTTGGAAAGCAAAATGCAGAGAACATCAGTTGGTCTATGCTTCCCTCTTCTTTCTTCGAGCTCGCAGGTCTGCACTGAGAATATTCTTTTGATTCTTATCAGTCATGCTGTCACTTTAAGAATGAATAATGTATTCTTACTAGAGAGATTATGGCAATTTGCCGCATAATTGGCAAATCTCTCCAAATTGGAGACTCTAAAATGTGAGCATGTCAGCTAGATTATAGGAATTAGCAACATTCGGTAATGGCATCTTTCTCAGAAATAAGCATGGTATTCTGTTTAGTCTTTTATCCTCAATTTTACCATATGCATATCTTGCAATTGGTTTATTATCAGACTGTGAATGTATATTTGAATTAGAAAAGCCCTGTAATAATATTACTAGTATATCTACATATGCCCCTATATAAAAACTGAGGTATGCATAACTTAAATAATACTGCCAAGTATACAGCAGTAGTAAATGCAAGAACTTGTATTCCCGCTTGGTAGATGAAACATACCTATATCTTATATATGATATTTAATTTTCATAGTAATTTGGTATTATAACAATATTAGCTGAAAACTCATTCAAGTCTTTTTTCATTTTGATATTTTGTACATTGCTGAAAGCTACAGTTATCCTAAGAATTATTTTTACTTATAGGAAAAACAGAATCCCCAATTACATTTATTTTAGGGCATGTCACTATCATTGTCCTCTCTCTGCCTCTCTCTCCTTCTCTCTGTGTGTGTGTGTGTGTGCATAATCAATCTTATTCATGCATTATGTATTTTGGTATCTCATATGTTCTGCGTCTCTTTTCCATGATTTAGATACTTAATTGATTTTCATGGAATCCTATAAACCAGGGGTCAGTACCATGTCCGTCCCACAGACCCTGGCGGAGCTATGGATGAAGGAGTATTCAGACAGGGTATGCAATGTAAGAGCAGCTAAGGGCTGCCCGTCACTAGTGGCTGAAGAAGAGAGCAGCCCCAAACAGCTGGAGCTGCTTGCTTTTATTCAGTACAGACATAATGCCAAAAGCCTGGCGCAAGCACAATGGGAGAGTAATTAACATTATTGTCCCCGCTTTTAGGAAGCAGTCACACCCACTGATGATCAAAGGTCAGTTCGTGGTCAACATAAGTATACAAGCCTGTTTAAGATCAATTCTTCTACACTCACTTGTCCTTACTCCTCATCCTCTGCTTCAGGGTAAAAGAACAGCTGCCTTCAGCTTATTCTCCCCTGAAGCTGTGCAGAGCCTTCTGACCTTTCAGAAGGTATGCGCTTTTCCCTGTAGTTTTTCTCACTACTCTCACCGATCTCCTACAGGTCAGCAAACTATTTTATAAAGGACCAGAGAGTAAATTTCTTCAGCTTTATGGGCCACAGTCTCATTTATAACTACTCAAACTACTGCTCTTCTAGGCCACCATACACGGGTAAGAATGGATACGAAAGTTTATGGAAAAAACTGCCATAAACATGTATAAAACATAAACACACACACACACACACACATATATATATATGTTTACATATACATAAACACATATGTGTTTATACATGTTTATAACCTGCCTCATATACGATGAAGATACTCTTATATTGTAGCGTAGGTTTTAAATCATGATGGGGTAGTTAGGGTCATAAGTGCTGCATCTATTAATTAACTTATTGCATGGTCTTTATTTAAAAATTAGGAATACTAATAGTTGCTATATGTATTACTATAATCAATTATAATTATTATTACTACTACTACTATTATTATTATTATTTTTAAGATGGAGTTTTGCTCGTTACCCAGGCTGGAGTACAATGGCACCATATTGGCTCACCACAACCACCGCCTCCTGGGTTCAGGCAATTCTCCTGCCTCAACTTCCTGAGTAGCTGGGATTACAGGCATGTGCCACCATGCCGAGCTAATTTTTTTGTATTTTTAGTAGAGACAGGGTTTCACCATGTTGACCAGGATGGTCTTGATATCTTGACCTCGTGATCCACCTGCCTTGGCCTCCCAAAGTGCTGGGATTACAGGCGTGAGCCACCGCGCCTGGCCCTATTATTACTATTATTTAGAGTTTATGCTTAATATTATATTCTTGTGTTGTATTTATTAGGTATAATCAGATGTGAGATTCTACTACTAAATTTCATAGATTTATTTGTTTTTGATCAATTCACAGAGTTTTACGTTACTTAAAATTTCATTGACATTTTATGTAGACAAATTTCAATCTATCAGTTAATAATTTCAGAATTTCTTCTCTTACAATGATGTGTAAAACCCAGAAATGCTTTACTCTACTTATTTGCAACAGAAACAAATTGAATTTATAAACTTTCCATCAATGAGTCATTTTTAGACCCAATCTCCCTAGAATAAGAAATGGTAAAATTTATAATGATTATTTTTTGAAGTCTCACAAGAATGCAGAACAGTATCAATTTTCACAAACGGAGAGTTATTGAAATGATTGATTTATTATTATCACAATAAACAGCCAAAATATACTTAGTCTGTAAAGCAAAATACTGCTATCAATATAATATGAAATATACATGGACTCATATCCATTTCCTTTTTGAAACTGCAGTGGCAATATTTATTAAAAATAAATGTAATGTTTGTATTTATTTGCCAAAATATTTTTAAAGAGAGATAAAATAATATCTGAGAGCAGAAAATAACACCATAATATAAAAAAGTTCTGTCGTATTTACCATCTTATTTCACCCACCTCCATATTACAACACAATGACAGTGAGAATGGTACCAAATAGTTATTGAATGATTTATTACACAAGTTGAAAACTTGAAAAAGTTTTTAAAAATATAAATATCACTTTTCATAACAGGAAACTATATGATTTAAAAATGTCAAACAAGAATAATTATAGAAAAAGATACTATTCATTTTTACATATAAATGATGATTTATAATTTCAGATAGATTGTCTTTACCTGATGGTCCCTATCTCTTCACTTTCAATAATTTGTACTTTCTGGTGTATTTTACATGCTTGAGAACTCAATTCATATATTTTATAATTTATAGCTAAAATTTTCCCATAACTCACTATTCTGTACATAAATGAAGAGACAATTTATAATAATAAAAATATGATTTTCCCCTTCTTATAGACGAGAATGCTGTGAACTTAAAAAATTATGTAATATGCCCAAGGATAACAAATGTTTTGTAGGTGATGAAGACAGTTTTGGAATACAGATCTTTGATTCTAATGCAGTGCTTTCAACAACCTCCTTTATTTTTTATAGAAAAATACAACATATAGATTTCAAAGAAAAATTTTCAATGATGATATATTTACTCACATGAATAAAAAATTATTCCAGGCCTGGCACGGTGGCCCACTCCCGTAATCCCAGCACTTTGGGAGGCCGAGGCGTGTGGATCACGAGGTCACGAGATCGAGACCATCCTGGTCAACAGAGTGACTAAAAATACAAAAAATTAGCTGGGCATGGTGGCACGTGCCTGTAATCCCAGCTTGTCGGGAGGCTGAGGCAGGAGAATTGCCTGAACCCAGGACGCGGAGGTTGCAGTGAGCCGAGATCACACCATTGCACTCCAGCTTGGGTAACAAGAGCGAAACTCCATCTCAAAAAAAAAAAATTACTACAATTGTAAGTTAATGACACTTTATTTCGGTTCAGCACTTTTTTGATTTCTGATTACATTGGTCTCACATTCCATTTACAATAAAATGTATTGCAATATTTTGAGAAAAATGAAACTGAAGCATATACTCACCATTTACTGTGAGTATATATTTCTTCAACATATCCAGCAATAGTGGTATGACATTTAACATTTTTATCATAATTATCATCCAGAATGATATTCATACTATAAGGACTTACTGAGAAATCTTAAAAAATACATATACAAATATATATGATCTATATTAGATCTAATGATATATGAGGAAGAAACTGAATAAACAAGTTTGCAAATGTCATAGGATAAACACAGTGTGGCTTAATAGTGTTTGATGGCTATCATAATCTATGCTTCTAAAATGCAATGCTTTTTCAGTGGGGACATTTGATAAGCCTCACTTTTGTTCAATGATTTATTTATGCAAATATGTATCACATTTTAGAAGCATGTACATACATTCAAATGGGGTTCACTGTGACATAGCATATGTTAATGAAAGGGGTTTGTTGTGGTTGTTTAAATAACTAAAGGGCATTCTCACTGCTGGTAAATAGATTAACATTTGTGCTTTTCTTCTTGTCAGTTCATTTCAGCTCACCAACTTCCTGATACAATAACTAAGTTGATTTATGATAACAATAAGTAACTCAGTTGTTAAATCTGAGAATCTACAATAGAGTCTTAATGTTTACAAGTAAATCTTCTCAGTTTGCTAATGATACGATGGTATGCTTAGAAAACCCCAATGACTCTTCCAAAAGACTCGCCGATATGATAAACAAATTCAGTAAAGTCTCAGGTTACAAAATCAATGTACACACCTTAGTAGCACTGCTATACACCAACAACGATCAAGCTGAGAATCAAATCAAGAACTCAATTTCTTTTACAACGGCTGCAAAAAATAAAATAAAATAAAATAAAATAAAATAAAATAAAATAAATACCTCGGAATACATCTAACCAAGGAAGTGAAAGATCTCTACAAGGACAACTATATAACACTGCTGAAAGAAATCATAGATGATACAAACAAATGAAAATACATCCCAGGCTCATGGACTGGGTAAATCAGTATCATAAAAATAACTATACTGGCAAAAGCAGTTTACAGATTCAGTGCAATTCCCATGAAGTTACCAACAGCATTTTCCTAAATAATTAGAGAAAATATTCCTAAAATTCTACAAAATCCCAAAAGTACCTGAATAGCCCAAACAATCCTAAGCAGAAAAGTACAAATCTGGAGACATCACATTATCCAACTCAAATTATAGTACAAGGCTGTAGTAACCAAAACAGCATAACGTTTATATAAAAGAAGATACATACACCAGTGGAAGAGAATAAAGAACCCCACCCCCCTCTCCACACACACACAAAAATAGTTACAACAAATTCATCCTCAACTAAGCATGCAAAAACATACTGGGAAAAAGACACCCTATTTTGTAAATGATTCTGGGAATACTGGATAGTCACATGTAGAAGAATGAATCCTGTAGAAGAACAAATTTGGTGTATGGATTGCTATCACTTACCATGTATAAAAATCCATGTAAGACAAATTAAAGACTTAAATCTAAGACCTGAAACCATTAAAATTTTAGAAGAAAATCTAGGAAAACCTTTTTGGACATTGGTCTAGGCAAATAATTTATAACTAACAAACATCCCGAAAGCAAATGCAATGAAAACAAAAGTAACTACATGGGACCTAATTAAACCAGAAAGCTTCTGCACAGCAAAAGAAATAGTCATCAGAGTGAACAAATAACCCACAGAATGGGAGAAAATACTTGCAAACTATGCCTCCAGCAAAGACGTAACATCCAGAATCTACAAAGAACTCAAACTTATCAGCAAGAAGTAAAAAAATAATCCTATTAAAATTGGGCAAATGATATGAATAAAAATTTCTCAAAAGAAGACATACAGATGGCCAAGAAACATATGAAAAAATGCTTAACATTACTAATTATCAGGAAAATGGAAATTAAAATCACAATAAGATACCACCTTACCCCAACCAGAATGGCAATTAATTAAAAGTAAAAAAATAAAAAATAAATGTAGTCATGGATGCGGTGAAAAGGAAACACTTAGACATGGCTGTTAAGAATGTAAATTAGTAGTGTTTCTGGAAAACGGTATGGAGATTTCTCAAAGAGCTAAGAGTAGATTTGTCATTCAATCTAGTAATTCTACTACTGGGTATCTATCTGTTCAAAGGAAAATAAGTCAGAGCAAAAAGACATCTACATGCATATGTTTATTGTAGCACAATTGACCAGTATAAAAACATGCCACCAACCTAAGAAGTCATTAACTGATGAGTGGATGAAGAAACTGTTGTATATATACACCACTGAATACTACTCACCCATAAAATAGAATGAATGTCTTTTGCAGCAATTTGAATAGAGTTGGAAGCTGTTATTCTATGTGAAGCAACTCAGGAGTTAAAAACCAAATACTGTATGTTCCACTTATTAAGTGGGAGCTAAGCTCTGGGTCCTCAAAAGTCTGCAGAGTGATATAATGGACACTTGAGACTCAGAAACAGGGAAAGTAGGAAGGAGATATAAAAAACTCCATATTGAGTACATTGTAAACTACTCAAGTGATGAGTGCACTAAAATTAGACTTTACCACTATACAATTTATCCATGTAACCAAAAATAATGTGTACCTGTAAAGCTACTGATGAAAATAAAAACAACATAAAAAATGGAAATCAAAATTAAATATCTTTTGTTATATCAAAGTTATCATCTGCCAAAACACTTAGAATCTCTGGAGTGATAGGAGTGTCTTTTGTATATTAATGAGATGATTGGCGGCTGAGGGTCTCTAGTAAATAGCTTCAAAATGTGAGCTGCTTGACAGGGAAACCAACCACAAGATTAGAGCATTGGAATTTTCACTTTGACTCCCTCTCCACTTCCTTCCACTGAGGGCAAAAAGGCTGAAGGCTTAGAAACCCAACAGGACTGAGTTCAGGGAGCTTCCAGATGGCTGAACATGTGGAAGCTTCTGGAGAGTGGCAAGCTCAGAGAGGGTGTAGAAGCACTGTGCTCATCTCTACATGCCTTGCCTTATGCATCTCTTTCATTTTGGTGTTCACATGTATTCTTTGTAATAGACTTCAGGATAAATAGCCACATATAAATAAAGTGTTTCCCTAAGTTCTGTGAGCCACTCCAGAGAATTAATTGAACTGAAGCAGGAAGTTAGGGAAACCTTAATTCACTGCAGGTCATTCAGAAGTACAGGTCACAATCTGAGACTTGTGATTGGCATCTGCAGTGGGAGACAGTTTCGTGAGACTGAGTCCTTAGTCTTGGTATCTGACAACTTCAGGCTGAAAGTATCAGAATTGAATTTAACTAGAGGAGACCCACCTTGTGTCTACTTGAGATGTGCTTGGTATGAGGGGAAATAATCCCACATATCTTGTCAGAAGTGTTGGGTTGAGTGGTATTTAAGAGAAGGAAATTTTTTCTTCTTTCTCTTAAATATGTGTTGTTTTGCTTCTGTTCATAAAACAAACAAACAAAAATCACTTTCTGCATATAGTTCTTATTTCCTAATGAATGTCTTAAATATAACTGCTTAATAAAGCTATGACCTACAAAAACAAATCACAACAAATGCTGATTAACGTAAAGATATTAATCTATAAATGTTATCACCAATTTACAATTGGGAGCAAAATCAATGAATCAGGCAAATTATTTTATTCAGAAACTTATTAGAGTGGATAAAATATAATGAATTGCTTTATTTTATTCATTCATTAAACATCATAGAGATGCACTAAATTTTCTATAAAACAAAATTAAAACTGAATATAAAGCCATCATCCACAAACAATTTCAAACATAAGTGTAATTTTTCTTGCTTTCCATTTACTATGATATCTCATTATAGATTTATGATGAATTTGAATTAAAATATGTTTTGAGACCCTTAGATTGGTTTGTTTCTGATCTGTTAGTAAATATCCAGATAAAATTATTTGCCCTTATTAAAATGCTTCATGTGCTACCTGAATTAAAAAGTTATCCAACTTCTATAGGTATGAGGTTGCCTATGCTTCTACAGCTGGACATCAGTCAATAATGAATATGTTCATAGCCCCCACTGAGGGAGTTTAGATTATTTTTCACCATAAAAGCAGAAATGGAAAAGACTCAACTAATAGAAATTGAGGAACATTTATTAGTATATACAGGTTTTTTTGTTTTTGCTTTTTTGGAGTTTTTCTTTGTTTTGAAACAGAGTCATGCTCTGTTGCCCAGGCTAGAGTACAGTGGCACAGTCTTGGTTCATGGCAACCTCTGCCTCCTGGGTTCAAGCCATTCTCCTGCCTCAGCCTCCCGAGTAGCTGGTGTTACAAGTGCACACCACCACACCCAGGTAACTTTTTGTATTTTTAGTAGAGATGGGGTTTTGCCACGTTGGCCAGGCTGGTCTCGAACTCCTGGCCTCAAGTGATCCACCCATGTCGACCTCCCAATATGCTGAGATTACAGGCCTGAACCACTGCACCTGGCCAGGCTTTTTTTTTTTAACTATAAATTTTTAATTTTTTAAACAAAATTACTAGCCTAGGAAGTGTTCAAAAGGTAATTTTCAGAAATTAATTTAATTCACATAAACTTCCAGTCCTGAAGAGTTTAAATGAAGCAACTTAGAAGATTCTTTACCAGTAGTCTCTTCATATCAATGATCATATACTTTTTAGGTTACTGCTGTCAGGTAGAAAGATAATAGAAGTCACATTTGTAACATTTTATTTTTTAGCAGGCAAAATATGAGAGTAAACTGGGTGAAATTAATTGGGCTACAATATTTTATTTTAATTATATCCAAAATAATATTATTTCAACATACAACCAACATAAAAAACTATTAATGTGATAGCTCACATTCTGTCTTTTTCACAGTAAGTCTTAAAAATCAGTGCACATTTTACATTGATAGCACATTTCAGTTTGAACATTAAATTTTCAACAAAGTAAAATGTAATCTTGGCAGAAAAAATATAATTGTGTTTTACATAAAATTACATTACTTTAAAGTTCACGACTTAAAATTTATCTAAATTGAATAAAGTTCAAATTCCAGTTCTTCAGTTGCAGTAGCCACATTTTAGCTGTTCAATTGACTTGTGTGCTTATAGGCTACCACACCATACCTTACAACTCTAAACCAAATAAGAGACCAGAAAAATCGGAGTCTATTTCATGAATAACTCATCATTTTAAATAAAATATGCTCCTAAATATATAGTATTTCCCCCAGTTTACTGAGTGTATGGTCTTTTGAAAAATTTATGCTTTTCACAATGTTAGTCTCAAAATGTTACAGTCACCATGAACCTGAATGATAAACTTATCATAAGATAGTCTTTCATTTTTTCTTAAAATGCATAGAGATAAATACTTGCCATTTTTGAATTAATTAGCTTAATTATTACTAAATTAATTTTGTTTAAATTTTATTGATACATTAGTCAGTGATTCAGTCTATAAAATGATCACATTCATTGAACAAGAGAGCAAAATTTTAATACTATTTTGTGACAGGAGCAGGGGACATAAGCAAGGGCTTCACTTTGTATCAAAGGAAGATTATTAGAGAATTCTCAGAAGAGAAAAGCATGGAAGCTAGAATAAAAAACAATGAAACCTCCTAATGCAGGGCTTAAAACCTAGATGATGGGTTGATAAGTGTGACAAACCACCATGGCACATGTATACCTATATAATAAACCTGTGCATTCAGCACATGTATCCCTGAACTTAAAGTAAAAAACAACAAGAAAACCAATGAAATGAACCACAGAAAACTCTCTGATCACGGCATCTCAGGTGCACCCAGATAATACATCCATCTGATTTGAACTCTGTGCCTGAAGTAAGAACTAATGCAAAGATCAAGGAAACAGAATATTAAAAATGAAACAAATGAATATTAAAGTGTTTTTGTTTACTCCTCTATCATTGTTTTTCCTAAATTCAATATAGCTTCTTATCAAAGGAGACAATAGTGCTGATAAAATATTAAATTAATTTATGACCACCTAACAAAAACAAATGTGAGGGAAAGAGAAGTTGGAAACAGTAGTAGAAGAGAAATAAGAATAAATTCCTAGAGGAAGTAACGAAAATTGATTACTTAAGCCTGAGACAGAATTAATAGAAATGTGAATGAATACATGCAGACTCACTACCTTTAGGAGATTACATTATGCAGAAGAAAGCATTGTTATGTGGTGTGAGAAAAACTTGAATGTGATATTACTTAATACAGTTACTGAAAAGTCACTCAATCTTTCCGAATCTCAATTTTTTCTTTTATAAAATGGAATTAATTGAAGTTTGAGAAATTAAGAGTAGAAATAATACAGGTCCTAGCATGCAGACATTGATAAATAATAGATTTACTATAATGTTAAGATATACTGTAGTAACAATAGTAGCTGTGAATGATTGAGACCTTATACACACTTTTAATTATATGCTTACTATGTATCTTACTCTGTATCTGGAGACATGCAAATCTGCATTCAGAAATATCAAGTTCCAAGCAAAATTACCTCACAAGTATGTTGAAGAGCAGGAGCTCAAACAAGTGTAATCCAGAAACCCTGCACTGAAACACCCTCCATGCTATAATTTGGTCCACGCTCATACTTTATATATCATCAGAAATGTTTAACTTTGCATTTTAATTATTAAATCCTCCTCCCCATGGCCTACAATGTATTTATCATAGAAAACCTGCTGCATGGTGTCTGGACAATGTAGAGTATCAGTGATCACCATGTTTGATAATATAACAATATCAACTCATCTACATGTTTATATAGATCAATGCAGACATTACATCTATATCTATGACATTATAATGACAATACAAGTAATATTTACAAAATTAATTGTATACCCACATGAATTTTAGTAATGACATGCATTACATTTAAATGTTTCTTGTAAACTTAAGTAGAATCTTTTTTTCTAAAAGAACAATAACCAAATAACTTGTATTTATTATGAAACTCTTGAATTCTGGTGCTTTGCATAAGTAAATATTGTTTTCTAAAAAAAATTATTAAAAACTGCCGTTAAAGTCACTTTTTATTTATTAGATTGCAAATAAAAAAACAATGTAAAAGTATAATTATTTAATTTGTTTTATGTAAGCTTTTATTAGTTTCCATTTTGTTGCATTAACTGCTGGTAATGTTATGTAAGTTTTACATTTTAACCAGTTACAAATGTAGTAAGGGTAAAGGTTGCTAAAATAAATTGAACATAAAGGATATTAGAGTTTAGAAAACCAAAGTACAGAAACTGTGATCGGAGGCTCGTTTAATGTAGGCACTCAAAATTCAATCCTTTATTCATTCAATTTACTCAGCAAATATTTATCAAACAATGTTTCTCCAACAAGCACTGTGCTAGATTTGCTGTCTGGTGTAAATCAGATAAATTCTCTGCCTGGAAATAGACTGAATGTCTTATCATAAGAGATTATGGGACATAGGTGAATGACCATGTTCCATTCCACATTAAAAAAAAAAGAATAAAAAAAGAAACTGACAACTTTGTGAAGAAGTTAAAGGAGAACAGTAATTAAAAATGGAGCATGGTCCTTATTAGAAGAGACTGGGAGGACACTTCAGCAGCCAGTAAATATAGTATGTCTATAGGCAAAGGTGTTGCTATTGCTGTTTTAATTGTCTTGGGTGACAAATCCAATAATAAATTGTGTATGAAATAAACTATCATCAAGTGTTTTGTTTTGTTTCATTTTGTTTTGCTGGTTGGCTTTTGTCGAGACAGGGTTCCACTCTGTCATCTAGGCTGCAGTGCAGTGGTATCATTGGGTTTCACTGTAACCTCCATCTCACAGGCTCAAGTAATCCTCCCACGTCAGCCCCCCAAGTAACTGGGACTGAGGGACTTCTTTTCCTGGGTTCTCAAAGGGCGTGGTTTCAAAGGCAGGAGTTTCCTGGCTACAGGCCTCCATCTGGGAACCCATTTATAAGTGTTTGGTTTTCTGTTCTTGTGTCAGTTTGCTGAGAATGATGGTTTTCAGTTTCATCCATGTCCCTGCAAAGGACATGAACTCGTCCTTTTTTTTTTTTGAGATGGAATCTCACTCTGTGGCCCAGTCTGAAGTGCAATGGCAGGATCTGGCTCACCACAACCTCTGCCTCCCGGGTTTAAGCAATTCTCTGCCTCACCCTCCTGAGTAGCTGGGATTACAGGTGCCTGCCACCATGCCCAGATAATTTTTGTATTTTTAGTAGAGATGGGATTTCACCATCTTGGCCAGGCTGGTCTTGAACTCCTGACCTCACGATCTATCTTCCTCAGCGTCCAAGAGTGCTGGGATTACAGGCATGAGCCACGGCACCCAGCCAAACTCATCCACTGTTATGGCTGCATAGTATTCCATGGTGTATATGTGCCACATTTTCTTTATCCAGTCTATCATTGATGGGCATTTGAGTTGCTTCCAAGTCTTTGCTATGGTGAACAGTACCTCAATATACATACATGTGCATGTGTCTTTATAAAAGAATGATTTATAATCCTTTGGGTATATACCCAGTAATGGATTGCTGGATCAAATGGTATTTCTATTTCTAGATCCTTAAGGAATCGCCACACTGTCTTCCACAATGGTTGAATTAATTTACACTCCCACCAACAGTGTAAAAGCTTTCCTATTTCTCCACATCCTCTCCAGCAGGCTGAACAATGAGAACACACAGATATAGGGAGGAGAACATCACACACTGGGAACTGGGGGCGGTGGGCAGCTAGGGGAGGAATAGCAGTGGCTGGCGGGATTGGGGAGGGATAGCATTAGGAGGATAATGTAGACGATGGGGCAATGGATACAGCAAACCACCACCATGGCCCATGTATCCCTATGTAACAAACCTGCATGATCTGCACATGTATCCCAGAACTTAAAGTATAATTTAAAAAAGAGGTATAGCATTAAAAAGTAAGTAAATAATTTCAAAGAGGTAGAATTCCAAAATTGTTGTAAAAATAATTAGAACAAGAAATTTTGTTGAAACATCACAATATACCCAGACATATATTGTAAGACTGGCTATCATTATGTGTTTAAGCATTTTTATGATTGTTTTTACTTTCTGAAATAATACCAGTTGTTACTTATAATGTACTAGGATTTTATCAAAATGACTGATTAGATTTAAACAAACCCATTTTCTACAGAGATGTGTAAAGTATACACAGGCATGCACACACACACACACACACACACTCACAGACACACACACACGTAATTTGTAAACTGATCTGAAATTTCATATTTGCCTTCCTGCCATTTGCAGAATTCATTTTAAAAATCACTATTATAACCCTGTTTATTAAATTCACAGTCAATACAAACAATTCACAGTCACTACAAGTTATTTTTATGAATCCTAGAATAAAATACTTGTTAGTCAGATAACCTCCTTCACTCATCCATGGTTACAGTATATCCTAATGTTAAATGAAAACATATAAAGATGAGAAACAAAAGTTTCACAGAGAACTGTTTTATAAATAACAGATTCCTAAAAGGAAAAGCTATACTATTGAGGAACAATAAAAATAATTCACATAAAAAAGAAATAAGTAAACAGAAAATACTTCAAGAAATCCAGTGAAATTTTTCTGTTCTAAGTTATGTAATATATATCAAGGAAATCAGTCCACAAATATTTTCTTGTAAACTGCTATAAAATTCAGGAAAGATGAATAATTTAATAAAGATGAAAAAAGTCAAGTAGAAAAACAGTGATAACTGGTTATTAAAAGATAAGATCTATCAAGAATTGAGTAACAGTATAAAGGGAGCACTATTAATTAATGTTATACAGATGTGCTGATTTGTCTTAAGAATTATTCAATTTTAGAGGATTCTCTGGTGCAGGGGCAATATAGTAGAACAGGAAACCGCAAGCTCTTCTTTTCAGGGACACACCAATTCAACAATAATGCAAGTATAAGTTCCTTTTATGAGAAATTCATAAACTAGTCAAAAGGTACGTTTTTTTAGCCACATTAAAACTGGTAGGAAATTTGGAAGCAACCTGTCAATATAATCCTATCCCAGGTGCAGCATTATATAATAAGGAGGAAACTTCTAGTGGCAACTTCTTCCTTGGGAAAGGACTAGACCATGGGTCAAAAGTTCCAATGTATCCCTGGGCTATTAAATAAATTTGCTTCTGTCTTGCCTGTCCTGAAGCAATGATGGGATCCCATATACACTAGATCCCTAGGTATTTCAAAGAACAATATAGTAGTCTAAACTAGCACAGACACTTGCCACAGCTACCTGGCTCACTACAGAGCAAGTAGGTGAAAAATCTAGCTTTCATCTTTTCCCAGAGAAGGGAAAGATTTAGACCACACAACTAAGGTTCCAACTTGTCAGAGTGGCGTCAGAATGATTGGTTTCTGTCTCATCTATCACAGAGAACTAAAGAGACTTGGCATATTCTATACACCTAGTGGCTGCTAAGAACTAATACAGTGGTTTAAGGTAGCACAAATGCTTTAGAGAAGCCCCAGAATCTGTTGTTGGGTTGGTTCGTGAGGATCATCTCCTAATTGACGTCAATTCATGAAGACTGGGAGAGGTGATAGTTTTTTTCTAATGCAATGCACCTATGAGAAAAGTAAAAAAACTCATTTTTATGAGATTTTCTCAACAGAATCTCAGGGGAACAATTAATTAGCCACATGAAAACTTCAACAAAGGGACTAGATTTTTAAAGAGGACCAAACAGAAATTTTAGTGAAAGAATAAAATAACCTCACTAAAACATTCAACAGAAGTATTCAATAGCAGACTAGATTAAAAAGAAGAATGTGTCACTAGCTCAAATGCAGGTTGCTTTAAATATCAAGGCAGAGAATTTTAAAAAATGTTTTTTAAAAAACAAATTGAAGAAAGCATAAAGCACTTATAGGACATCATCAAGGAGACAAATATATACATTATCGGAGTTCCAGAAGAAAAAGAGAGTAAAGGACAGAAAACTTATTCAAAGAAATAAGTAAAAATTTCTGTAATCTCAGTAAAGAAATGAATACCTAAGCCAGGAAACCCAAAGGACTCTCTCTCCCTCAACAAGATAAAACCAAAGAAAGCCACACTCTGACACATCAATTAAATTGTCATAAATATATGACATTTATTCAAATGTATAAAAATATACATTTGAAAGTAACAAGAGAAAAGAGACTTATAACACACAAGGGAATCTCTATAACAATATCAGTGTACCCCTCAGTAGAAACTTTATGGGCCAAAAGTGTCTAGGATAAATTACTGAAAGAAAAACTGCCAGCCAAAAATCCTATAACCAGTAAAACTACCTTTCAAAAATGAAGAGGGATGGCCAGGGTGGTGGCTTTTATCTGTAATCCCAGCACTTTGGGAGGTCAAGGCTGGAGTCTTATGAGGAGACCAAGATCATTCTGTCCAACATGGTAAAACCCTATCTCTACTAAAAATACAAAAGAAAATAGTTGGTCACGGTGGCACACGCCTGTAGTCCCAGCTACTTGGGAGGCTGAAGCAGGAGAATTGTTTGAACTCAGGAGGTGGAGATTTCAGTGAGCCGAGATCACGGCACTGAACTACAGCCTGGGTGACAGTGTAAGAATATGTGTCACAAAAAAAAACCAAGAGGGAAGACTTTCCCAAACAAATAACAAAGATGAGGTAATTTATCACCACTAGCCTCAACTTACAGAAAATGCTAAAATGTAAACAATGCTAACATTGAAACAAAAGTATGCCAAAGAGCAACATGATAGCCTACATCAGGAAAACTCAGTGGTAGTGGTAAAAAAAACAGACAAATACAGAATACTGTATTATTTATTCTTGGGCATAAATTCTTTCAATTCTATTTAAAATAAAAGTAAAAGAAAAAACTATTTAAAATTGTAAACATAAAATATGTTATTAGATACACAATATAAAAAGAAATAAAGTAGGACATCATTAACAAATTTTGAGAGGGAAAAGTAAAATATAGAGTTTGTATGCAATTGAAGTTAAGATCTGATTAGTGCAAATAGAGACCTATTATTGTAAGATATTTAAGTAAGTCTTATGCCAACCATAAAGAAAATGTAAATAGAAAATATACAAAAAAGAGAATGAAATGAAGGCATGTGAAAACTAAATATAAAATAAAAAGCAAGATAGTATAAAAAGGAAAGAGGGACATAAGAACTAAGACAAATAGAAATTAATTCATGAGATGAGCATCGTAAATTCTTTCCCATAAATAATTACTTTGAATGTAAATGCATAAGACACACCAATAAAACATATGGAGCAGATAGATAAAGAACAAGAAGATCAAACAATATGTTTTCTACAAGAAATTTTAGATTTAAAGAAATAAAGAAATGGGAAAAAAAATTACACTAGCAGTAACTAAAAGAAAGAAAGCCAACAATAGTTGTATCAGAAAAAAAATAGACTTTAAGTTAAAAAACATTGCAAGAGACAAAGAAGGGCATTGCACAATAATGAAAAGATAAATTGACTAGAAACTTATAACAATATAAATATATATGCCTTCAACATTAAAACATGTAAAAATATTAAAAATTTCACAAAATTGAAGGGAGGAATATATAGCAATACAATAATTGTAGATGACTACAATACCACACTTAACAGGTAGAACAAACATAAAATCAATAAGGAAACAAATGATATAAGCAACACTATAGAACAAAGGAACCTAACAAGCATATACAGAGAATTTTACTCCAAAGCAAAATAACATAAATTCCTCTCACGTGTACATGAAACATTCTCCAAGCTAGAGCACATATTAGGCCACAAAACATGTCTTAATACATTGAATAAGATTAAATTCAAGCCAACATTTTGACAATCAGAATGAGATAAAACTACATTGATACCATAAGAAAACAAGAAAATTCAAAAATATGTGTAAATTACACAGTACACCTTTGAACAACCAGTAGGTCAAAAAGAGACCATAATATAAATTAGAAAATTGTTTTGATAAAACTTTTTAACCACAACATACCAAACCTTATGAGATCTTATAAAAGCAGTACTAAGACAAAGGTTTATATTGATAAATTCCTACTTAAAAAAAATGATTAAAAAACCTAACTTTACACCTCCAGGAAAAACAAAAAGAACAAACTAAGCCCAAATTTAGCAACAGAGAAACATAATAAAGATTACAACAGAAAGAAACCCAACAGAGAATGTAAAATAGAAGAAACTAAACATCAAAACTGAGTTAATTTTTTGAAAAAAAGTTGGTATATCCTTAGCTAGACTAATTAAGAATAAAAAAGAGAAGACAAAACCAGTAAATAAATATGAGGCATCATGAATGATGTCACAGAAATAGAAAGGATTGTAAACAATTGTATGCTAAGAAATCAGGTAACTAGAAGAAACATATAAATTCCTGGAAATATGCAATCTAGCTAGAATGAATCATGAAGAAATAGAAAATCTAAACAGATTTATAACAAGAAGGTTAAATCTGTAATCAGAAAACTCTCAAAAAAAGAAAAAATCAGACCAGAGGACATCACTAGTGAATTCTATAAATTATTTGGAGAAGAATTAATGCAAATCCTTCCTAAACTCTGCAAAAGAATTGAAAAGAAGGAAAAACCTCTTAAACTAATTACATGAGGACAGCATTAATCTGATACCAAAGCCAGACAAAAACATCACAAAAAAGAAAACTACAGGCCAATTTTCTAGAATTAACATGCATCCAAAAGTCTTCAACAAAGGGCTAGCCAACCGAAATAACAGCACAGTAAAATGTTTCCGTACCGTGATAAAATGTGATTTATCCCTGAGATGTATAGATGGTTCATAAAACAAAAATTAATTAATGTAACAGACTACATTAACAAAATAAAAAATTTAAATCTCATGATGACCTCATAGACACTGAAAAGCATTTGACAATAATGAGCACACTTTCATGAAAAAAACTCTCAACAAACTAAGAATAGAAGAAAATTACCTCAATACAATAAAGACTATACACTTTAGTATTATACTGTAGTATATTATAAAGAGCAGGAAAAAGCCCACAAGTAACACATTCAAAGAAGAAAACCTGAAAGCTATTCTTCCAACATCAGGAATATGAGAAGGATGCCTATTCTGGCCACATCTATTCAACATAATTCCGTGAATCCCAGCAAGATCAATTAAACACAAAAAATAAATAACAGACATCCAAATTATTAAAAAAAGACATTTTCTTTGCAGGCAAATGCCATGATTTTATGTGTAGAAAACTTTAAATTCTCTGTTTAAAATAAAAAACTTTTCTTTTTTGCTTCCCATGCACAAACAGCAAACTATATAAAAAGGAAATTAGAAAATATTTTTCACAATAGCATTGAAAGGAATAAAATACTTAAGAATAAAGTTAACTAAAGAGGTGAAAATCTTATTCTGAAAACTAAAAACTACAGAACATTGATGAAAGAAGTTAAAGATGACACAAACAAGTTAGAAGATATCCCATATTTTGGGATTGTAATACTTAACACTGTTAAAACATCTACGCTGTTTAAATCAACCTACAGATGTAATAAAATCTTTATAAAATTCCCAATGAATTTTTAATAAAATATAGAAACAATTCTTAAATGCATAGGGAACCACAAAGGACTCAAAATAGCAAATCTTAAGAAAAAAAAACACAGCTAGAGACATCACACATCTTGGGATCAAAATTATATTGCAATGATACAGTAAGTAAAACAGTATGTTACTGGCATAAAAACAAACATATAGACCAATAAAATATAATAGAGAACTCAGAAACCAATTCCCATATACATGATTAGCTGTTCTTGGATCCAAGAGGGCCTACAATGCATAATAGGGAGTCTCTTCAACAAATTGTGTTAAGAAAACAGAATATTAGATGTCAAAAAAAATTAGCCCCTTAACTAATTAACTGCGTTATACACAAAAATCAACAAAATTGATTAAAGACTTAAATGTTAGAACTCAAAATGTAAAACTCTTAAAAGAAAGCATAGAGAAAAATCTTTGTGACTTTGCTGTTGGCAATGATTCCATGGATTTCCTTCATAACAAAAGTACGAACAGGAAAATGATGGATAAACAGGACTACATGAAACAAAGAAGCTTCTGCACAGGAAAGGAAATAATCAACAAAGTGAAAAAAAAACAGGTAAAGAATTGTTGAAAATGTTTACAAATAATATATCCCATAAAGATTTAATTTCTATGGGGGTTCACCATATTGGCCAGGCTGGTCTCTAACTCCCGGCATCAAGTGATTCTCCCCCCACCAAAAAAAAAGATTTAATTTCCAAAATATATAAGGAACTTCTATCATTGAATAGTAAATGCAATCCCATTTACAATAGCCAACCCCCCCCACACACAAAATATGAAGGAATACATCTATTCAAGGAGGTGAAAAATTGCTACAAGGAGAACGACAAAACACTGCAAAAAAGAAATCATAGATGACACAAATGGAAAAACATCCCTTGCTCATAGAATGAAATAATCAATATCATTAAAATAGTCATACTGCTCAAAGCAATCTAAGGATTCAATGGCACTTCTATCAAATTACCAACATCATTTTTCACAGATTGTACCAAAAAAACAGCCCAAATAGACTAAGCGGTTCGAAACAAAATTAGCAAAGCTGGAGACATCACATTACTTGACCTATAACTATACTATAATGCCATTTTAAACAAAACATCATGAGACTGGTCAAAATAGTCACTTAGATCGATGGAACAGAAATAGAGCCACACACCTAAAAGCAACACATCTTTGTCAAAATCAACAAAAATAATAATAGGGAAAGGATAAACTGTTCAATGAATGATTCTGGGAAAACCGGTTAGCGATATGCAGTGAAATAAACTGGGCCATATCTCCTATCATGTGCCCAAATTAACTCAAGATGGATTAAAGACCTCAAGCTATAAAAAGTTTAGAATGAAGAAACTCTTATGGACATTGGCACAGGCAAATAATTTATGACTAAAACCTCAAAGGCTAATGAAACAAAACCAAAAATTGATAAATGGGACTTAAAGTGCTTCTGCATAGCAAGAGAAACAGTGCAAACTGACAACCTACAGAATGGAGGAAATATTTTAAAAATATGCATCCAACAAAGGACTCATACCTAGAATCTGGAAGGAACTAAAACAAATCAACAATAACAAAAATAATGATTGCATAAGGACATGAACACGTCTCAAAAGAAGACATGTACTATTGTACAAACATATTAAAAAGGCTCATCATAACTATCAAAGAAATGAAAATTAAAACCGCAATGAGACTACTGTTTCACACCAGTCCAACTGACTATTATTAAAAGTTCAAAAAAATAGTAGACGTTTGCAAGGATGTCAAGAAAGGGGAACACTTACATACTGTTAGTGGGAATAGAAATCAGTTCAGCTCCTGTGGAAAGCAATTTGGAGATATCTTAAGGAACTACAAATAGAATTGCCATTTGACTCAGCAGTTCTATTACTGAGAAAATAAACATTCCACCTAAAAGACAACTGCACTTTTATGTTTATCATGACATTATTTACAATAGCAAAGTCTTGGAATCACCCTAAGTGCTCATAAAAAATAATGGTATCCTGTCCTTTACAACAGCATGAATGCAGCTGGAGGCTCCTATCAAGTGAATTAACACAGAAACTGAAAATCAAATACTGCATGCTCTCACTTATAAGTTGGAGCTAAACAATGGCTATACACAGACATAAGATGGAAACAATAGACACTGGGATTCCCAAAAGTGAGGAGAAAGGAAATAGGTTGCAAAACTACCTATTCAGTATTATGTTCACTCCTTGAGTGATGGGTTCAGTAATAGCCCAAATCCCAGCATTACTCAGTATATCCACATAATCAACCTACTCAGATAAATCCAAATGTAAAAAATAATTTAAAAAAACCCCAATGCCAATTACCTAATTACTTGATTGAAAAATGAGCAAAATATGTCATTTTTTAAGAAGACATGTAAATGGTGAATAGGTATGAGAAAAGGTGTTCAACATCACTAATCATGAGTGAAATACAAATGAAAACCATAATGAGACTTCATACCTGTTAGAATGGTTATCTTCACAACAACAACAATAGCAACAATAACGAAAACAAGTTTTGCTAAGGATTTGGAGAAATTGGAACCCTGGTGCACTCTTGGTAGTAATGCAAAATGATGCAGCCACAATGGAAAACACAGAGGAAAATATAGTGGTTTCTCAAAAAAATAAAAATAGAATTACTATATAATCCAGAATCATACTTCTAAGTATTTACCTCCAGGAATTGAGCTCAGTATCTCCAAAAGATATTAACATGTTAATTGCAGCAGTATACCTAGTAGCCAAGATGTGGCAACAACCTAAATGCCTATCAACAGATGAATGAAAAAAGAAAATGTAGTACATATGTACAATGAAATATCATTCAGCCTTAAAAAGATGAAAACCTTACAACCTGCAACAACATGGACTAATTGTGAGAACATTATGCTAATTGAAATAAGCATAATAAGAACATTATGCTAATTGTACAGTTCCAGAAGGACAAATGCTATATTATTCCATATACGTGATATATTAAAGATAGTCAAACTCATAGGAATAAAATAGAATGGTCGTTGTAAGTAACCAAGGCAAGAAAAAATGGGAGTTACTATTCAATGAATATAAAGTTTTAGTTATGCAAGATAAGTACATTCTAGAAAATGGCTATACAAAATTGTGCCTACAGTTAATTCTATATTGTATACTTAAACATTTTCAAAGAGTAGATCTCATGTTTTCTTTTCACAATAAAAATGATTAAATCCTGAATATTATGTCAACATTTATGGAAAGGAAAAATGAACTTTATTTTATTGTGGTTAATAGCAACTTATATTTACAGAATTACAAGGCCATCATAGAAAGTAAATTTGCAAGTACATAAATAAATCTGAATTTGCAATTAAATTTGAGGAAAAGCAAATCAGTCTGATCTATTAAGAGATATGATTTTGTCCAATTATGAAGAATTAAATAATTTTATTTTATTTTAGAGAAGCTATAATTCTAAGTTTTCAAAAATCAAATGAAAATGCATGATAATAAGAATGCGCTTGGAGAAAAAAGAAAATTTAAGGGAAAGCATGAAGAATTAATAGGTTTCTATGTTCAGAAAGGTAATACCACCTATGGACATCAGAGTCTGAAAAAGAGATTAACATTTCATTTAAGAGGTGTAAATTAAAACGAAATACATTACATAGTCACAGCCTTTGGTAATATCTTAGTTATTAAATTATGCACAAAAGGCTGATTCAGTGGAAATACGGACCACAAAATGCATGGATAATAGTAGATCTCATGGAACTAATAGTCTTGAATAAAAGACTATTACTCACTTAATTCTTGCTCTGAAGTGGTATGATAAGGTTCTTTACAGCATAAGAAAACTTAAGATAATTTGGAGATAAGCCCTGAGACATGAAAATTAATTCCAGGATCACCAAAAAGAGCCCGATTATCTCAGGAAAGAGGGTGCAAAATAGATTGAACATGATTTTTCAATAATGTTCACATTATAGTATATAGTAAATAGTTATTCCTGGAAAAAGCACTATAGTAGAGAAAAATAATATTCAACTCCATATATTAGCTTCCAGTTCACACCTTAAATGAGTTTCCTCATAAGTGTATGGGTAACAACCATTCGATTTCCAATAAACAAGGTCTAAATTTATAGCTAAGCAGCTAGCCTGAAAATAGAAATATGAATTAATGAATCATTTTTGTTAGATATTTTTTCTTTCATGGTATTATTTGCTGATAGTTTGTAAGCCATGATATATATTTAATAATGTAGCTGTTCTGCTGCCCTAAATATGCATTATAAATACAGCTGGACTGCTATAGACACAATTTTTCTTGGCAACAATCGTAATATTATTTCCTGGATATTTATTTCCCTGGAATTCTTCATTAATTCTGTTTTGTTTATTACTAATAGCAAACCTTCACAATAAAATAAGTTTATTTCAGCAAAGATAGAAAAAGTATATGACTCTGTATTTATGCTTTTAGCACACTTTTATGATTTCCAACAGTCCATTTCCAGAATTATAAAACTAGCATTAGAAGGTATTGGGAAAGTAAATAAATATGGCGAAACCACATTTTGGTATTCAAGTGTATGTAGTAATCAGAGGAAGGGATTCCTTTATAAAACAACTCTATGGTGTGCCATTTATTTAGTCATATGAAAAAACTCTGGCTGAAAAAACTGAAGACAGTTAAGATGACAGTTACGCACTGCTTTCTTTACTCTTTCAAAATCACATAAAATATGGTGCACTGTATCATGAGTCATATATTCCTGCATATGAGGAAGAATGGAGTATGCAGATCCCTTCTACTCATACTCTTATCAAAGGTTACACTAGGAGTCTCTAAATTAGAGACAGGCACAAAGATTCCCATTCTCCCAGATCATTACAACATCATAGTAATTAGAGTTTTCTGTAGTTCTGAGGACATACCAGGGTCCCGTCTAATCTAAGCACTTTTCACATATGAAAATTCACAGTTTGCACAATCCTATGAGGAGGGTTATTGTCTTAGATTCACACTACAGAAATAAGGGACAGGGAAGCTGAACATTTTCTACAGATGAAAAGACTAGTGTATGATTTGAACCACGAGTTCACCTCTGGCTTACAAGGAAGAAAAAGTATATGACTCCATATTTATATGTTTAGCACACTTTTAGATTTCCAACAGTCCATTTCTAGAATTACAAAACTAGCATTAGAAGGTATTGCAGAAGCAAATAAATAGTTTGAAACATTTTGGTGTTCAAGTATGTGTAGTAAACAGAGGAAGGGATTCCTCTATAAAACAAACTCTACGGCATGCCATTTATTCAGTTATATGAAAAAAAAAAAACAAAACTCTTTGCATACAATTCCTCCAGGGGAGAGTGGTTTAAACAGACGCTCATGTGCACACACTATAACTCTGCATACTTTTCTAGAATGACACTTACTGCTAAATACCCTGTGATGAAGTCTTCATTTTTATGTAGGAATTCTGAGTCAAACATATAGGTGAATTTTTCCATTTTACTCTTTTTGTTTAGCATTTAAAAACCAAATGGATATATTTAGAACAAATGAATATTTTTAAATTTTTGGTATAATTAATAATGATTAATTATAAAACAACTTTAACTGTGTGTGCATAAAATGGCGTATTTGTAAATATGTGTATGAATATAGATGTGTGTGTATGCAATGGACCGAATGTTTGTGTCACCTCAAGGTCAAATGTTGAAATCCTTATGTCCCAGTGTGATAGTGTGAAGAGGTGGGACATTTGGGAGATGGAAGAGATCTTGAAGGTTGAGCCCTCATGATCAGGATTAATGCTTTACATAGAGACCCCAAGGGTTCTCTCTTCATATTTCTACTATGTGAGGACAGTGCAAGACATCCATACTGTGCAACCTAGAAGACGGCTGATGTGATTTGGCTGTGTCCCCATCCAAATCACAACTTGAATTGTGTCTTTCAGAATTTCCATGTATTGTGGGAGGGACTCAGGGGGAGGTATTGAATCATGGGGGCTTTTCCTTGCTATTCTCATGATAGTTAATAAGTTTCACGAGATCCATTCATTTTTTCAGGGGTTTCCACTTTTGCTTCTTCTCAAGTTTTTCTCTTGCCGTGGCCTTGCCTTTTGCCTACCACCATGATTCTGAGGCCTTCCCAGGCTTCTGTAACTGTAAGTCCAATTAAACTTCTTTATCTACAGAGTCTCAGGTATGTCTTTATTGTCAGTGTGAACATGGACTAAAACAAGGACCCTCACCAGAACCCAACCATGCTGACTCCATTTTCAGCCTCCAGAACTGTGAGAAATAAATTTCTATTGTTTATAGGCCACCAGGCTATGGGACTTTATTTTAGTACCATAAGCTAACTAGAATATATGCATGTATACCTTGTAATATAAATGTGTAGTCAACATGTCCTCATTTAATGATTTATGTTTTATTTTCCTTCATTTATATATTAATTTTTCAGAAAAAAGTACAGATTTTCTTTCTTTCTGAGAAAGATGGATGAAACATTTAAACATAAGACCTAACACCATAAAATCCCTAGAAAAATACATAGGCAATACCATTCAGAACATGGGCATAGGCAAGGACTTCATGACTAAAACACCAAAAGCAATGGAAACAAAAGCCAACATAGATAAATAGGATCTAATTAAACTTAAGAGCTTCTGCATAGCAAAAGAAGCTATAAAGGAAACAATCATTAGAGTGAACCGGCAACCAAGAGAATGGGAAAAAATGTTTGCAATCTACCCATCTGGCAAAGGGCTGATATCCAGAATCTACAAAGAACTGAAATGGATTTACAAGAAAAAAACAACCCCATCGAAAAGTGGGCAAAAGATATGAATAGTCACTTCTCAAAAGAAGACACTTATGTGCCAACAAACATATGAAAAAAAGACCCTCATTGGTCATTAGAGAAACACAAATCAAAACCACATTGAGATACCATCTGACACCAGTTAGAATGGCGATCATTAAAAATCAGGAGACGTTCGACCATTGTGGAAGACAGTGTGGTGATTGCAATTCCTCAAGGATCTAGAAATAGAAATACCGTTGACCTAGCAATCCCATTACTGGGTATATACCCAAAGATTTATAAATCGTTCTGTTATAAAGACACATGCCCACACATATGTTCATAGAAGCACAGTTTACAGTAGCAAAGACATGGAACCAACCCAAAGGCCCATCAATGATAGACTGGATAAAGAAAATGTGGCACATATATACTATGGAATATTATGTGGCCAGAAAAATGGATGAGTTTATGTCCTTTGCAGGGACATGGACAAAGCTGGAAACCATCATTCTCAGCAAACTGACAAAAGAACAGAAAACCAAACACTGCATGTTCTCACTAATAAGTGGGTATTGAACAATGAGAACACACGGACAGAGGGAGAGGAACATCACACATCAGGGCCTGTTGTGGGGTGGGGGACTAGGGGAGGGATAGCAGGAGATGGGGGGATTGGGGAGAGATAACATTAGGAGAAATACCTAATGTAGATAATGGGAGTATGGAAGCAGCAATCTACCATGGCATGTGGTACCTATGAAAAAATCCTGCACAATCTGCCCATGTACTCCAGAACTTAAAATATAATTTAAAAAAAGGCTTATTACATAATAACTTTTCTAGTCAAATATTTTTTATTTATCCAACAGGAACTATTTTTTCCATTTATTTGGTTCTTGTGAATTTTTAGTACTCTTAGAGTAATGCTGAATATTAAGCACCACAGCAGATTATATGAACCTGGAGACTGCTGCCAATGGCTGCATTTTGTTTAATTAACACAAGAATGGTGGTCAGAGGCAATACAATAGGTGAATGTCATGTGGCTCTTCCGAAGATGTTTTTAAACAGCCTTGTTTGTTAATACACAAAACTCGCAAATGCTCTCTGGATGAAACACGTGGTTAACAGTATCTCCGAATCTTTATACGCACTTTCGGCACTTGCTCTTTGTAAAGGTTAAATCCATCCACTAGAAATAAGAGTTTAGGACTTATTCTTTATAGAATACCAATAATGAAATAAAAACAAAACAATATGCCAACAAGTGGAAAAATCGATGTATTCCAAGGTTAGGTTCTTTTATATATTTGATAGATGTTAACGTTATAAAAAGAAGACAACTGAAGCTTTTGTTTATTCCCTCAGGATCATTTTATTGTGAAAAATAAAGCATTTACTGATAAATACTTGTGAAATAAAATGACTCTAAGTTGCAACAGTTACCCAATAAATATATATGACTTGCCTGGCAGTAATAAAGTTTTAAAAGACATAAATAAGATCTTTTGTATTTTGTCCTAGTTCTAACCATAAACTAAAATCAAAATTACTTTAAATCTCTTTGCATATGCCATTTAAAGAGTCTACAAGAAACTATTCAATCTCTTAATTCCTTGTAAAAATCTTAAACTATTTTATTACTTCTGTGTACTGCAATGTATATTAATTCAGAACCATAATCACTCCCTTCCATGGGGTTCATGCCTCCTGGAGAGGTGACATCATACATTCACATGCTTCTCACCTAAGTCCCCAGGGTCCAAGGGAGAAGCCCCAGAACCCCTTCTCTTGCAGAGTGTGGGGGGGGTGCTACAGGATCAGGGCTTTGTGGAGTGACCAGATTTCTGCCCTTAGGGCAGTACAGCTGGCATTTGTTTTATAGACTCTTGTCTTTGGAATTGGGGGGAGGGGGAGTGTTTCAACCTGTTACATGTTCTGTGTTTAATGAAGAAAACCTATTTATTAATGAAAAAAATGCCACTTTTATGGCATTTTGCCTGAAAGCAGTAAGTCAGCAAAAAATTCTTTTACTATATAGTCATTGATTTTTGCATAGTTACTGCTTTTTCATGAAAACTAAAATTTTTAACATTAGATCTTTATCCTAAAATCAAATACTTTATTAAACATTCCTGGTTTTTGTTCTGTTTTAATAAGGCTTGATTGCTTCTTTCTTTAAGGTGAGCTTGCCAACAAGTGACAGTATGGTCTTTTAATCCCTGTTATTTTGATTTTTCTCTACTTATCAAGAAACGTGGGGTTTGCCTTGTGTAACGCTGTCATCAAGATCAGGCATTTGATCCACTTGTTGTCACCTGACTGACACAAGATCCCTCTGTAGCTTTGTGCACCATAAACATATTCAAGAGCAGGGAGCAGGGATGAGGAGTAGCTTAAAAGCTCTTACATTTTTGCTATCAGAGAAGGAATAAAGTTCTCAGAAACCCCCAACAGGTTCCTCCTTGACTAGCAAGGAAGTACATATCCACTTTTATCCTTGATGACGGCTGAGAAAACAATCACGTATTTTATTTTTATTTTACTTTATTTTTACTATTATTATTTTTTATTGTACTTTAAGTTCTGGGGTACATGTGCAGACCCTTCAGGGTTGTTGAATAGGTACATACAAGGCAAGGTGGTTTGCGCCTCCATTTCCCTGTCACCTATATCTGGCATTTCTCCCCATGTTATCCCTCCCCAACCTCTCCACACCTGCTGTCCCTACCCTAGCACCTCCCTAACAGACCCCAGTGTGTGACGTGCTCCTCTCTGTGTACATGTGTTCTCATTGTTCAACTCCTGCCTACTTGTTTTATGTTTTTATGCTTTTTCAGGTCGGAGGAAGCCTGATCAAAGGGAATGAGATGTAACTGTTGGGTGTCAGTCATCAGTGTCAACAACAATATGATCATTCCTATCTGACCTGGTGCTTTTAAGAGTAAATGCTGACATGCATATGAAATACAGAACATTCCCAGATATAAGAAAAAGTTCTATTTTGAAATTTATATATTAAAAATGAGAAGTTCCTTTTTATTTTAAATATTTTTTTATTGTACTTTAAGTTCTGGAGTACATGTGCACATACACACAAAATTGGAATATGAATTGAAACACACAGCAAGTATTGCCAGATAGTTGTGGAAAAATGGTGTCTTGAAAGCCAATAACCAACTTAAACATAAAATGCAATACAGAAGAAGTAGCAAAAGCACCAAAAATAGAAAAAAAAGGCAAAGGAAATATGAGTGTTACATGCACACATGCAGTGCGCACATTCATCAGTCCCTCCTGGATAAGAGCAAACGTTGGCAGAGCCCCAGAAGAGGTGTTCTCAGGACACACAAACACAAGGGCTCGCTTAACCAGAAACTGACATATTTTTGTACCTGGAAAATTCTGTTGATAGTTCCCTTAGAAGATGTTCAGAGAGTATGAAAGACTTAGTCTTAGGGTTAAAATTAAATTAAAAATAAGGCAATATAAACTCCAGAAAAAAAAAACCTGTAGGAAAAGAAGGATAAAATGTATGCTACAGGTGTTAATAAAAAATATTTAAATATTGAGGTAAATTAAAATGGCATACAGTGTGAATCAAAATTTTATGTGGAGGATTATGTAACTGAAGGTATATATATATTAAGATATTTCCATGTAACACCTAAGTTGATAATGTCTAAAATTGACAAATCTATTGAATAAATGACAAAAATAATTTAAAATAGTTCTTTTGGTGTGTAGCAATCTGCAGATTGAGCACACAGCTGATTTTTGCTATTCTTATTATAATTCCCAACTCTTAGCTATGGAATTTTGTAAGATGTATTATTATATCATATTCATTTGTAAAAAAATTGTCAAATTTTGTATGAAATTAAGCTATAAATATTATTATTTTGAATTCTATCATCTTATACTTTAAGCAATTCACTGGCTTATTATTTCACAGTTATTGTTGCTGTTTTAACTGGCTTGATAAAACAGATGGTTGTAGGCTCCTATTCACAAGCATTCTCTCCCAGATAACACATTTTCTTGTGATTAGACTCTATACCAAATAGGTAAAAATTTAGATTGGATACAATCATGATTATAATCATTTTTTATATTTTGATTTTTTAAAACAATACCAAAGTGCTAACAATAATTTTAATCAAACACTGGGCAATATATCAGAGCTTTGTTTGCTCTGAGCACAGATTACAATGCTCCTAATTCCACCTCCCTCACTTTGTGTGTTACCTTGGCCAAGCTACATGACAACTTTGTGTCTCAGCTCTCTCATCCTGAATAGCAGGATATTAATAGACCAATATAATGGTTTTTAATGAGAATTAAATAAGGTAATTCCCATGGATAACTTAAAACTGTATTTGGTGGTATGCAATGCATAATAATTATTAGCCACATTCTTACTATTCTCAGGAAAACACACTTTATGAGTGCAATGAAAAACAATTTGAGAATACTTGAGAAATTATTTTAATATTTAGTCTTTTAATTTTATTTCTGTATTTTTTATCCCTTATTCATACCACCCTTCTATTTATTAGTAAATGTGTGTTAATATTATTTTTGTCAATAAAAACTTTTAAAAAGAAACAAAAACAGCTTTCTGGAGCTTTCCATTTTTTAATCTACTGTATTATCAGATATTAATCACACACATACCCACACATATGAATAAACTGTAAACATCAAAGCCACGCCAGTTGTAGGTCATCCGGAAGGGTAAATTAGCCTGATTCTAGGCACATTCTTAGGAACTCTACCAACTGCTGGACATGACTGCTCCAACTCCTAGTTGATTCTGTGTCACTTCTAAAAGCTTTATGGCATTATCATTGAAACCTTTTCAAATAGAACTAAATTAAATAACAATACAACTTTTAATGATATACATCCCCCGACCTTCTAATAGAAAAATAGGTGGCAAACAATTTGCAGAACTGACAAGAGTAAGGCTTCTGTAAAATCTGGCTATGTCAATGATCTTTTCAAGATATTCTGCTCTTTGAAACCTGATTTTCACCATCTAACAATGGAGATTATCACAAATTTTATCTCATTGACTTGGTGGAATAATTAAATTGGATTGTGATTGAAGTGCTTAGAACAGTGCTCAGACAATATAATTACTCATTAAGTGGCAGATTAAAGTATAGCAATTACAAAATTACAGCAGTGAAAACTCAGGGCAGCTTTTTAAATATTTTCATTTGATATTCAATATGTTACATTTCGTTTAATATTCTACTTTATATTCAGTCAGGAAAAGAAGTTGAAAGTCATTTCAAATGATTTGGTATGATAACTAAATACAATGAGAAATTTGCTCTATTTATACTGAATTCAAAAAATTTATTTAGGTTTTAGAACAATTATATAGTAGATAAAAAGTGTCGTAGAAAGTGTTCACTTTATTTTACAAAGAGAATACACATCACATGTTATCTTAAAAAATTTGTTTTACTTGGCTGGGTGTGGTGGATCATTCCTGTAATCCCAGCACTTTGGGAGGCTGAGGCGGGTTGATCACAAGATCAGGAGGTCCAGACCAGCCTGGCCAACATGGTGAAATCCCATCTCTACTAAAAATACAAAAATTAGCTAGGAGTGGTGGCACGTACCTGTAATCCTAGCTACTCAGGAGGCTGAGGAATGAGAATTGCTTGAACCTGGGAGTCAGGGGTTGCAGTGAGTCAAGATTATACCACTGCACTTTATCCTGGTGACAGAGTGGGACTCCATCTCAAAAAAAAAAAGTTTATTTTACTTAAAAAATTGGAAATAGAAAGGGAAATATATTTTCTATTGAAACATACATGATACATTATACTGAATATATAATTCAAGCAAATTTTTAAATATGAACAAGAATTCTAAGACTTTTTGTGTTCATCAGATATTTAAAGGTCACACATATTCACTCTGTTCCTACTTATACATGGCAAACTTTTTGAGCACTGATTTGAGTAATTGGTAAAACTGATTATACATTAGGGGTAAAATGAACTTTTGTCTAAATTCCAATTCTGCCAGTTCCTCCTTACTTCAGTAAGCAGTATTTCTACCTATTCTTTCCAGTGACTTTCTGTTTATAAACGATGGTGATTTATGTTCATCTGAAAATGAAAATAATATTAAAATGAATCCTCTTTAACAAATCTTAATGTTTCAGAAAAAGTCTGTATGCAGAAATGCAACATTTAGATTTGCTTTGAAATATTAAATTCATTAACTGAATGTTGCCACTTTTCTAATAAGAAAATTATCAAACTCTTTTTAACTCAACGTGTTTTTCTTTTAATTTTTACTTTAAGTTCTGGGATACATGTGCAGAGCGTACAGGTGTGTTACTTAGATATACATGTGCCATGGCGATTTGCTGCACCTATCAACCCATCATCTAAGTTTTAAGCCCAGCATCCATTAGGCTTTTGTCCTAATGCTCTCCCTCCCCTTGCTCCCCACCCCTTGACAGGCCCCTGTGTGTGATGTTCCCCTCTCTGTGTCCATGTGTTCTCATTGTTTAACTCCTACTTATGCGTGACAACATGTGGTGTCTGGTATTCTGTTCCTGTGTTAGTTTGCTGAAAACAACGGCTTCCAGCTTCATCCATGTCCCTGCAAAAGACATAAACTCATTCTCTTTCATGGTTGCATAGTATTCCATGGTGTATATGTACTACATTTTCTTTATCCAGTCTATCATTGATGGGCATTTGGGTTGGTTCCAAGTCTTTGCTATTGTAAATAGTGCTGCAATAAACATTATGTGTGCATGTGTCCTTATAGTAGAATGATTTAAATTCCATTGGGTATATAACCAGTAATGGGATTGCTGGGTCAATGATATTTCTGGTTCTAGTTCCTTGAGCAATCGTCACACTGTCTTCCACAGTGGTTCAAATAATTTAAATTCCCACCATAATGTAAAGTGTTACTATTTCTTCACAACCTCACCAGCATCTGTTGTTTCCTGACTTTTAATGATCACCATTCTAACTGGCATGAGATGGTATCTCATTGTGGTTTTTATTTGCATCTCTCTAATGACCAGTGATGATGAACTTTTTTTCCATATGTTTGTGACCCAATATGTTTTAAGGCAGGACATACTAAAGCAAAATGGACCAGAAATAATCTGTGTTATTCAGCACTTCTTTTGCTACCATGTCATGGCATTCTTTTTCTCAGATGTAAGAAAACAATGAAGCAAGAAAAAGTAATAAGAAAGAATTTTCTTGAAAAGTACAGTCATTAGTGATTTTCCCACCATCCAGATGGTAACAGGCAATCCCTCAAAGCGAGCTATGTGTGTTTTTACTCAGTGAAGGTAGAATCTTATTTCCCAAAGGAGAAGCTATAAAATATTGATATTCAAATACTTGTCTATTTTTTTCTGATAGCTCTGCTTTTTTCTGTTTCTGAAGGTGTTCTAATCTCTGTCCTCACAAAAGACTGTGATATCATTTTTTGCAGTCCCTATCTCATCCCAGTTTCCATTCAAAATTCCAGTAGAAGCCTGCCTATGCAGGGTGAGAAAACCATGCTGACATTTCAAAACACATTTCCTACTCACAGAGATTCAACTGAAGGAGAAGGGGAGAAGGTGAATCACATAAGTTACCATGCCCTTTAAATCTGTGTTTAAGAAAGAAGAGCGAGGAAAAGAGAAGAATAACACTATTCCCTGGTTCTAGAAGGAAAAGTCATTTTATATCTTCCTTTCACAGATTGTGAAAGCAATAGTTGTTCCCAGAATCACTTTTGATCTACTTGATTTAACCCAACAAGAAAACCTCATATAAACGATAAAACTCATATTTATCTGCAGTCATGTCTGGACAGAATAATTATAATTGTTTGTCATACTTTCTTTCTTTTTATCTCCATTGTTCTTGAAACTTTATAAATATCACAAATATGAATGGGACAAAAGGATGATGAAGATTTTATATTTTTCTAATAGCCTTATGTGCTGAGAAAAGTAAGATTAAGCTACTTTGAGCAAGGAAGACCTGCATTTTGCACAAGGCTTAACATGATGTGTTATTTTTGCAGTAATTGTGATATTTATTCAAACATTAGTGTAAAAGGAAGTGGCAAATAAAGAAATCTTAGGTAATAGTGCAATTGTATAACAAATGCTTTACTCCACTCTAATTCTACAAAAGGCTAATATGTGAAATGATAATGCCAATACTAGTATGTATTTATTCAGCAAAGTAATTTAATCACAATAAGTCCATTCCAAAGAAACTCCTTGATATAGTGATATTTTTGCTAAGGCTTCACTATATATATATAATTTCTTCACTTCCCACTAAATTTTCTTCAAAAATGGATTACTTCGTTTACATAATGCTAAAGTAAGGGGTGCAAAGAACTAGTGCCATAAAAATGCTGCAACACTCTACAAATATTTTAGCTTGCTTTAGTAAAGAAATGCACAGAATGCATTCAATGTATTGGTTTCGAAATAAGAACTTCATTAATCTTGTGTTTTTGGCTCAAAATTTTAAGAGTATTAATGGCATGCTATGCAGAAAGCTTGTAATTCCTATCACCATATAAAAACTCAGTTTGTCATACACTGCTGATGTGCCACACACAACATCAAACACTTTGAACACATTGACTCCAACTGTTTTCATCACATAAAGTGACGTCACCGTCATTCACAGATGGGTAAACCAAAGTTAAGATGAGTTAAGTGGACAAGCGGTCATGCTGCTCTGGGCCATTACACCCCGGATTCCCACCCATAGTTGCCATCTCACAACACAAGTTTTTGATCAGTGGAGTATCATGCTATCTACACATTTTACAACCTTGGAAAGTTGCCTACCATCTAGGTACCTTGGACTCAGGTATAAAAATCTCTACCTATAACCCAGATTTAATTTATATCACATGCTTATGAAGAAGGCAGTATTTTCTTCATAATATAATTGGAAGAAATATTTGTTTTTATCATTTAGGGAATTAAAAACCAAAGCTAAACAGATGGTGAACCAGAAATTTACACAAAATTAAGAAATAGATTCAATACCCAAAATATAAACGGAGATCCTCAGGGATTTTTAACTTCACTAGAGTGGCCATGTGAAGTATTTAATTTTTTGTCTCTTTTAGTTTCAAATCTAAATCTTTAAAATTTTCTATTTTACAATAATATAGTACATTTATCTAAAGAAAATATGGCCAAGGCTTCATTTTTATAAACACTCTATAAAAAATGCTAAATGTTTTCTAAAGAATGACAATAAATTTCTGCATCTATCTCTCCTAATGTATTCATACTTATTAATGCAACCCATTTGAAGAAAAAAGGTGTCATAATTTCTACATAGGCTGTGCATTTTTCATCTATTTTATTGTGAAATCTACCACTGATTCTTATTGAATATTGTGTTAAGCAAAAGTCTCTGACAATCTCAAATTAATAGGTCTTAGTAAGCACAATGGAGAAACAATTCTTGCAAGTGGCTTTAAAAGCAAAGGGCCTCAGTTGCTTTTCTGTGGGGCTTGGTAACTCACCCCTATAATCTCAACACTTTGGGAGGCCATGGCAGGCAGATTACTTGTGGTCAGGAGTTCAAGACCAGTGTGGCCAATATGGTGAAACCCTGTCTCTACTAAAAATACAAAAAAATTAGCTGGGTGATGTGGCATGCACCTGTAATCCCAGCTGCTTGGGAGGCTAAGGTAGGAGAATAGCTTGAACCCAGGAAGGTGGATGCTTCAGTGAACTGACATTGTGATCCTGCTCTCCATCCTGGGTGGCAGAGTAAGACTTTTCTCAAAAAAAAAAAAAAAAAAGAAAAAAAAAAAAGAAAAGAGCCTCAGTCAATCACAAGCCTATTCGTTATACAACTAGGAATCTTCCATCAGACCATATCCAGTAAAGGCAAATGCCTCATCACACTATGCCCAAATAAGGCAGATAGATACCTTGCTCTAGCCAGTCAGGTAATTTCACTACTTTGCTTTCATATTCAGCCTATAAAAGCTCTCTGTTCATGTTGCTGGGCAGAGCTCTCTGAAACTCTCATGATTCTGAGTGCTGCTCAATATATGAATAATTATTTCCTCAAACTTTGTTAAATGCCATTTATCCGAGGATTTTTTTTTTAAAGAAAGGTTTAAAACCAGTTGGGTATATAAAGGAATATGTAGCGAAAAAGCATTGCATCCACCAGGCATTATGCCTCTTACAAACTGCCCATGACTTGTTCCATCTAATCCTAACAACATCTCTGAGAAGTAAATAGCATTTGCCTTCCTTTTTTGAAAATGAAAATAGATTCCTCCAAAGGTTAACAGAAATGCTTTCAAACCTGGAACCATTAAATGACAGAGGCTATCTGAAAACTAGACACGGTTGATCAAAAATCTCTGTGACAATATACTGTTTTGAAATAAACTGATTTCACTGGGCATGTATAAGTTTAGGAGTGTTTGCTGAGTCATTGTAAAAAAATTAAACAGATGGATAGTTATAGAGGCAATTAAATAAGGTGTCAGTGCCTTAATTTCTACCATTCTATTTTCCCAGACTACTAATTATTATTTTCCAGTGTTCAATCTCATTCAGAGCCTAATATTAATTTGACATTGAGACAGAATGATAATGTGATGATCAGACTAGAATGCTATAATAGTTGTTAAGGAGTTTGAGCTGAGAAGAGAGGGAAAGGCAGCTAGCATAGATGGAATTTTGGTTAAATTCAGCAGTTGTAATAAACATTTGTTGAACTCTTTTCAATATTTGTTGAAGTAAGTAAAGAGATTTCATAATAAATACCACAGTCTGTATGGCTTGAGTAACAGGAATGGATTTTTTCATAGTTTTGAAAGTAAGAAATCCAAGGTCAAATACAAATTTAGTAGTTGGATACATTGCTTGGGTAGGCTAGAATTGACTAACAATTAGACATATATATATACCTTGCTCTAGCCAGTCAGGTAATTTCACTACTTTGCTTTCATATATACATATATATATATATATATATATATATATATATATATATACACACACACACATACACATACATTCGATTATGTCTATATTGCTTTTTAGCTAGGTTTAACCTAAGTACTTCTAAGTAGGTTAATAGTTAACATTATATATGTTAACTATTACATATAGAAGCCATATGATGTTAACTATTATATATAGAAGCCATATGATCTGGAACTGATCAGACTGTAATTTTAAATCTCATAACAAATATTTGTTTATATCTATTTTTACATATTGCTTAAATCACCTTTCCTTATCTTTGATGCACTACTCATACAATCTAGTAAGCATAAATATCTACAGGCCAGAGGAAGAAGATAATAGGGAAGATCCATTTCACCCTACTTCCAGAAAATGAAGTAACATTTCAAATTGCCAGAAACACTTCTTAATTGGTTCCATTGATTGTTCCATTCGGTTGTAGAAATCCAGCTTGCCTAACCTTCCCCTCTACACTTAAATTGAAGTATTATTTGATTCATGAATTCTTAAATTGAAATTGAATCCAAACTTCCCACTATTATGCTCCTGTGTATACTCAAGAGCTTATCTTTTCTTAGCTCAATCTTATGTAACTTCTTTTCACTGTTCCAATGAAAATAAATGTGGTTATTATCTTTAAGCATAATCTGTCATTAAAAGTAACAGGACACAGGAGTAGTTCCTTTATCTTATTTTCATTTATTCAGAAAAAAAGATGAGAGCATGAAAAGAATCTGATATTTAATGGAAGTATTTTTTAAATACATATGAATATGTATATATGTATATATACATGTATATGAACACATATACATATAGACCCATACACATATATATGTATACACACACATATATATTTTTGATATAAAATTAATATGAAATTTTTTAATAAATTAACTTTATGGCTATAAAATATCACCATATTTTATTTTGGTGATTTCTAAGAATTTAATAGATGCCAAAAAATAGGAAATCAAAACAAATCTCCAAAACTGTTAGTAAGATAAGTGGTTTTACTCCCATAATAATACATCATAAATCATTATTCTATGAGGAATATTTAGATTTGAGTTAAAAAATAATAACCCCAGTGAAGTCCAATGCAATGCTGATGATTTACATAAAAAGAAGGCTAAATACAGAATGACAAAAGCAAAAAATGCACGAAAAAAATAAAATATTTCCAGAAGATACAGAATATATCTCTAGTTAATTGCTAACAAATTATTAGATGTACAAAGAAGGTGACAGATTTACATGTGGGGTTACATTAACGCTCTCTGGTAATACATTGCTTAGGAAAACAGTGATACAAGGTTAAATATTCTATGAGGTGAATATAATGAAGAATTTTGTTTAATATAAAGACTACATTGTCTTGCTTTATATACCTTTTTATAATTCCTTAGCTTCATGCTTAGCGAGCCTGAGAACCATTAGTTCTTAATTACTGTATGTGATTTGATATAATAAAATAGACTCTTGCTTTAAAAAAGTATCACATAATTTTAGGAAAAAATTAATACAATTTCTTTTGTACTACAGAGAAATTATTTCATGATCTAAGAGAGAAAGTTACTGGATGAATAATTTATGGCAGGAGTAATTAATGTTCTTATGCATTGGTAGGGTGACTTTGCAGTTCTGAGTAGACAGCATAATTTCTTCCTGGTATTTTTTTATTAGTAGTCTCTTGGTGATAATGACAACTGGTATTTTCAATTTCATCAAAATTGAACTAACTTTAAAATGTAATCATTTGAATCCAATGTTCTCTAAGTGAATCAGCTTAAAATAAATGAATCTTCTGCTGAAAACAACACAATTCAGAGAGTTTGCATGTTTTAAGTACCCTATATAACTTTCCCAATTTCATTTTTTTAAACAAAGGTCAGTTTTATTCATGCTCCATGAAAAAAATTAGTAAAATGAAACAAACAATAGCCTTACAGAAAAACCATTCAATTACTTGAAAATAAAACTATTAGAGAAATCCTGTGTGTATAATAAATCAAATTATACAATAAAATATTCACATTCTATTACCATGTCAATCTACTTAAACATGTTATACTTTATAAAAATTTAAAAGATAGTGGAATAAAAAACAAATACAGATTTCATTTGAAATATAAATAGATTTTAAGGGTATTTTTGACATGATAACATGAATATAAACATTTCTTTGCAGTGACATGTTTAAAATTTCTGTTAATTCCATTGCCTTAGTAACTATGTATTCCTATTAGTAAGTCAAATAGACAAAATGCACATGCTGATACATTGTCTGTATTCAGAAAAAAAATACTTTCCTTTTTCACATGGATCAATAAATAAATTTTGTATAAAGCCAGACTTTCTTGCCCCCCTCCAAAATATACCTCTTTGCGTGTGTTTGTGGAATATTATCCACTCTCTGAAAATAGAATAAATGAATAGTAGAAAGAAAAATATTCATCAAGAATATGTACATCCCATATATTCAAAGGAGTTCTCAAAGGAGTTTCTTTGGAGATATTGCTACCCAATTTTCTGCAAAGCTATGTCTAGTTATTTTAGCTGTTAAGCTGACATAAACTGTAAAATTCATTCATGAAATTAACAAGCTTCACCTTAAACCCTCTTTAAACATGGGTAAATGAATAAATTCATACTCATGTAAATGTATTATAAACCAACGAGAGATTAAGGCAACTAATGAATCAGGAGAGAATCAGAGAATTGAAGGAAAGTGGCTCAGTATGTGATCAATATGAGGAATGAGAAGAATGTGGCTCATTTCATATTATAATGATTATCCTGATACCGATGAAAGTAGGAAGCTATTACATGTACCTTCTATTTCTTTAGATTGATAATACCCTGTTTATTTTGCTCTTTTATCTATGTCTCTTTCTATCTGTTCCACCAAAATGTTTTCTAAAGCAATCTTCTTTTCTTTAATTGTGATTTAGTAGACCACTGTATTAGGAGCTACCAGTGCAGAAACATTGAAAAATGAGATATACAAAATCATGTGTGAAATAAAAATAGTGAAGGATACATAAGTTTCATGTTTATTTTAAAATAATTTATTCTCTTTAGTAATTAATAGTGTTCAAGTCATGGTGACAAATCAACAAAACCCTTCATTGAATCATTGTTTGACTGGTTTGTCCACTGAATAAAGCACACAATCATCTCTAAGGTACTCACCTTTTGATTTTAAAAATACGTACCCATTTGGTCAAAAACAGGATGTAGGTGAGACAATATTGTTGGATCAATATAATATAATCTCACAAAACTTTTGCAATAATCAAAATACCTGTAATATTCATTGGGAATCAACAGCCTCTTACAACATATTTGGACTTCACAATAAACAGGAAAAACTAAGGTTTCCTGTGGGAAGGTGTGTTTGTTGGATTCCTGTATACTATTTAATTATGTTGTGTTTTTGAAAGGTTGTAGACTGTGGTTCTGAAGGATATTTCTGAGGTCCTCTGAAATAAGAGATTTTGGACTTGATTGATCAGAAACCACAGAAAGACTTAGATACACAATATAAACACACACACACACACACACACACAGAGTTTCATAATATAATGTGCAATACACTGTTTTCAGCATATTTCTTCTTTTCTAGTTTATTAAAAGTATATTGTGATGAAGTCATTAAATTGATTTTATAACCTTAATCAATTTCAACCAATAACCTGAAAATACTATAATAGAATCAATCCATTCTATGCTTGATTTAACTCTACATGGCCCAATTAAAACACTGTTAAGATGATATTGGTAAAACATCATCTGATGTTAAACTTCCACCTTTTAAATAATATACTTTCTAAACTAATCCATCGACATTTCTCATCTATTCAACTCTGTGTGGAATGTGTTCGAGACTTGTCATAGTATATTCAGCTTTAGATATAATTTTATAATACATGAGAAAATATATTTGAAATTTATTATACGGCTTTTGAATTACTTCCAAAAATGGATTATTTATTGAAAGGTAAATAGAATTGTCTAAATTTTCAAAGATATTATATATCTATTATGTATTGCTATAATGTTTCTGTAAGAACATGCCAGCTTTTGTTTCTCTATTTCCTTTTCCTTAAAATAAAATATAATAATTATATACTAGTAAAAATAATAAATTTGTGAATACACAATATGAAAATGAGTAAATTAACCATATGCAAGTTCTGGAATTCAAATGTTCAATCTCTAAAATATCTGAAGGATATTCATTCAACAAGTGTCTTTTGATAATACAATACAGAATTAGAAGATAGCATTAGAACCTAGGAGAATGCTAAGATTGAGGCCATGATCTGACCTTGAGAGTTTGAACTTTAGCGAAAGACACAAAAATAATTTGTTATAATCTGTAATAAAGAGTCCAGGCCAGGCACAGTGGCTCATGCCTATAATCCCAACACTTCCTCAAGGAAGGCAGATCATGAGGTCAAGAGATCGAGACCATCCCGGCCAATATGGTTAAACCCTGTTTCTACTAAAAATACAAAAATTATCTGGGTGTGGTGGCACAGGCCTGTAGTCCCAGCTACTCAGGAGGCTGAGGCAGGAGAATGGCTTGAACCTGGGAGGTGGAGGTTGCAGTGAGCCAAGATCGTGCTACTGCACTCCAGCCTGGCGACAGAGCGAGACTATGTCACACACATACTCACACACACACACAAGTTTATTAGAAGCATGTACAATGCAGAGCAGGCAAGACAGAGACCATAACTATAGTGAAGGGTTAGTGGTGTGGGTTAGGAAATCAACACAAGTGAGGTTATGCCTAAAGAAATTTCCTCTGAGGGACAGGATCTGATATACTTAAAAGAGTTTGCCAAAAATGTATTCAATGTGTCCTCTGATGAGAAAGAAGAAAGAAGGCAATCAAAGCTGGAAATAATGAGATCTATAACCTGGCAAACATCCTGCAGTATCTGTAATCAGTCTAGCAGAGCTAATGTAAGAATTTGCAATGTGGATTCAGCAGCAGGCAAGCTCAAGCTTTCTAAAGCTGTGGTTGATAGCTATTTATCTCCAATAATATTCTGATGCTTTGCATTTCATTGTCCTCCAAATTTTGGTTGAAGCACGTTGTTGTTGGAAAATTAGATACTTTATTTTACTGATTTCATGGAGATTTGGCTAGAACATTTTTATTTAGTAAATAGGCTAGACACCTTCCCTGTGCTAGCAGACAAGACAAAATTCAAGGCTCACAGAGTTTGGGGAAATCATACATAGAACTGTTAAGATGAGGTAAGCAGGTGAAATATAGACTAGACAGACAGCAAGTTATGCAGGAACACAGAACCCTTAAGAAGTTGCTATTTCTGAAGCATTTCCAGAATTTCATTTTTCATGGAATGAAGAAGAAAACAGATTGGAAAGTATTATTTACACTAACAATGATGACGATTGGTCACTGAATGTTCCAGGGCCACTGATGGTGTAAAGGCTTAATCTGACCTCACTGTAATATTTCCTAGGACCTCCCAGGACTTTAATTTCTTTTGATGGTTCCAGAGGCACGAAATCTATAGTGAATGCCAGATACTGAGCCAGTATTTTCCTTGAGACAATGATTGATAGCAATATTTATGTAGGCACACATTAGGTTATTCTTTATGAGTAATAGCAGAAACTGTGGGTAAATCTATAATTATGTCCCTTCTTAGCTTAGTTTTTATACATTACCTCCCTCATATTATTCTATGCACTTACAATACTTGTCTTCCTCAGATTTTAGTTACTTGGGCAATCATTTCTCTGTCTCTCATTGACAAACTTGATCTTGAGTGATTCTTAGCAAAGGGTAGAAATTAATTATCTCTATCATTCTCAACATAACTACGTGAACCATATGTCTAATTGAAAGAAGGATAGGATTTTATTTCTACCTAAGAAGCACTAAAAAAAAAACCCATTAACTTTTTTACAAGGATAAAATATGTATTTGGGGAATGGAGGAATTCAATTCTAATCTTGACTTTTTCTTTACTTAATCTCTGTAGGCATCAGTTTTCACATTTGCTACAAAAGATATTTATATTATAATTTATATAAAACCCTTTCCAGTTCTAATTGCTTAGTATTGTCTGTTTATCACTAGGACTTGCAAAAGGGAGAAAAAATTTGTAGTTGTATTATAGTTGTGTGGGGAGTTCCTATCCAATATTACATTTGACCAGGCCTTTTGGTGATATAAAATGGCTGAGAATATGAGTATCTGGAACAATTCTTGTTAAATTTCATATGTATTCTGAGAATCTGCATGAATTACTTTAGCTGCTTAAAATAAACTATTTCTTCATAAAATCAAGTTTAAAAGGTCGGAGGAATCTTTAGCAAAAAAATTATGTGCTATTTGCTTTTTTGTTTATTTAACTGAGTTACATGGCTTTTCTGGTGTGTACTATTCAATGGGGGAACTTAAAATTCAATGCTTAAACATGCGTTCAACACAAAATGCTTTATGAGTTTAGTTTTCTAAAGAATGTCACAGTCATTTTATGTGTTCTAATGTTTTGTTCTTAAATACAAATAAAACACAAACAGTAAAGGCTAATATTTCCTTACATGTTATGGTCAATAGAAAAATTAACAAGAAATAACATAAAATAATACTATGTTTTGAAAAAAAGTTTGCATTTTCTAGATTTGAAAAACTTCATCATGTAATAAAACAGAAAGACCAATAATGTAGTTACATGTGATTTTACAAGATTGTACATCAACAGGATTTTCAATGAACCAGAGCTTATATGTCATGTAATAATCAAAGGAAGAATTCTCAGGACCCACATCAAGTGGGAGATTTAAGCAAAATCTACACATGGGAGAAATAAGATAACTAAATTTGTGTATAAAAAAAGACAGAGAAGCTCAGCAGTTTAAGATAGGTGGAAATGTTTGGGTACAAGGATTAGACCCTTAAAGAAAAAGACAGGACACAAACAGCCTTAATAAAAAAGTACAATCAACATTGTCTCTGTAAGTGACGATACTTGAAATAATAGGTTATAAAAATCTTTCTCTACTTTGAAAGTCCTTCAACTTAAAGAAAATTGCCAGGACTCTGCGAATAGCAATTAACTAATTACAGATATTGTGCTTAGAGTCTTTAGCACAGGTGAATAAATGAATTAATGTAGAATTAAATAGAAATTATTAAACAGACATGTAAAAGACCATTAATATAATGAAGCATAAATGAAATCATATTTTATACCATATTTTTACTTTAATTGATTTCATACTTTCAAATTGGAAATATATGTTTGAGAAAACTTAATTTCCTAAGAATAAGACTATTTTTGAAAAAACACATTTATCTACTCTTTGTTTAGTAAGATTGGAAAATCTGGTAAGTCAGTGAAATAGTAACTTTTCAACCTCTCTTTCAATAGATTGAGGTGTTGGAAGTGAAAACTGCCTAATCATTTCCACACAGTGCCTGGAATGTACCAGGCATTGATAAATGTATGCCTGAGTAAATTAATGAATGAGTGCAAGTTCATTCCCTGAGCAGAATCTTTAGGACACATTAGAGCTGAAATAAAATATCACCTTATTTGATTTGCAGGCAAAAAAAAATGAATGTGTACCCTTTAACAAGATCCCCTCTTAATTAAGCCAGGTGTGGTGGCTCACATGTGTAATCCCAGCACTTTGGGAGGCTGTGGCAGACAGATCACCTGAGGTCAGGAGTTCAAGACCAGTTGGGCCTAACATGGTAAAACCCTGTTTCTGCTAAAAATTAAAAAAAAAAATAGACACGGTGGTGGGAGCCTGTAGTTCCAGCTACTAGGGAGGATGAGGCAGGAGGATCTTTTGAACCCAGGAGGGGGAGTGGAGATTGCGCCACTGCACTTTGACCCGGGCAACAGTGCAAGAACTCTGTCTCAAATAAAAAATGCTGAGCTCGATGGCTCAAGCCTGTAATCTCAGCACTTTGGGAGGCTGTGGTGGGTAGATCACCTAAGGTTAGGCGTTCATGACCAGTCTGCCCCGCATGGTGAAACTCCATCTCTACTAAAAATACAAAAATTAGCTAGGTGTGGTGGTGGGCACCTGTAATCCCAGCTACTCAGGAGGCTGAGACAGGAGAATCACTTGAACCCAGGAGATGGAGTTTGCAGTGAGCCAAGATGGTGCCACTGCACTCCAGCCTAGGCAATAGAGCAAGCATCTGTCTCAAAAAAAAAAAAAAAAGTAAAAAGAAAGATCCCCTCTTAGTCATTTTATATTTGCTAATCCCTGACAATCTTTGAAACTGTGCGATTCAAAGATATTTGTGATTAGCACTGAGGGAAAGTATGGATTCCATTGAAATTTTCTTCCTCATCCTCAACATTAAAACCAATGGCTGAATTACAAAAAATACAAACACTCAAGTTAGGGTCCTCTGAATCCTCTGTAATGTTTTAAGCCTTCTTCTTTCTGGCCATCAATGTTCCGTGAGACTATATTTGACAAAAAGAAAATAAATCCTCTAAGAGAGATGCTTCCAGTCTAGCAGTCAAGTATAAATTTGAGTCATTCCATTTATTTGTTGACAAATATGCCAGCTGAAAGCAAGAATTGGTTGTAAAAAATGTGCTATCATTGATATATAATAATCATTCACAGGCAGAGCCACAAATTTTAAGCTTTGTTGACCGTCTAGAGCTTTTTTTTCATGCCAAATCAAAAAGATGTAACTCCCAGTGTGTTTATACACTACTTTTAATACCGTAGCATTTTCTTCATTTCCACTTGGTGTGTCCTGCCAATCTGGTCTTCTAAACATAGTTTAGAATTAAAAATAATGGAGAAAATGAATTCTGGGTTACAGAAATAGCTGTTATAAAGACTAAACATTAGAACATCATTTAGAGTTTATTTCCTTAATTTGCATACAATTCTAACAACTTTGATTATCTGATTTCTTAAACACTGCAGATTAGAAAAAGGAAATTACAAGAAAGAAGGCTGCCAGGATCCTGGAGTGTAACCATGTGTGTGACTGATAGAAATAGATATTAGAATGTGGGCTTCATGCTGAATAATAATTCTTTGTCATAATAATATTTTACAGTATAAAAGAAAATAATTTTTACATTTGTTAAAATGACAAAGAAGACTTTACTCAAAACTTTCAATAGAGGTCAAGACTATTGTGATAAGGAAGAGAGGTTAAACTCAACTCTGAATAAAACAGAGACAAGCAGTGATTTGTAACTAAGAGTGAACACAAATTACTAAGAGGAGTTGTTAAGTACAAAGGGTGGGGAAGAAGTGCTTACTTGGATACCAAGCGTGGCAGGATTCTCAATAAACTGGTTTAGCAGAATTCTTTGATAGAAGTGGACTCAACTTGTTACAGGGAATTCTGCATTGGAATGGATTATTTAACAGAAGAGATTAACAGATTAACAGAGCCGGAGCTCTGGACCAACAATCTCAGTTCTTGTGATAGTGAGCAAGGAACAGCAGACTAATGCCAAAATGCAAGTTCAAAGCAAAGTTTATTGAAACACAGTAATACACGCTCAGAGGGAGAGTGGGCTGAATTCTGCTAAGTGAAATCAACACTTTTTTGCAGAACTCAGCGTGCTTTTATAGGGTTCGTGGGGAGGGTGGAGGTTTTGGCTCTCTGAATGACACAATAATGTTATTTGACTGGAGTATAGGTTAGATAGCTAAAATTAAACTGCATATGTTTTTACCCACAATTCATTAAGAAAACCCCACTCAGGGAGCAAAACCATGAGTAAATTTTATTATAATGAGCTTAGGGTAAAATGAGCTTAGGGTCCACTCAAAGATACAGTTTTAGGTTACTGGAGTCACACCACTTTAGGGAATTTTTACCTGTGCCCTAGTTTCTCCTTCTACAGGATGGGCCACCTAGAGCTTCCAGTTGCATGAATGTATATTTCTAACCTATACAGAGAGAAATAATGGGGATGTATGTAAGTATTGGAGTAAATGTATCATCAAAATGTCTTCTTTTGGAACTTACATTAACTTAGTTGCTAACTCAAATCATGTGTTTCCTGCAGATCTCATATCCAGCTTATACTTCCTTCCGTAATAAAAATATGATTTCTATCACAGTAACATTGTATTGAAACTATCTTTTTTAAATGGGAAATAAGTTGGTGAATACTAGGTGTTAACATTTTTTCCTTAAAAATGTATGTAAGTGCTGGAGTTTCAGAATTTTTATGTTAAGGCTAAAGAATAAGAAAACATATTAATTATATATTTAGTATCTCATTTGTGAATTTCAGAATATAAGACTAAACCTATAAGCCCAGGGCCTTCATATAAATTATGTATAGATTTAATAAAAATAAAGACATAATTTATCAATTGTAGTTCAATTCAATTACAGCTCCCAAAATATGGATTGATAGATTTGTAACTGGTCTAGGTCATGTTTTAAAATATAATAACTCCTCTTTTGTGTCATTAAGAGAACCATATTCAAACTTCTTTTTAAAAGAAAAAAAATGTCTACATATATGTAGGTATGTACACATTTATATGTATCAACATTTAGACACATTCGTAAATGTACAACAAATTCTTACAGATTTAGTTAGAATAAAAATAATATAGTTCATAGTCCATAGCTGATTATAAAGTACTCCTATAAAGTCTAGGGCAAAAATAAGAAAAATTTATTATCTTTCATATTTGTATACGAGAAAGAAAGTATATATAATTGAATTGCTCACGAGAAAACATTGATAATTTATAACAATATTTTCTAACATATTGCCAGGGTATTTCATTTACTTATTAAGGTTCAATCTTACAATATTTCCACATACAATTTTGAAAATCAACACAGTATGCCTAAGAACTTTTAATTTGCTGATGTATGTGTATATGTACATTTTTAAAGTATATTGTTCTTGTTGGGTGTGGTGACTCACACCTATAATCCAAGCACTTTGGGAGGCCAAGGCAGGTAGATCACCTGAGGTCAGGTGTTGGAGACCAGCCTGGCCAACATAGTGAAACCCTGTCTTTATTAAAACTACAAAAAAATAGCCACACAGGGTTGCACACATCTGTATTCCCAGCTACTTGGGAGGTTGAGGCAGGAGAATTGTGAGAACATGGAAGGCACAGGTTGCAGTAAGCTGAGACTGTGCCATTGCACTCCAGCCTAGGTAACGAGAGAAACTCTGCCTCAATAAATAAATAAATAAATGTATATTGTTCTAACAGAAGTGTCATCACACTATATACTGTCATATGGGATTGTATTTTGTTTTAAGTACTATCTACATTATTACTCATTATCCAAATCCTTATATTAAGTCTTAATAATTTAAAAATTAAAAAATGCATTGAAATGTATTTTCTACCAATGCAAAACTTAAAGCAAAACAAATAACTCATATCAAAATTAAATGAATACACACACGCATCCCCCTACAACACATACACACATACTGAAGCGATCTCTAATATTAATGTATGCACTTCTTATGTGTATTCTCCTGCTGTATATATCTACATGGACAGACACTTAAAACACTGGTCAGTTTTTTCTCACCTTGCTATGTGCTTCTCTAGCACCTCACACTACATATGAAAAAACTCCTTGTATTAGTCTGTTCTCACCCTGCTAGTAAAGACATTTCTGAGACTGGGTTATTTTTAAAGGAAAGAGGTTTAATCGACTCACAGTTCCACATGGCTGAGAGGCCTCATAATTATGGTGGAAGGCAAATGAGAAGCAAAGTCACATCTTATATGGCAGCAGGCAAAAGAGCATGTACAGGAGAACTCTTCTTTATAAAACCATCACATCTCCTGAGACTTACTCACTATCACGAGAACTGCATGGGAAAGACCTGTCCCACAGTTCAGTTACCTCCCACCAGGTCCCTCCCATGACATGTGGGAATTATGAGAACTATAACTCAAGTCGAAATTTGGAAACAGTCGAACCATATCATTTATTATTCTTTATTGTAATTACTTTTTAACATTTACATTTCTTACTACTATGTAAATTACGTGAGAGCAGGATTTATGTCTTTTTTCATCAATGTTCCAGCTTCAGTACCTAACCCAGTGTACAGCACATAGTAGGCAATCAATTAGTGTTTATTGAATGAATATATATCTGTGAGGTCTTTTCAGATGTTGCTGAGACATTTTTATTTCTAAATTATGTCCAGTCAAAACAGCTTAAGAATGCATTATATATAAATGAAGAGCACAGAATTCTTCTTAGAAATCTGGGGAAAAAGTTACTGCACTGATGAAAATGAAATTTAGTGGCCAAAATTAGCAATTTGAAGTAAGTCTCTTTAGGAATTATGGGCTTTCAGATATAAAATAATAAATAGACAAAAATGTTTTAGGAATTTTTGTTTATGATTTGGGAGTATTAATGAAGAAACATTCAATAACTTGGCCATGAAAGAATAGTTTTCCCTCATTAAGTTTGACAAGAATGTGGTCTAAATAATGGTATTAAAAACATGCTATAGTAAATATTCCAATTAATGTTTCAAAAAGACATTTTGTAAATATTTTGATTTTGATAAGCTCATAAACATTTTAAAATCAAATTTCCTAAATTTCAGTATATCTGAATTATAGTTTAAGTTGGACATTTTATTTTCAATTTATTTCAAAACAAATATTTTAACGTAGTTAACAGCACCATAAATTGTTTCAATGAAAACTAATATTTTATAACACAAAGTAACTTAGAGCCACAGCATCTATATGAACAGAAAACCGTGATAAGAAGAGATACTCATCTTACTTTATATTTCTGTATATTTGTGAAATGGTAAAAGCCCCATAAACTGCATACCTCAACCATACCTCAGCTTTCTGTTGAAACTGCTCTCTGTAACCCTGATGTGACAGGCAAGCAGTCCAAACCCATGCCATCTTGGCCCCTGTGACTTGTAATAAGTAACCAAGGTCTGTAACTTCCACCCTTCCCAGACAATGTGTAAACCAATGCTTATCTTGACTTCTGTGAACCACTTAAGCAACAATTGGAATGTCCAAAGTCCCCTGGTTCTGGGAATGTCCAAGGCCCCTCACCCCCACCCCTGCCCAGTAGGTGATTTACGGGCATAAAAGGTCTTGACACCCTCCTTTTGGGGCCACGGGTTAGAGAGACACGCGTCCTCCGTGACCTCCAGCAATAAACCCTGTAATTTGGCCTAGGCTTTGTCTCAGTAGTGATTTCTCGCCTGCTCGCTTACAACATATTGTTCTTTAAGAAAACCATGTTAAGAAATTTTTATACTTTATACCATCAATAATATTCAGTTTGCAGTGCTTTTAAAAACAGATAATAAATGTAAAGTGCCAACATTTTGTTATGTGGGCTGTCAAAAAACTCATTTGAAATCCTTGGGGAGATATAATACACGGAGTTTGAGACAAAAAGTGCACTTAAAATATGCAAAAATATGCATAATCAAAATATAAATTAGTTTCCAAAAATAATGACATTATCAAAGTATTGATTTTTGTTAGCATTCTTCATTACATTAAACAAATTGTAGTATGTGTTTTGGTATTATTTTGGAATACTCACTTCTTCCATAAAGAAAAGGATGTACTCATTAGATGAGATGAGACTCATATAACAAAAGTTAAGTTTAAAATGCCCATCAATGGTGGATTGGATAAAAACACATACTATGGAATACTATGCAGCCGTAAAAAAGAACAAGATCATATTCTTTTCAGGAACATGTTGGAGTTTAAGACCATTAACCTAAGCAAGTAAATGCACTAAGAGAATACCAAATACTGCCTGTTCTGACTTATAAGTAAGAGCTAAATAATAATACAACATGGACACCAAGATGGGAACAAGAAACACTGGAACATACTTAAGGGTAGAGGGTGGCAGGAGGGAGATAATCAGAAACAAATAACTATTGTGTACTAAGCTTAGCACCTGAATGATGAAATAATCTGTACAACAAATCCATGACACAAGTTTACCTATATAACAAACTTGCACGGGTACCCCTAAACCTAAATTAAAAGTTAAAATATGTTAAGCTTAGGTAGTAAGCTAGCTAGTAATTTATGAGAATCAGAATGCATTGGCTATGTTAACTACAGACAATGTATATGTAAAAAGCTAATTAGTCAGAAATCATATGACTTATTTATGTGTATATTAAGTTAGTACCCTTAAACCACACCAATGACAGATAATAACAATGTAAAAAAAGAGAGAAATAGAGAGACCAAGTCATTATTATACACAGGCTGATAGCTCCATTACCCCTAAATCAGCCACCTATTTGGTAAAACCAGTTTTTATCTGGTATACTTTTGCTTGTCTTGCCTTATGGCAAGTGTGTCATTAGCACGGGGGCCCCTTGCTCAAACCTGCACTCTGGTACTCATGACCATACCATTTGTGTGACATTCGAAATGGTTTGCCAGATAGGGCTGTAACAGGTTACATGTCTGTGAAAGTAATTCAAGATCTTCTTTAATTTTCAAACAACAAATAAGCTATAGAAATCTTCCATGCATTGCTTAGTTTAGTGCAGAAGAAAGAAATAATGTCCTATCAATTGATCGATTATCTCTCTCTCTCTCTTTCTATCTCTCTACCTACAGATATGTGTGTATATGTATGTGTGTATAAATATAGATATATATAGATATATACATATGTATATATGTATTTGGCTTGGTTGTTTTTCACTGTGAGGAAGAAAGATACGGGAAGTAGTGTGATTAGCAGCTCTGATCCTGATTTGCCTCTGTGGATTTCATGGCTGAGTTGTCATCGGTTTTCATATCCTTGTGTAAATAAATATTTTCTTCAAACCTAAAGTTTCTCATTTAAAAAGTAGGGCTAATAAATGGTCCTGCTTCCATAGCAATTGTAGTTTTCACAATTACAATTATAAAATATTTGAAAAATGCTTCGTAAAAAAGCCCTGTAAGCGAAAACATCCAATAACAGTTGCTAAGAGAGATAAACAATTAATACTTTTTATGAATGAGGCAAATAAGTCAGATTACCATTATGGAAAAGCCTATGTGTTCTTCTAAAGAGGAATAATTATAATAAATAAGAAATGTGGCAAGCTTTTTTATGCAGTTGTCTGAATGTGGATAAAATAAGTCTGCCCTCTTCTAATACTTCAGCTGGCAAATTTGCCTAGGACAAAAGCAATTTTTCTTTATGTTATAGCTTCTATATTTAACTAGTGTTTATTATTATAAAAATGGTTGACAACAATAAATCTGGGCTTTTAGTTGTTCCCTTATCAATAGATTCAACTTCGGTTTTGATTAGTTGTCTACTATTTATCTATTGATGGCTTATATCTATTTCTGGAAAGGTATAATTGGGTTCAATTCACATTACTTTCATTTCTTCAGGGGCACAAGGAAGAAATTTATATAATAAAGACTATAAAATAATTAAGTATTCTATAGATAATCTATAATCTTAATATAGTTTAAGGTTGTTGTGTAGAAAATAGTTCAAAAGCACATTTCAAAGATGACTTATGTGGCCAAATAAACCTCAGAAATAAAGGCAAGGTACAATTCCAAATATAGGAAAAGCATGAGAATGGAGAGGAATTTGCTATGAAGGACCGTGGAGGTTCTGGGACTTTTATCCTACTTAGTAGCTAACAAGTTAGCTTGTTACTGCTTCATGTATACTGGCAGAGACATGAGACTCCTGGGCCATAGATATTTTACTTCATTACTCATCACAGAAGCAATAGCCAGAAGTTCATGTTCATGTGCTCCTTCTGTGTGCACACAGGAGCAATGCAGGGCTGTGTGATGGATGACCATAATCTATTGGGTTGTTAATGGATAGAAACACTGAGCTAGTGGAATTCACTGCTTTTATAGCAAGCAGAGATAAGACTACATTTTGTCTAGGAAAGGGGTTATGTCCTCCCTCATGTTTGCTTGCTGAGAATACATGCTAAGTATCCCAGGTAAAGAATGATCAGAGCTATGCATTCTCAGTAGAGCCAGGAAGAACATAGAGGATTCATTGTGCATTACCTCTCCTAATGCCAACCAACGTTTTGAGTTTAAAGAAAACAGTGAACAGAAAAAAAAAGAATTAATACTTCTCTATTTCCAGCAACACAAACAATGACTGGTTCATGGTAGGCTCAATAAATATCCAATGTCATAATTGAATAATTAAGAACAAGCTGGTGGGCTTTGTCCTTGGAGTGGCATAAGGGGGTTACACATGGCCAGAAACACCCTGTTCAGGAACGTCACCTTAGTTGCGAAATCACTGAAGATCATTCGTAAGGAAAGAGCATGTTCAGATTTACAATTTGGAACCATCACTTTGCCCTCAATATGATGATGGATTTAAGAAAAGCAAGACTTAGACAGGGAGACAAATTAAAAAGCTATTACAACAGACAGATTATGTGATGATAAGGTCCTAAACTAGGAAATTATTAGGCAGGAGAACATGAAAAGTGATTTTAGCAATATTTAGGGAGCAATACACAAACATAATAATCAATGCTTAATAGAATGAGAAGATGGGGTAGATGCTAAGATAATGCATAGTGTCATCACTTGAGACTGGGTCAATACCTTATGTAGGAATAATAAATTCAAAAGTCATGAAGTTTTAATTACATCCATTCAAAAAAATATATTTTTATAAAACAAACTTTATTTAGTTTTCTAATAGATTTTATACAAATACAATTTTTTAAATTTATGATACCAAAATTAAACATTTAGATGTTCTTTTATAAATGCCTTTAAATATAGCAATAGCTTTTTTCCTTCTTGGAACATCAAAATTCATACTTAAAACTGAATTCTGTGTTCTACACAGATTTTTTTCCTTTCTCATATCTTTCACTTCCTACTTAAATTATTCCTGTGGTGATATAGCAAAGTAAATTGTTCAGCTATGTTATTTACCTTTTAAAAGATGAGTAATTTACTCATTGGTAATCATGTGGCTGATGATCTTTGTTTCTATGAATTGCTTTTAGATTATATTTCTCAAGCCAGAAGCTTTATTATATTTGGTTACAAAGACAAGCATATTTTAGGAGTAGCTATAAATAACACACTTATTAGCCCCCTTCAACAGGGAGTACATTATTCTTCTCTACCAAAGCCTGGTGAAATTTTAGGGTTAAAAATAGCATTTAAATGAAACAAAGCTATGTATGTATGTAGAACCATGACCTGTAAACATCTGCATAATTTGGGAGATTACTAAGTAGACATTCCACATAGTTTTTAATGAATGAAGAAATTAGTATTGTGACATGGTAAAAGCCCCATAAAACTGCATACCTCAATCATACCTCAGCTTTCTGTTGAAACTGCTCTCTGTAACCCTGATGTGACAGGCAAGCAGTCCAAACCCATGCCATCGTGGCCCCTGCAACTTGTAATAAGTAACGAAGGTCTGTAATTTCCACCCTACCCAGGCAAGGTATGAACTAACGCTTATCTTGACTTCTGTGAACCATTTAAGTAACATTCAGAATGTCCAAAGCCCCTCACCCTCATCTCCACCCACTAGGTAATTTACAGAATGTTCAAAGTCCACTGGCCCTCAGAATGTCTGAAGCACCCTTGTTTTGGGGCCATGGGATGGAGAGACGCGAGTCCTCATGGCCACCGGCAATAAAGACCCTGCAATTCAGCATACTTTTGTCTTGGTGTTGACTTTCTAGTAGAACAACGGTATGTCCTTATTTTTTTGCATATTGCTGAATTCTAATATCAGCATAGTGTTCCAAGTAAGTTTATTTAATGAAATTAACTTCCAGGTTTTCGATGGCTTAAGGAAAAAAACATGCTGATTTATTTATACAAAAACCAAAAAGGTATTTATTTTATTTATTTTCATGTTTTCCATGGCAGTCTGTGACAAAAAACCCTCCACTCAAATGAAATATGTTCTTTTATTTTGCTTTTGAGCCTTCATTATAGGCTATCACAATTTCTATTAACATGACTGTAAATTCTCAGAGAAATAAAATTAGTAGGAAAACCTGAAATTCAATATTTCTCTCAAAGGGAAACAGTATAAATGGAAGTTTAATAATGAATCACATATCTGTCATTTATTGAGTTATTTGAGAAACTGGGTGGACTAGTTTTAAACTTACGCAAAATAGCATAAATGCCATATTATTTTACCATAACGATACATGTATTTGCAGATGGTGTCTCTAAAATACCAAATGAATGTCTAAGGAATAATGTAGCTGCCTAGATTTTCCAAAGGAGAGAAGACAGTTAAGGAAATGCTGCCACTTTTATTATAAATTAAAGGAGAATCCTTCATGAGAGATCTGAGTTTCCAGGAATGTCGGGCTGACATTTATGAAATTGATTTGTCTTGACATTTAGAAGAATTCCACCGAATTATGTGTACGTGTTCTAACATTATGTAAACCAAAATACATATGTAATATTTTAAGCTTTCAAAAGAAGATGGCTGTTTTAAGAGACAGAGAATAAGACTTTTTATGTGCAAGCAGATATCAGACTTGGAAAAGGAAACAATATTGGCTATAAAGTTGGATTCCAAAGCAAAATAGATCAAAATGTCAAACTATTGAAACAGTGTTAGAGGTTTTTATTGTATTAAAAATACCTTAAAGTTTTGATTTGCAGGGTAGAAAGAAGATTCTATTAAAAATAAGATAAAATGATTTTAGGCTAAGCCATATAAAATTGCTGCTGTTCAACCACTGACTTATAAAAGAAGCAATTTCAAGGGATGTAAAATGATAGCTATTATTTATTAAGTGCTTTCAGACTTACATATCTCAAAACATTCAATTCTTCAAAAACCAGAGGATGCTGCTGCTGATGCCCTCATTTTACAAATGAGCAAATGGACACAAAGAACCTAAGTAACACACCCAGGGCCACACAAGACAAATGTATACCGGAACCCAAAGTGGTTTTACAACTGTGCTTTGAATGGTGATGCTGTTCTTTTTCAAAGACGGGGTGATGGGCTGGATCTGAAATGTTTTAAGCATCATGGGGTTATAATGTATGCTGCTCAGAAATTCTGTCCTAGCCCTTTTGTAAGAATTCAGAAGTTCTCTCAGTCTAAAAGTATGATGGCAAGCAGGTAGATCATGAGTTTACTGTAAACAATACCTTAAGATAACTAATGTGGAGGCAGGTTCAATATAGGACAAGGCTGGACAAAAGACTGGAGGGGGAAGATTGATTAAATCTTTAAGACACATAGACCTCGCCTAGCACAGTGGCAATGGGAAATGGGAAGGGAAGTATAAAACAGGAAGCACTGCAAAAGGAATATTTACCTACAGGTGGGGTATGACAGTAAAAGAGAGAATGAAATGCAATAATTACCTTCCCATTCAGTTGACTGAGAAAATTATCGAGTTGTTAGAAAATAAAAAGGACATGTGGAAAAGAATCTTGACATTGATGTGATCAGGAAAGCAATTAAGTGCTTCATATGCTATCATACCCCAAAGCAGCTTTTATTTTGCTTTTTTGTTTTATTTGTTAGGTTTTTTTTTTTTTTTTTTTTTTTTTTTTTAAGACAGGGTCTAGCTCTGTTGTCCAAGCCGGAATGAAGGGGCACAGTGATAGCTCACTGCAGCCTGGAACTCCTGGCCTTATGTGATATTCTCAGGTCAGACTCCTTCCTGTGGCAGCTTTAAAGTTTGTTTTGAAATAAGACATGAAATAACATACTTTTGTATGTAATACATGCTTAATAAAGGATGTATTCCGGCTAGGTGCAGTGACTCATGCCTATAATCCCAGCACTTTGGCAGGTTGAGGCAGGAGGATCACCTGAGGCCAGTAGTTTGAGACTAACCTACCCAACATGGTGAGATCCTGTCTCTACTACAAATGCAAAACTTAGCTGGGCTCAGTGGCACATGCCTGTAGTCCCAGCTACTCAGGAGGGAGGAGAATTCCTTGAATCCAGGAGATGAAGGTTGCAGTGACCTAAGATCATGCCACTGCATTCCAGCCTGGGAAACAGAGCAAGACTCTGTCTCAAAAACAAAAATTAAAAACATGTATTCCATTGATATTTTATAAAATATTGTACATTTCTTTTAGGAGTTTAATTTTGATTTATGTAAGAAATTCCTCGATATTTGGAAGAGTTAAAATTTAAATAACTGTTAGCTTGCTCTCAACAGTGCTAATAACTATTATATAACATCTCCTTGCTAAAATTAATACAAACATTGTTCACTGTTGTGTGCAACATTTAACAAAGTAAAGTATTATGGTCTTTTCCTTTCAGAGCATGCCTATAGTCACATAAATGTGTACAAATGTGTGTATGTTAACATCTGAATATTCTACATAGTTCTTTACTTTAGATTTATTCTAAAAAACCCAATTTTCTAAAAATAAGTGTATATATGTGAGCACATGCCTGAAATGATACTGAAAACCAAAGAAAACAAATACACAAAATAATTAATAGGGAACTTGTCATATATATGCATATGCTTGCTTTTCAAGGCCAGGCACAGTGCTTTGTACTTGTAGGTTACTGGCGAATGCTTATGAGAAAAACAAAACAAAATAAACGAGAAACAAAACCTGGGGGAGGAAATCCAGTTGGTCAAGAGATAAGCTTGCATGGGATAGGCATTTCGTAATCATGAGCAGCTTTTCTATACTATAAGTTTTTCAGTAGAGATGCTTTTGTTTTCATGTTTTTAATTGCCTTCCATAATACCATGACATACAATTCCTTGAGAGTAATGTCCTTGTAATATATTGCTGGGTACATATTCCCAAAGCCCTGTTACAAAGACCTACATGTCTTTTGCCTTTGTGTTTTCTCTGGAAAGGGGAACATCCTCTGCTCTCTGACAGAAGGGAGAGGAATAAGTCTGGTTTTTGAGAGCCTGGAATTCATCAGATGTGACTCTTGAGTGGAAGGGTTATCCATTTCTCCACCACAGCACCTGAAAATCTTTGCTTTCATTTCATGTAAGGAGCATCCACAGTGCCCTCCCCTAGACTTCCTGCCTTTGTGCACTGAACATATATATATGAATGGGCTATGGATATGCTTTTCATAGGCAGAAAAGGATACTCTCATTCCCTCTTTGTACCAAGAGTTTGGTGACTGAGCTAGTCCAACAGAGGTACTCTGGAGTACAGCCCTGCTCTTTTCCATTTTGTGGGGATTGGTGGGAAAAGCATAGAAGTAAGAGAGTTAATTTTGCTGGCTTTTGTTTCAAGACACCCTAATGAATTCAGCTTTAACAAATTTCCAACATTAGGGATGTTCACTTGCCAGTGGCTAAATATTTTGAGAAGTTTACGTAATTGTATTTTGAATGGATTCCCTCTTTCCTTATATCGTAGAAGAGCAGTGGGGAAATACTCAGTCTTTCTACATCATGTAGAGACACCTGATCTTTAATATAAACCACTGTGTTTATATTAAACCACTACAGAAAATTACTATTCAAAGAAAAATTGGCACGTAGGTTAGAAGATAATATGTTACATGACTGAGGCATCTTATCCAGGGCAGGTACCAGAGCTAACTCTGACCCATGAGCCTGGTGATGACTGGCATTTTTTGATGCACATGCCACTCTAAGTGGACACTGATTTTTGGAGTTGAAAAATAATATATATTTTCTTATAGTCAGTTTTCATCTTTGAACAGTGTAACCTACCTTTGAGATTTCAGACATTAGAAATTTGAAGTTTCATTAAAGAGAGGAAAGAGAGATAGAATTCTGCTGTGGATGAACACAGTTTGTAGCTCCTTATTTCTTGTATGAGATAATCTTCCGTAAATATGGCAAAATGTTAGTATTTATGAAATGCAGTAATATTTGATATTTTGGTATTGCAAAATAATGATACAAATATCTGTTATATCGCAACCAGATTTATCAAACTTGTCTGTATAACCTATTTTTTGTTGCCATTACTAACTTAATTGAGTAAATAAATTCCTACTGCCACTAACAGTGAAAAATATATCCCCAGGAGCTAGCAATTATGTCTGATTTAAAACACAAACACTTAGAAGTCCACCTCTCGATTATCTCTGGGTTGAAATGAGTGCCTTAGAAATGTATGTCTTCCTGAAGGATACTGGGTATCAGCTGGCCCAGCAGCTGCTCTCCCTGGCCTCCTGAGTTCGGCTGCCAGGCTTGGTCTTGAGTGTCTGACAGCCATGTGTTTGCTGTACTTAGTCCTCAAGTGCTGAGTATTTGTTTTCTCAGAACATGAGCACCCTGCTTGGGAGGGATGTTGCTTCTTCCTTCTGGTTCTTCTTCTTGCTTAGTCTGCCTTGTGTAACTCCTCCGGGTGATTTTGGAAATTATTTCCTTTGTTTCTCCATCATGCTAAAATTTGATGGGATTTCCATATTTTTCCGTGTTAATCCCTTTAGACATCTTAACTACAGCTATGCTAAAATTAAGTTTCCATTAGAGTTCAGTGGTAATACAGAGGTAAATAACCTCCAGAAAGATAACCTTCCAAGGGTGTGCCCTGGGACCAAGTAACAAGCACCCTGGGAGATTCCCTGAAACGTGATTATGGCAATAATTTTTGTGGTTTGTCTTTAACCTAAGGGCTACTTTTCAGCCCCTTTCTCTCCTTCTCCCACTGTACTTAAGTTTGTCAAACCTCTTCTTTCTTCTTGCTGGATACAATCTAGTTTACTCTGGGGCAAGAGAAAGACTATTAACCATCATATATCATTACCTAATTATGTAGACTCTAAACTATAGTATATACTAATCTATTCCATATTTATCTTCAGTCATCTAAGTTAATTATTGAGATTTCAATCCCTGTTTTTGGAATTTCTAGAAAAGTTTTTCCTCCCTCAACAATTCAGCAATTGTAAATCAATTAATTCTTGCTTTTAGGATATTGTCCAAGAGTGGTTAAAATAATAATCACAAGAAAAGGGCTTTCATACACAATTAGTGGGAATTAGTAGAGCCACTATGAAAAACAGTATAAAGACTTCTGAAAAGACTAAAAATAGATCTTTCCTATAATCAAGCAATGTCAGTACTGGGTATGTATCCAAAGTAGAATAACTTAGCATCTTAAAGGGATATCTGTCCTCCCATGTTTATTATTGCATTATTTACAACAGCAAGATTATGGAATCAAATAAAGAATCTATCAGTGAATTCCATTTGACTCAGCAATCCCATTACTGGGTATATATCCAGAGGATTATAAATTGTTCTATTATAAGAACACATGCACACAAATGTTCATTGCAGCACTGTTTACAATAGCAAAGACTTGGAACCAGCCAAAATGCCCATCGATGATAGACTGGACTGGGAAAATGTGGCACATATACACCATGGAATATTATGCAGTCATAAAAAATGATTAGTTTATGTCCTTTGTAGGGACATGGATGAACCTGGAAACCATTATTCTCAGCAAACTGACACAAGAACAGAAAAGCAAACACTGCATGTTCTCACTCATAGGTGGGTGTTGAACAATAAGAACACATGGACACAGGGAGGAGAGCATCACACACTGGGGTCTGTGGTGGGGACCTGGGGGAGGGACAGCAGGGAGGTGGGAAGCTGGGGAGGGATAACATGGGGAGAAATGCCAGATATTAGGTGATGGGGAGGAAGGCAGCAAACCACATTGCCATGTGTGTACCTATGCAACATTCTTGCATGTTCTTCACATGTACCCCAAAACCTAAAACACAATAAAATATATATATATATATTTTACATAAATATATATATGTGTATATATGTGTGTATATATATGTATATGTGTGTGTGTGTATATATATATATATATATATATATATATATGAATCTATCAGTGAATGAATGATTAAAGGAAATGTGGCATGTATACATAATGGAACACTATTAATCTGTAAAAAATAATGAAATCATGTCACTTGGACAAGGATGAAACTGGAAGTCACTGTGTTAAATGAAATAAGTCAGGCACAGAAAGAAAAATATTGCATGTTCTCACTGATGAGAGCTTAAAAAGTTGATCTCATGGAGGTAGAGAGTAGAATAACAGAAACCAGAGGCTAGGAAGTGTATATGGAGGTGGAAGGTGAGAAGAGGTTGTTTAACAGGTACAAACATGCAGCTGGAAGATACAAGTTCTAAGGTTTGATACCTGAGTGGGTGAATGGTTAACAACACGTTGTATATTTCAAAATAGCTAGAAGAGAGAACTTGAAATGTTCCCAACACATAGAAATGATAAATATCAAGGTGATGGGATACCCTAAACATTCTGACTTGATCATTATGCATTCTATACAAGGACAAAATATCACGTTTTAACTCCACATATAGTACAAATACTATATATCAAAAGTTTTCACAGTCATAGTTGTTATAATTGCATACCATGCCCCTGTTGTTGTTAAAGGATTTTGTTTGCATTAATAATCACCAGAATAATCTTATGCAGTCCGTGATATTATAATAACCCATATTGTACAGATGAGAAATCTGAAGTGGAAGAAAGGAAAATGACTTGTCCAACCAAAATGTGTAGAAAAGGTTTGAACTAAGTAATCTTGGTCCATGTCAATTGTTCTTAGGACTATAACAACGTTGCTTCTTCCTCAAACTCTATTTAGAAATTAAAGATTGTTCTAATTCATATTTTAAATGGTCATCTTATTGTAAAGTCACATATTCTGGAGCAAAACTTCAAGGATGGGTGCAGTTTTTAAAACACAGTTGAGAAAATATTACCTTGTTCAAACATGGCTGAATATTTTCTGCAGCACTGGCTTTTGCCAGAAAATTCACTCATAATTGAATTGCATTCTGATTTGATCTTGTGCTTTTTGTAAACACACTAGACAAGGAAATGGGTACTGTTCATTCAGAATTGGGAGGTATTTTTGTCTACACCGGGCCTTATACATTTGAACTCAATTTTTTATTGTTTGTGTGCTTTTGTGATGCAATTCCCTATTTAGAGAGAACTCTTTGTAGAGTTCAGGCTGAGATTAGTAAAATAAGGAAAAAAAAGAGATGACTGACAAGGTTTAGAAGTTATGTTCAAAGTATGGTGTATTACTCCATTCTTACACTGCTTTGAAGAAATACCTGAGACTGGATAATTTATAAAGAAATTCGGTTTAATGGACTTACAGTTCCTCATGGCTTGGGAGGCCTCAGGAAACTTGCAATCATAACAGTAGGTTATCATAACCTATTTACAGGGCAGTAGGAGAGAGAATGAGTGCCAGCAGGAGACATGCCAGACACTTAAAATCAGCAGCTCTCGTGAGAACTCAGTCTCATGAGAACAGCATGGGGGAAACCCTCACTATGATTCAATAACCTCCCACCAGGTCTCTCCCACAACATATAAAGATAATGGGGATTACAATTTAAGATGAGATTTAGGTGCAGACACAGCCAGGCCATTAATATGGGATTTGAACTTCGAAGGCCAGAATCAACTTGAATTATGAGGAATGCCATCTATTTGTTCTACTCGTTCATCAAATTTGATAATATTTTTTGGGACAGAAGTTCTCTCTCTTTTGGATAGTGAGGCTAGGGGAGTGAATGCTACTAGGAATCCCGTTGTTGTCTTATTACATATTAAAGGTCAGCCAGAGACATGTTGATAGGTACAGGAGAAAATATAAGTGACTCAGAAACAAGGCAAAATTCTGATGGTATCACAAACCTCTGGAACAAACACCATACTTTTTTATCTAAACATTTTGGATATATGAAAGCTAGTACCTTGCACTATTTAATCCAGTTTAAGTTGTGTTTTCTCTTACCTCTCCATAAAAATATTCTAACTGATGAGGCTGACACAAAAAAACCTCAGGTTTATGAGCAATAGCAGCATCTGACAGACCAAGTAGATACTGACAGACCAATCAAAAAAGAAACAGAGACAAATGTATGCAAGTGAGTATAAACAAAATGGCCAGCACTGTCTCTGTGGTTCCATCCCAGCGGTGCACATTCAATGTCTTTGCAAATACATGGCAATTTTATGTGAATGAGGAAGTGTATGTGAATTGACAGAATGTGTGTTAATGTATGCGTGTGCAAAATAATCAACCATGGAACATAAATCAATGATTAGCGTTCTAGGAAATAAGTTTTTATTAATGAGAATTTGTAACCAAATGCTCTTGTCTGTTATTTTGTTTTTATCTTTAAAGGTGATTATCAAGGATGTGAATGTGCTAGAGTTTGATATTGGAAATGGAATACAAGATTGAAACAAATGAGAAAGACATAGTGGAAACGCAGTCATTTACAGAGATATTTATCAGGATAATGCTAATAAGAAGTTTCAGAAATCCTTGCATTTTAAAGTGCTTGTGAGACATCTATATTCCAAATTTTGATAGTACTAAGTTTCTCTCATCCCAGGTAAGATAAGACAAATTTCATCAACATCAGGATGATTGCTGAAAGGAAACAGTTGAGATGGCAATGAAGAGTGAGAAGATGGAGAGACAATGCTAGAAATAAGACCTTGGGAAACACTTATGTTACTAGGTATCAGAACCAAGAAAAACTTGTTAAGACAATGAATAAGAGAGAACAAAAAGAGAAAAGTTAATAAAATTCACAGACATCAATAGTCAGATAATGAATTCTAAAAAAAAAAAACTATAAGTAAGGTGAGAATAGGAAGGAAGACACTGGATTTGTTAATTAATGGGACATTGGTGATGATTTGAGAGGAGTTTCAGTGCATAATGAAGAGTTCAATTCTAAACAAGTAAATAATGTAAGAGAATAGACCAAAGCTAGGAGCAGAGGCATTGAGTGCAACTCTGCTTTCTAAAAGTGTATGAATGACAGGATGGTATGAGCCAGCCTTGACAGTGTAGATGGTGACGCTAGGTTTCAAATTAAGTTCTATTCTGTGGTGATGCTTATAGATATAAACAGAGTAGTCAGTGAAGAGAAGACCGAAAATAAAATGAAGCAGCGACGATCATTATATCCTAGAAAAGGGAAGAGATTATAGTACGAATTCCGGGGAAACACTAACAGCTGCTAATAAGAACAACACCACGATCAACACCGGGAACAACATTTGCAAACAAACAAACAACAACTGCAAACGTTTAGTCTTTCTTTTCCTTCTAGAACACTAAATATTGGTAGTGATACAGAAAATATTTCGTTCCAGGATATTGCATGAGTTCAAACTTCTGATTTTAGAGAAAGGTGAAATTTACTTTAAAAAATCAATGACATTATCAAGGTATATTTAAATTTTTTATGTTAAATAACACATATCTGAAATGCAGATGAAGTAATAAATCATATTACTAATTAGTATACTTTATAGAAATAGTTTAACAGACTCTTACAACTAAATGAAATATTGTTAAGGATTTATTGTTGTACTGACCAACATATCAAATTATGGATATTGTTGTGTTTATGCAATCTGAGTGAACAAAATATAAATATACTGATCATAATTTATTTTCTCTATGAACCTCTAAGGCTTGTAGTAATTTGAGTTATATTTTAATTCCATTCCAGTTTTGCATTAATGTAAATTCCAATACAGTCATCACAGCTCTCTGAAAGACAATAAAATGCAGAGTATGGTGTATTTGACAAACTAAAGCTTGAAGTAATAATTTAAAATGTCAATTGTTACCTTAATTAAGGTGACAAACGATGTGCTGACCAGATTTACTATTTTATTATGGTCTTTAAATTTGTAAACTGTAATTATAGTTTCACATCTGCTAATAAAGGGTAAGAATGCAGTGGTTTCAGTTATACTTGCAGAAGTATTAAATCACTGCCCTTGAAAAGCCTAGCTTCTGGTTTCTAATATGTTTCTGTATTGATCGTTCTGAAGGGAAGGCAGTGTCTCTATTTTCTAATCATGCTTAAAAATCTATAAACATTTTAAAATCTTCTAAATTAGGCACTTAGGGTTTCCTTGTCATTTTCATTTTCAGTGACTAATGAATATCAAGAATAAGGAAATTATTTCCAGGTAATTACTGAAAGTAAACTGTTTTATTAGACCATGACTTACATAATACAGGAACATAATGTGCAGTACATGATTTCCATTGTTATTTCAGATTGGGAAGTTCTTTATCAGAAAATCAATAAAATCTTGCAGCCTTGCAGTGCTATTTAAATCTCAGTTCTCTGCAGCTAAATAAATTATGTATTAGAATCTCACAATTATGTCTCAGATAATGTTTACAGCTAACAAATTATTTACCCAGTTTTAAATAAATACATATTGAATAAGAATTAATGATTCCAGTATACTTTAGAACTTTACTGTTCTTCTGATCATTAAATTGTCTCTGTATGACGCTCTTACTGGAGAATATGAATCACAGCCACCTTACATTTTACTTTTCCCTAATCCTACCTATGGACAGACTATCTGATTGTCACAAGTTTTATTTTCACTACAAAAAGCGATGCATCATCAGAGACTCTAATCTTAATATAACTTCTTACTTGATCATATCCCATTTGAGGCATAAAGTTTCTGTTTTTTAGAGGATGTGCATCTTTGCTCAGTTCTTCCATCATGGCTGCCACATAGATCATAAACAAGGCTTATCATTCCAGCAAACGTAGGTTCTTAACGGTTTTTACCACTTATTTAATGGCAATAGAAACATGTGCTACTTTCATCACTCTCATTAAACGATCAGTAAATATCTCAATAAACATTCTGAAATTATAGCCTTGTTGCTGGAAAAGGAGAGAGATAATATGAAATGGATAATGTCAGAATTAAAGATCACCTGACAACATTTTATAGACTTCAGTTTTAAGAACTGGTAGATCAAAATAAATAAAAAATGGTATTAGCCTAATACAATATTATTTGATTCAGTGACTATATGGTTCAATATGGCTATGGTGTATAATGTAGCAGAAGGTCCCAACATTTTTTAATACAATTTTAACATGAATGTATTATTCAGTATGTAAGTATGTATCATCTTCTATGATTCTAGAAGATCAAAGACTGGTAAGTATGGCTGTTCTCATTTTTTGTAATGTCATTAATTCTAAAATTTACTCAAAAAATATATATATATGGCACTCATTTACTCAAGTTTAAGAAGATTCCTTTCCATGGCCAAATGTGATCCCTCACTTAGATATTAGAAAGTTACATAAGCTGAGCTAAAGCTTCAGAGATTTAGCCTTTGGGGTATGGCTAAAATGGAAAACAACAAAAAGCAAGAGCTGTTGCAGGAAATCAGCTGCCAAGAGGCTATGACAGTCATTCAGTTGAGACCAATCAATAGTTTCAACAATGGTAATGGCATCAGGACAGAAAGAAGTGAGAAGGCTTTATAAATATTTATGTGATAAATTTGGCATTCACTGTAATGTAATGACTTTTTCACCACTGCATTAAGAACAACGTTGGCTAACACATATTTATTGACTGAATCAATGAATCAATAAATAGGTAATTAAGTGACTGAATGGATGTGAATGACAAGGGAAAGAAAAAGTTGAGAAAAAATGTTCTAATTTCTGGCTCAAATAACTGTATGTAGTTAGTAACACTTACTGAAACAGGAACATCAGGCACTTGCAGGAAATCGAGGTGGTGATGGCTAAGTTTGACTATTTTCTTATTTAATTTTCCAAACTTTTGGCTAATGGTATTTCCCAATTTCAAATACTTTACTATTTTCTTTATTTAATTTTTAATCCTTTGTTATTACTATTCTATTTACTTACTTTTTATGTTATTTATTTATTTCTGAGATGGAGTCTAACTTTGTCAGCAGGCTGGAGTGTAGTGGTATAATCTCTGGTCACTGCAACCTCTGTCTCCCAAGTTCAAGTGATTCTCCTGCCTTAGCCTCCTGAGTAGCTGGGATTACAGGTGCCTGCCACCGCATCCAGCTAACTTTTGTATTTTTCAGTAGAGATAGGGTTTCACCATGTTGGTCAGTCTGGTCTTGAACTTCTGACCTCAAGGGATCCACCTGCCTCAGCCTCTCAAAGTGTTGGGATTATAGGCACGAGCCACCATACCTGGCCTACTTTCTTTTTAATTGCCAATATATTTAAAGTACATTTTTCCAGTTGACATATAAGGATGTCACACTGGCATGTGGTGGCATCTCTGCCTCATCTTTTATTGTCTTTTTCTCTTTTAGAATGATTTTCTTAAAGATATCACAATGGGCCAGGTACTGTGGCTCAAGCCTGTAATCCCAGCACTTTGGGAGGCCGAGGGGGGCAGATCACGAGGTCAAGAGATTGAGACCATCCTGACTAACACAGTGAAACCTCATCTCTACTAAAAATACAAAAATTAGCTGGGCATGGTGGCATGTGCCTGTAGTCCCAGCTACTCGGGAGGCTGAGGCAGGAGAATTGCTTGAACCCGGGAGGCGGAAGTTGCTGTGAGGCCAGATTGTGCCACTGCACTGCAGCCTGGCACCTGGCTACAAAGTGAGACTCTGTCTCAAAAAAAGAAAAGATATCACAATGTTTCTTTCTCATCATTAAATATGCTCCTCCATCCTCTTGGAATGCCACAGATCCCATACAATCTAATACGTATCTATATAGTTTCAAGATCTCTCTAAAGTTTTCCCCAAAAGCTTTTTCTACATTTCCCAATAATAATTGTTAAATTTTTTTCTTTGTATTTTCTAACAACCTTCACGAATATATTTTAGAGCACACGTAAAACCGTGATTTCATAGGATAATGGTTTTTTAAACTTACCCTGCCTAAATATGTCCAAGTTAGATGAGCTATATAATTCAGATACTGTTAAATTTACTATGCCATTTATAGCAAAACCACTGATGGAACAGTTGTGTTAAGCAGGGCAGATAGAAAAATAGAGTAAAACTGGTAACTAGATACATATCCGGATAATAACACATAGTAGTGAAAGGGCTAAATATAAATTCGTTAATCAAGGTGCATTAAAACTTGTGCTAGATTACTGGGCAAGAAATTCAGAAATGTTAGTTATCAGTTGACCTAAAAAGACATTATTTCCACAGACTACCTACGTCCTTGGCTGAAGTCAGCTCAGCACTACCATTTACTACCATTTTCTAACTTCTCTGCAACACAGTAGGTAGCGGTAATGGTGGTAACGGGAAGGCAGCAGGTAGCAGACAGCAATCACGATCACCACCAAAGCAAAAGGGAAAGGCATTAAACAGAATGAACGTAGAGGGATGAGAAAGATTTTAAGGGACTTTGCACAAGACCCAGTCTGAATTGCACATAGTGGACAATCAAAAAAAATCACAAATCATTGGCACTGCTGCTCCAGAATGTTTTGCTGGGTAAACTCATTCATTCTGTTCATATTTTTGTGTGTATTGACATTCAAAAGACATTCGGTATGTTTAAAAAACTAAAGCAGAAAGCATTTTATCTAAAAGAAAACATTTAATTAAAGAGAAAAATAGGAAACTTTTATCTTTGCCTCTGCCTTTCCTCATTCCCTGGATGTTGCCACTATTGGATATACTGTGCTGAAATAAAGTTTCATCACCAGAAAATTCCTCTTTCTTCAACCTTTTCACTCAAAGTGCCCTTCACAAGTTTGCTGTAATGGATGTCCCGATGTTCCTTAAGGATAGTTCTTGCTTTGCCTGCATTGTTCCCAAGTGGCAGAGGATTTGGGGCCTGTTTTATTTTATTTTATTATTTTTCTATAATTCTCTTATCACTAATCCTGGAAGTAGGCTGGGGTTTTTTGCTCCCTGCTCTTCATTGCTCCTTCCAATCTATTCTCCAGTCAACACAGAAATGTGAATCCCTTGTTATTAGACGGTATCACTCAGGGTCCCTCATTACTGCAGCATCTACTGACCTCCAGATCTCTCCTTAATTCGTGGCATCTTTAGCTCTTGCCTCCTATCACTTTTGCTGTCAGAATTTTGATGGTTTCAATTCTCAGAGGGAGCAGCCATCCTAACCACATTTTGGCTTCTCAGTTTCCTGAACTGCTGTGAACTCGTCTTGCGTACTCCTCCAAACACTCAGTCTGATAGTCATGACCTAGACCCTGCTATTACCTTTAACAGCCACTCCTCCATCATCTCAATTTCATGCAGCACACTCTGGCAGCTCGACTCCCTGACTTCTTGCTTGTAGTTCACTGCCTCAGGCAACCCCACTCTGAAAAGCTCTCATGCCACTGGGAAGTGCAGATATTGATCCCACAGTATTTCTCTTTCCCTCAACAACCCTATATTTTTTCTCGTCCATCAAAACCAAGCATACATTGCACAGTAAGGTGTTTTAATGACTCCCATATACACTGTCAACTACACCACTCTTCTTCAATTTTCTCACCAACTTGACAAAGCCGTAACTCTACATTGCACTTTTTCCTAACCAAGTCTTGAAGCTGAGCAGTGACATGACTGAAGAAAAACACAACCATGCTACCTGATCTCATTTTAAATCCTCTTTAACCTTTAAGGTAATTCATTTCTAGATTCCCTTCTCTTTCCTATTCCCCAAATGACTATTCTGTAACTTTCTGTTCTTTGAAATGTGCAGCCTCTCCTCCCCATACTCACTTTTAGTTAATGATTTTGTTTCCAAATTTGCTGCTAAATAAAGCCCAGTCACCTGCCCTCACCAGCTATACATCACCTTCACTTCTGCTAGTGTATTAAAGGCGAACTCTTTCACTTGTGCAGTTACCAAAGCCTCCTCATCAGGGTCTTAGTCTCTACACAATAGCACTGTGGAAAAAAAAAGTCTCTCCTCCTTTTGACAAGAATCAGCTTATTGCTAGGCTCCAAGTGCCAGCCAGCAATAACAATGAGCTAGATTACAGCTCTCACTTGCCCCTGGACTTAGCACCTCTATGCACAGAGGGACTCTAAGTGGGAGTCGCTTTCCTACTCAAGAACATCTCCCTGGCAATGTATGACTCTATCTCCAACATCACAAATTTCTCCAGTCTACAAGATCATTCCTATCATACTGTTATATCAGAAATATTATCTCCCTTGATGCCCCTCTTCCTTCCAGATTTCTCACCATTCCTGTTTTCCCACTTGCTGCTGAAAGGATTGTAAATGTTCCTGATTTTCTGTGTGCAATTCTGTGCTTCTCTGTTTCTTGTAAACCTACTTTAAGGGGGTATTCTTTTCTTGTGCTCTGTTGGATCTGTTTGTGTAAGGTAATCTCTGGGCACCACTGCTAAGGGCAGTTCTCAGAATGTATGTATCTTTGACACTGTTGATCATTTCCTCTTTTTGTAAACTCAGCTTCATAAACACTACTTTCTCTGTTTGCTCCATTCTCTCCTCATCATTCTCACTATATCACAAGGCACCATCAAAAACTCATCTGAGTTAGTGCAGTAGCTTTCTACACTGGCCTATTTTCATACACACCATCCACTTAGAGAGTATTCACCATAAATCATGTAATATTTTTAATATTCAAATCAGATTAGGTGACTGCTCTGCTCACATTCCTCACTGGTTTACTATTCACTGAGTAAAAGGCAAAGTACTTCCAGTCTTCACAAAGCATTGACAGCTTCATTATCTGTTAGACCAAGTTTTCCCTCCATGAAACTTGCTAACTCAATTCACATATCTCAGACAATACTACCGGCTGTCTCTCTAACTTGGTTTATCTGCTCCAGAATATTCCCAAGACTTAATCCCTCCTCTCCTTCAAGTCTTCACTCAAACATCACCTTCAGTGGGAACTCTCCTGACCAATCTGTTTAGAGCTACACGCCTCTCCCAGGACTTACATCCAGATTCCCTGCTTGCTTTATCTTCTCAGCACTTAACCACCTTCCCGCATGCTGCATTGCATGTATCAGCTCTCTTCACTTCTAGAATGTAAGTTCAGTGAGGTTAGGAGATTTATCTGTGCTGTTTGTTGCTGTCTCTTTTCACGTCCTTAGAATAGTGCTAAGCACGTACAAATTCATTGAATTGAATTAAATTGAAGTCCAGGTATCAGATGTTATTCTAGCCACTGTGAATGTCATGTGAACTTTAATATGTGCATACTTTCTAATGAATTCTAATTTATGGAATAGTTTTTTTCCCTGTAATCTTAAATAAAGAAAACTTGACATGTGTTATCTTCTATGATACCTTAATAATAATGACAATAATTAGCACAGGTGTCTCATGTTAAATTTCATGGAAGTGAGGTGCAAGGGGTCTGGGCTTGTGAGGTTTTCTAATAATAGTGGATTGTGAATGATTAGAAATAGGTTTTTAAATTATTTGTATTCCATATATAGTTTATTCTATTCCCAATGTAGCATCACCTTCATTTTTATAAACTTTCATAATTATTTAAATAAAGGAGATTACTGTTAAGTATGGACTTTGGGTCAATGTAGCTTCATAGACTGTAGCAAATGTACCACCATGTGCTGAGGTCCATAGTGGGGAAGTTTGCATGTGTGAAACAAAGGGTATGTAGAAACTCCCTATACTTTCCATTCAATTTTGCTGTGAACCTAAATCTTCCTTAAAAAAAATAAAGTTTTTTACTTACTACAGTGAAAAAATTTAAGTTGATACAATTATGAATTCGATTTGCCAATGATTATGTTTGGCAGTTATATACCAGACCTGACTCGGAATCACCAGAACTGAAAGAAGGGGAGTGTGTGCTATGTTTGACTTAATGTTGATGCCTGAGTTACTTGTTATTACAATATATTAATGTACAATATTATTCTGTACCATTTTGTTCTATGAAATAGACTTCATCACAATACCAGATCTTTGATGCAGAAAAATACATGCATCCCTCATAAACAAGTTTTGTGCTTTGCTTTTCACTTTTGATTATTTGCACTATTTTTTAGATGTATTTTTATTTTAACTGAGATACATACTATTTTAAAAATAGTAATGGCATTGCTTAAATAGTTGATATATTATTAGCATCATAAGCAGTCCATTAGTTTATTTAACCCATACAATAAGCCATGCCATAGTTATGAGTAGACATTAATATTCCAGTTTTACAGTAAAGAATATAAACATGAATTCACTAAGCAGTTTTCTTAAGGGTCTAAAAATGATGAGTTTTAAAGATGAGATTCAAAAATAGCACTATGTAGTGTCAAAAGCTGTTTCTGCTGTTAATGTTTTGTTCTATTTAAAGCAAATTAATGAAGACATTTGTTAAAAAATATTTAAAAGTGCCAAAAATAAAAGTTACTCATGCTCAGTAACTCAAACTGTTAACATTTCAATTTATGCCTTTCCAAATTTATGTTTGATTGCATAGAACTTATAATATTTTGATAATATTTAATGTATTATTTTGTGACAGGACTTCTTTTCAATTTATATCTTTCCAAAGTTATGTTTAACTGCATAGAATTTACAATATTTTGATAATATTTAATATCTGAATTTGTGACAGGACTTTTATACTTAAGTATTTTCAGTTTTTTTAACTGATAAGGTATTTTTCACATATATTTTATAACATTACATTGGAGGGATGTGCTTTGGCTTCATTAATTTCCTATCTTTGACTTTGGATTTTTTTTTTTTTGCTTTACATTATAAATAATATGTAAATTCATTTTTCTCGTACTTAAAGTATTGTTCATTTCACTTGAATTTGTTACATTTTGGGGATAAATATTTCTTAATACAATTATTTTCTCAGTTTATACATGCTTTTGTGGATTTCTACACAGATTCCCAAAGTGTCTTCTGTGATGTGTCAATTAACAGTTCAACAATAAAGTTTGATTTCTTATTTTTTATGTTTTTGCCAAAACTAGGTATTATTATTTGTTATTCTTGGGGTTGTGATGATTAATTATTGTGTATTTTTGATAATGGCATCTTAACATCAAATAAACTTAGTTTTCAAAATCAATAGTGTGAGAAGACATTGTCCATGAGATTATTTACCATCTATGTTCTTTGCAACTTTAAATATACTATTTCTTTTTTTTTCTCTTATCTGCCTCAAACCTTGCCTTATGCATTTTTAAATGTTGTTTACCAGTAAAAATTTCAGCGTTTTGCTTGCCACATAATTGGAAATCTCCCCTTAAATATAAAAACAAGATTGAAATAATTATATTTTATCCTAATCTTAGAATTTTTAATTTATTTAATCTAACTGAAATACAATTACCTTTGAAATGTTAGACCAGAAACTCTTTATTTCCAAGTAGGTTTAAGACATTCATCCAGCTTCAATCATTAATAATCTTTACTCATCATTGGAGACTTCCACTAGGTGTTCCAATTACTTCCTCTAAGCTGTCACTGTCTCCAGCTTACCAAATTCTCAGAACTTTCCTTCTTCTCATCTGGCCAAGAGAAACATACAGAGGACCCTGCTCCTGGCCTATGCTGGCCAGTTAGTTCTCAGTCTTGGAATTTAAGAATCAGTTCTGAGAGACAATAGTCAAATTTTAGACAGAAAAATCATAGGACTGGAGATACCATTTTATACACGAAAAAGTTGACCTGCAGAGAAAAATAAAGACGTTAAGTAAATGTCTAAAAAGAAGTAGTGATTGACCTTAATTCACAAGATGAGAAAGCGAGTCATAGAAAGCAGCTGCTGTGGATACTCCTGGTGGCTTTTGAGGTCATTTGCCATTTATTGGGGGTCAGTGTTTGACCTTTGCTGCTACAAGTATCCTTTTTATCAGGCTAATAAATTCTGCCTTTTTATTTCAGCTAATAATGTGAATTCATTTCCTTATAACCAAATAACCTTTAAGACTCAAACATTTATACAGAGGTATGTTTCTTGGCTTTTTCTTTTAATTAATTATGTTGTCTGCTTATTTTTACAGCAGAAACACATTAGTTTAAATAGCATAACTTCCAAGTATATTTGAATAGCTAGGAGAAGTCACTATCGTAATTTTTTCTTGTATTTGATTATATATGAGTGTATTTATTTATTTCCAGGAAAAACTGGAGTATCATTTCATCTTGTTATAACAAAAAAAATCATTTAAATTCTGATTATATTTAAATTCAATGTTTAAAATAATTCAGTGTGAGTGTACATTTTTCTAATGTGAAATTTTTATATAAGATAATAAAATGTGTCTCCATTATTTTCATATTTTCATTGTGTAAGAATTTGTGGATGATTCATCAAAATTCAATAAGCATTTGCTGATTTTTTTTATGTTTCAGGCATTGACCAGGACAGTGAAAACATGAAAAAAATTACTCAATAAGATGACCCTGGAGAGGAAGATACGGACATCATTATAGCCTTCTTAGATGAAGTGTTTTGGTGCTTTTAATAAGAACAATAAAAGCCATTGATAGGCATTAAGTAGAGTTGTAAATAATCAAATTTATATAAGATATATTCCTGAATACTTGTGTTTCTGGCTTTGTTTTTTGCTATTATAATTTCAACTGATTAGTTTTGACATATAGAAAAGCTATTGATTTTGAATGGTAGGTATGTCTGTATATTTGTAGTAATCATAGGTTCTAAAAGTTTTTAAATATTTTTATTTGAATAGTCTAGGTAAATAATACTGTCAATTTATATGATAATTATATTATCCACTTCTGTAACAATCCTCATTGCTTTTTATTTTCTCTAAGATTGCATCTAGTTTTCCTCTGTTCTAGTGCACAGGTCTCTTTCTTGCTTATTACATTAGAGAGTGTTCAGTCAGGGGAAAATAACATGCTTTGGTATTTCAAAGAGAAAGGTAGTTAATACAGAATATTAGAGGCTTGTGTCAAAATTGGAAGGTTTGGATTACTGAAGACCAGGTGTACCACTTAGAAGATATTTAGATGTGTCTGTAGTCATTCGAGTTGCCACAATTGGTTCAGAAGTTGGCAAAACTAGACCAAATGTTGCTCAGGAGAACAACGTAAGATGTTCCAACTATTGATCTCAACTACTCTCTGGTAACATAATTCCCAATTGCCATTTGGAAAGAATTCTCAACCTGCTTTCAATCCATGCCATTTAAATAATAATAATAATAAATCTCAAATTCCAGTTGTACAAGTTAGAATGTTACCCATTACAGACCTCACAACTGCATTCTACCAACCACAGTGACTGGTTGAGGTTGCAGCATAGTACAGCCAAGCCAATGTCTTTCTAATCTACAGTTTTGCTGAGAGGAGGTATTTTCACTGAAGTTATTCATTTAACAGAAGGTAGTCTGTTTACTGATACTAGCCATCACAGTCACTACATTAAAAAAAACTGCCTGAAAATAATGCCAACATAAAGAAAAAATTGAAAAATTAGACGAGTCAGGTCTTGAAGCCTTTTTTAAAATAATTGATTCTAGTGATTTCTAGAACCAAAGTGAGAGCTTAATTTCTTAGATTATCTAGTTTTGCTCAAGCCAATGGAGTTGAATTTTTTCGCTTCCAGTGAAAGAATTCTAATTCAATAATTATACCTGTTTCATGCATTTTATATTATTTTTAGACATGGCATTCCTTAGTTCAATTAGGTTTTCTACATCTGTTTTACACATTTAGAATATTTTGTATTGCCTCTTTGAAGTTTCATGCATTAAAATAATAATATAAGAAATGATAAAGTTCTCCAACTATTACTCTATCTTAAATGCTTCTATTTTTGATTGAGAGTGTTTCTTTTGTAATTTAAAATAATTTTACTATAGTACTGTCTAAACCAGGTATCTATTTGCAGAACAGATTTTTCAGCAATTATAATGTATATTACAAGGCAACCATTTTATTCAGATCTTTTTTTTCTATTGAATCTGTTTTTAAATTCACTTTGTTCTGTAATGTTGTAACAGAGACTTTTCAAATGAATCAGGTTACCAACCAATCTTTTAACTTAACTTGTGTTTGGATCTGCTGTGCTTTTAATGCCATCGAGATTACAGGGTTTTAGGGATGCTATAGGTGTTTTTCTCCTACGGTGTTCTGTGGATTGCTTTATAGAGGGAGGGCAAGTGCAGTTAGTATCTCCAAGGAAGAGTATTCCATGGGATTGGTAAGGGGAAAGTGATAACTCCTTTCTACTTAACTATATTTCTACTACAGAAGATAGATAGATAGATAGATATAGAGATACACACACACACACACACACACACACACACACACACACACACACACACGAGAGACAGAGCAAGATGGCCAAATAGAAGGCCTGTAGTGGATATCCCGCACTCTCAAGGACACCAAATTAAATAGCTATTCAAACTAGGCCAGGCGCAGTGGCTCATGCCTATAATCCCAGCACTTTGGGAGGCCGAGGCAGGTGGATCACAAGGTCAAGAGATCGAGACCATCCTGGTCAAACAAGGTGAAACCCCGTCTCTACTAAAAGTACAAAAATTAGCTGGGCATGGTGGCGCATGCCTGTAATCCCAGCTACTCAGGAGGCTGAGGCAGGAGAATTGCTTGAAGCCAGGAGGTGGAGGTTGCAGTGAGCCGAGATCGTGCCATTGCACTCCAGCCTGGGTAACAAGAGCGAAACTCCATCTCAAAAAAAAAATTTAAAAAATTAAAAATTAAAAATAAAAAGTAAAAAAATAAAAATAAACAACGATTCACAGAAGAAAGCACATTCATAGAACCAAAAATCAGGTAGGCAATCACAGAACCTGGTTTTAACATCATATCAAGGAAGGAGGAACTGAAAAAGGTAGGAAAGACAGTCTTGAATTCCTCCATCATTCCCTGGAAGTGGCCAGAGTGTGGACAGAGAAGCTGTGTGCTTGTAGGAGAAAGAGCACAGTGATTGTGAGACTTTGCCTTGTAACTTAGTGCTGCCCTGTCACAGCAAAAGGCAGCATGGGGAAGAATTCAGATACAGCCGATGGAGGAAGCATTTAGACTTGTCCTAGACAGAGGAGAATCACCAACTCCAGCAATGGGAACCTGAGTTCCCACTGGCCCCACCACCATGGGCTAAAGCGATCTGGAATGCAAAATAACTTGGCAGTCAGTCTAGGACAGGACAGAAGGACTACAATTGCTTAGAAAGTTCTGGTGCTGAGCTGGGACTGGCACCAATGGACTTGGGGTACATACAACCAAATGAGATACCAGCTTGGGCAGAAAAAGGAGTGCTTCATCATCACCCCACCAATCTCAGGCAGCACAGGCCACAGCTCCAGGAGAGACCCTTTATTTCTGCTAGAGGAGAGGAAAAGACAGAGTAAGAAGAATTTTGTCTTGCAACCTGGATATCAGCTCAATTACAGTAGAGTCAGGAAACAGACGGAGTCCTGAGGCCCCTATTCTAGACCTTCAATCCCAGCTAATTTTTCTAGACATACCCTGGGCCAGAAGGGAACATGCTGCCTAGAAGGAAAGGACTCCACCCTAGGATTTATCACCTGCTCAATAAAGAGCCCTTGGAACACAAATAAATATTGGTGGTACCTAGGCAGTTCTCACTGCAGGATTTGGGTGAGACCCAGGGATGTGCTGGCATCAGGTGTGACTCAGTACATTCCCAGCTGCTGGAACAATGAGGAGAGTCTCTTGCTTGAGGTAAGGAGAAGAAAGAGTAAAGGAGACACTGTGTTGTAGCTTGGGTACCAGCATAGCCACAGCTTGGGGAGAGCAGAAAGTTGGCTCCTGGGGCCCCCAATTCAAGGCCTTGGCTGCAGAATGACATTTATAGACCCCTCGTGGGCTCCAGGAAAGTCTGCTGCCCTGAAGGTAGAGATTTAGGCCTGACAGCATTCACCACAAGCTGAATAAAGAGCACTTTGTCCTTGTGTCAAAATCTAACCTAGCCATGCAGTAACTACTGTGGCCTGGGGCAATGGTAGTCATGGGGATAAAATCCTCCACCGGAAAGGAGAGAGAAAAGTGGGAAGGACTTTATCTTACTTGAGTGCCAGCTCAGAAGACACAGGATAGAGCACCATGCCAATTTTTAAGGTTTCTGATTCTCAGCACTGGCCCTTGGAAGGCATTCTAGAACCAGCCCTGGGTCAGAAGGGAGCTCATCACCCTGACGGGTAGCACATAAGCCTGCTGGATTCACCACATACTGACTGAAGAGCCCTTGAGCTTTGAGTGAACAACAGCAATAGCCAGAAAGTCATCACTGTGGATCTTGGGTAAGATTCAATGCTATGCTGGCTTTGGGTCTGACCCAGCACAGTCCCAATGACGATGCCCACAGAGGTAATTGTCTTACCGCACACTCATCCTCAGATGGCTCAGATCAAAAACAGATTCTGTTTGGGGGAAAGTTTGGGAAGAAAATTAGAATCTCTGCTGGGTAATCCAGGTGACTCTTCTGGATCTTATCCAAGACCACCGTAGTAGTATCTCTACACACTTGCAAGAGTCACAGCAGTACTGGGTTTGGGGTGCTCCCCAAGGTATATACGGATGCACTGACCAAAAACTTAGATTAACAACACTCAATTCTCATTGAATACTTGGTAAACCTTCCCAAGAATGATAGATACAAACAAACCCAGGTTGCAAAGCCTAAAACAAATACGTAACTATTCAATGCCCTAACATTGATACACACCCATGTGCATCAAGAACATACAGGAAAATAGGTACTTACCAAATGAAGTAACTAAGGTACCAGTGACAAATTCCAGAGTGACTGAGATATATGACCTTTCTGATAGGAAATTCAAAATAGCTGTTTTGAGAAAGCTCAATGAAATTCAGAATAACACAAAAACAATTCAGAATACTGTCACAAAAATTTACAAAGATATTTAATTAATTTTTAATGAGAATACATGGTCCCAGGGAGGGGAACATCACATACACAGGCCTGTCGGGGGTGGGGGCAAGGGGAAGGATAGCAGGGGGTGGGGGGATTGGGGAGGATAGCATTAGTAGAAATACCTAATATAGATGTCAACAGGGGATGGATGCAGCAAACCACCATGGCATGGGTATACCTATGTAACAAGCCTGCACATTCCACACACATACCCCAGCACTTAAAGCATAACAATAAAAAAATTATGCAGACATTACATTTTTGAAATGAAAAATTTAGTTGACATACTGAAGAATGCATCAAGAGTCTCTTACCAGCAGAATTGATCAAGCAGAAGAATTAGTGAACTTGTAGACAGGCTATTTGAAAATATACAGTCAAAGGAGACAAAAGGAAGAAAGAATAAGAAAGAATGAAGCATGCCTATGAGATCTAGAAAATAGTCTCAATAGGGCAAATCTAAGAGTTACTGGCCTTAAAGTTATTGGCCTTATTGACCTGATGAGGTAGAGAGGGGTGGGGTGTAGAAAGTTTATTCAGAGGAATAACAACAAAGAACTTTTCAAATCTAGAGAAAGTTATCAATATTCAAGTACAGGAGGGTCTGAGAGCATCAAGTATGTTTCACCCAAATAAGACTACTCCAAGGTATTCAATAATCAAACTTCCAAAGATCAAGATAAAGTAACCTAAAAGCTGCAAGAGAAAAGGAATAAATAACATGCAAAGGAGCGCTCATATGCCTGGCAGCAGACTTCTCAATAAAAATCCTACAGGGAAGGGGAGAGTAGCATGACATATATATAGTGCCGAGAGAAATTAATTTTATCATAGAATAATATATTCAGCAAAAATATCCTTCAAACATGAAGGAGAAATAAAGACTTTATTAGACAAATGAAAGCTAATGGATGTCATCAACACCAGATCTGTGCTAAAAGAAATGGTGAGGGGGAGGAAGATGGCACTCTAGAAGCAACTCACCACTGCAGCTCTCAGTCAAGATGCAGAGGGTAAGCAAACACCGCATTTTCAGACGGATCCTTATAGCCCACAGAGCGGGGGAAAAGCCCAGGTGTAAAAGGCACGCAGGTCTCAAGCACAGCGCTCTCCGCTGGCGCGGCCAGGCAGCCAGTGCCACCACAGCAGCTGGCGCACAAAACACACGGGTCTGGGCACCCTGTTAAACCAACAATTTGAGACTTGGGAGGGCAGATTGCTATGTTCATCTGACTGAACGGGTTTTGGACGGTGAACTAGACCAGGAGATTTCTGGGAGGTGAATTGTGAACCAGCACAGTGGGTGGCTGCACTGGAAATCACACAGATCCCGGTGCCCTTTCAGCCAGCGACTGAGGCATCTGGGACAGAGTCAACCCTACAACTTAAAAAGAAAAAAAAGCAAAAAGGCTCGGAGGCAGGGAGCCAAGTGATCAGGCTCGACGGGACCCACCCCCACAGGGACAAGCAATAAGTCGATTCGGAGTGCCGGGGGTTGAGAGTTCCACTGCGGGAAGAGCGGAACACATGACTGTGCAGCTCGGTGGGGGAGGGGCATCTGCCATTGCCGAGAGCTTCGGCCCCTACTGAGGTATTCGCCTACTGCTGACACAGTCAGCCGTTGCCAAGGCAACCCGCAAAAACAGAGATTCCACCTACAGGGCAGAGCCCACATCAGCAAGGCGGAGCCGACATCAGTAGGGCGGAGCCCAAAACAGCAGGACGGAGCCCACTGCAAAAGGGCGAACCTCACGCCAGCAGGGTGGAGCCTCAGCAGCCAAATAGTGAATAGACTGCCTCCTAGCTGGGCAGGACAGCACAACGGATACTCACAAATAAAGCCCTAACTCCCCGAGACAGAGCATCTGAGGAAAAAAACCGGTTTCATGAGTTCTGCCACAACAGACTTAAATGTACTTGCCTAGCAACACTGAATGAACAACGGAGCTCAAAGAACAGCACTAGAGCTCCTATAAAGGACAGATCGTCTCCTCAAACAGCTCCCTGACCCCCGTATACCCAAAGAATCACATCAAAAAGGACTGATCAGACTGACATTTGGCAGGCATCATTCTGGGACAAAGATAGAAGAAACTGGTAGCATCCCTCACTGTTCTGCAGTTGCTACAGGTGTACCCCAGGCAAGCAGGGCCCGGAGTGCACC
>CM052649.1:19775414-19827184 GCA_028533165.1 Leontopithecus rosalia
AGCAATCAAAAATGATGAGTTCGTGTCCTTTGTAGGGACATGGATGAATCTGGAGAACATCATTCTCAGCAAATTGACACAAGAGCAGAAAAGGAAACACCGTATATACTCACTCATAGGTGGGTGATGAACAATGAGAACACATGGACACAGGGAAGGGAGCACCACACACTGAGTCTATTGGGGGAAATAGGGGAGGGACAGTGGGGGGGAGCCGGGGAGGGATGGCATGGGGAGAAATTCCAAATATGGATGAGGGGGCAGAAGGCAGCAAAACACACTACCACGTGTATACCTATGCAACTATCTTGCATGTTCTGCACATGTACCCCAAAACCTAAAATGCAATAAAAATTAAAAAAGAAAAGAAAAAAAAAGAAATGGTAAAGGGAGTTTCTCAATCTGAAAGAAAAGAATATGTATGAGCAATAAGAAAGTATTTGGAAGTGCAAAACACTCTGGTAATAGTAAGTATACAGACACATACAGAAAATTATAACACTGAAAATGTGGTGTGTAAATTATTGATAATGAGTAGAAAGATTAAAAGATAAATTGATCAAAAATAATGACTACAACATCTTTTTAAGACACAAGCAGTATACAAGATAATAATAGTAACAAATAAATAAATAGTGGGGGAATTATCATAAAGTACAGAGTTTTTTTTGTTTTTGTTTTTATTCTTTGAGGTCGTCTCACTGTGTTGCCCAAGCTAGAGTGCAATGGAGTGATCCTGGCTCACTGCACCCTGTGCCTCCCAGGTTAAAGCAATTCTCATGCCTTCGCCTACCTACTAGCCGAGATTACAGGTGTGTGCCACTATGCTTGGCTAAGTTTTGTATTAGCAGAGACAGGGTTTCACCATATTGGCCAGGCTGGTCTCAAATTCCCGACCTCAAGCAATCTGCCCACCTCAACCTCTGAAAGTGCTAGAATTACAGGTGTAAACAACTGTGCTTGACCAATGTGTAAAGTATTTATTACTTTTTGCTTACGTGTCATTTTATTTGTTTTTTAAATCAGCATCACTTCTTCATCAGATTAAATAAATGGGTTAGAATATGTTATTTGCAAACCTCAGGGTAATCTCAAATCAGACACAACTGCCACTGCCACACATACGCAAAAAAAGAAAAAGGAAAATTAAAACACACCATTGAAGAAAATAATATTCACAAAAAGTTCAATATAAAGGAAGGAAGAAAGAAAACCACAAAAAAATGGAAACAAATAAGAAAATGGCAGGCTGAAGCCTTTGCGTAATAATGGCATTAGATGTAAATGGATGAAACTCTGCAGTCAAAAGATATAGAGTGGCTGCCTTGATAAAAAAGCAAGGCCCAATAAATAATCCATTGCCTTCAACACATTTCACCTATAAAGACACAACACAGACTGAAAATGAAGGGCTGAAAACAGATATTCCATGTAAATGAAACTAAGGAGTAGCTAATTCAGGCTAACTAGATTTCAAGCCAAAACAAACAAAGAAAAAAACTATAAAAGAGAAAAATCAGGTAATTATATTATAATAAAGAGCTCAATTCAGCAAAAGGACACAAGAATCGTGAATATATATGCACCCAAAATTGGAGGATTTTCTGTATGTTCTCAAAAGATGACAAGTATGTACATTTTCACCACTGTTATTCCAGATAGTACTGGAAGTCCTGAGAAATCAGACAAGAGAAAGAAATAAATGTTCTCCAAATTAAGAAGAAAGAAGTCAAATTATCCTTGTTTGCAGATATTATATTTTGAAAAATCTATATTCAAAATATAGATTTGAATGGCCAAATTAATCAAGCAGAAGAAAGGATATCAGAGACTGAAGACCTACTTAATGATATAAAATGAGAAGACAAGAATAGAGAAAAAGAGGATAAAAAGGAATGAGCAAAGTCTCCAAGAAATATGGGACTATGTGAAAAGACCTAATTTACGTTTGATAGGTGTCCCTGAATACAACGAAGAGAATGGATTCAAGCTGGAAAATACTCTTCAGGATATTATTCAGAAAAACTTTCCGGATCTAGCAAAGAAGCACAATATTCAACCCCAGGTAATACAGAGAACACCACAAAGATATTCCTCAAGAAGTGCAACCCCAAGGCACATAATTGTTAGATTCACCAGGGTTGAAACAAAGGGGAGAATACTAAGGGCAGCCAGAGAGAAAGGTCAGGTTATCCATAAAGGGAAGCCTATTAGACTTACAGCAGATCTCTCAGCAGAAACCCTACAAGCCAGAAGAGAGTGGGGGCCGATATTCAACATCATTAAAGAACAGAACTTTCGGCCCAGAATTTCATATCCTGCCAAACTAAGCTTCACAACTGAAGGAAAAATAAAGTCTTTTATGAACAGGCAGGTACTCAGAGATTTTGTTACCACCAGGCAGGCTTTGCAGAAGCTTCTGAAGGAAGCATTATACATAGAAAGGAGTAACCAGTATTAGCCTTTCTAAAAATATGCCAAAAAGTAAAGAGTATCAATATAAAGAAGAATTTGCATCAACGAATGGATAAAATAACCAGTTAACATCAAATGGCAGTAATCCTAAATTTAAGTTGACTAAGTCTCCCAATCAAAAGATACAGCCAAAACCTAACAATATGGTACATCCAGACCCATTTTTACATCCAAATATACACAAAGACTTAAAACAAAGGGATGGAGAAAGATTTACCAACCAAATGGAGAGCAAAAATAAATAAATAAATAAAAAGCAGGAGTTGCAATTCTTGCATTTGATAAAGTAGATTTCAAAGCAACAAAGATATAGTGGTAAAAGGATCAATGCAACAATAAGAGCTAACGATCCTAACACCCAGTTACATAAGACTCATAAAGAGATTTAGACTCAATGAGACAGAAAATTAATAAGGATATTCAGAACTTGAACTCAGATCTGGAACAAGTAAACTCAATAAATATTTATAGAGCTCTCCATTTTAAATACACAAAATATACATTCTCCACCTTAAATACACAAAATATTGATCGGCCATTATTAATACCCATTTTTAGAAAAAAGCAATATTCCTGTTCTCTCTTTTCCTCTTTTTCTTCCTCTTTCTTTCACTCCTTCACTCCTTTTTTTCTTTCAAAAAAAAAAGAAAGAAAAAATATATATGCTGTATATGTAAAGTCCTTCCCTTTGATCACTACTCCTCCAGCACCACCCCACTGGAAAAAAAAAAAAGGACAAATCTAAATACTTCACCAAAACTATTAGAAATGATAAATTCGGTAAAGTTGAACGATGTAACATTGGCATCCAAAATCAATAGCATTTCTATATGTCAACAGTGAGCAATCTGAAAAAGAAATCAATAAGTAATTCCATTTACAATAGTTACAAATAAGATAAAATATCTAGAAAAAAAAAACTTAACCAGAGAGTAAAGGATATTTAAAATAAAAACTATAAAACATTGATGCCAAAAATTGAAGAGAGCACTAAAAAGAGAAAGATATTCCATATTTTGAATTGGAAGAATCAATGTTAAAATTTCCATACTATGCAAAGCAATAAACAAACTAATTTCTATCAAAATAACAATGGTCTTCTTCACAAAAAAGAAAAAAAATCCTAAAATTTATATGAAACTAAAAAAGACTCAGAATAGCTGAAGTTAGCCTAAGCAAAATAAACAAAACTGGAAGAATCACATTGTACAACTTCAAATTATACTGCAAAGCTACAGTAACCAAAACAGCATGATACTGGCATTAAAAAAAAGACACATAGACCAATGGATCAGAATAGAGAACAGAGACACAAATTCATACCTCTTCAGTAAACTGATTCTCAACAAAGTTGCTGAAAACATAAGCTGGGAAAAGGACAGACTCATCAATAAATGGTGCTGGAAAAACTAGATATCTGCATACAGAAAAATGAAAAGATTCCTATCTCTGGCCATGTAGATCAGCTCAATCAAAATGGATTAAAAAGACTTAAATCTAAGACCTCAAACTATGAAACTAGTAAAAGACAACATTTGGGAAACTCTCTAGGACATTGGTCTGGGCAAAGAATTACTGAGAAATACCCCACAAGGGCAGGCAACAATAGCAAAAATGGACACATGGAATCACATCAAGTTAAAAAGCTTCTGCACTAAAAATAAAACAATCAACACAGTGAAGAAACAATCCACAGAATGAGAGAAAATACTTGCAAACTGTCTATCTGACAAGGGATTAATAATGAGAATATATAAGAAGCATAAACAACTCAATAGGAATCAATCTAAGAATCTGCATTAAAATGGGCAAGAGATCTGAATAGACATTTCTCAGAAGAAGACAAACAAATGTCCAACAGACATATAAAAATGTGCCCAACATCACTGATTATAAGAGAAATGCAAATTAAAATTGCAATGTGATATCTTATCACCTCAGTTAAAATGGATTTTGTCTAAAAGTCAGGCAATGATAGAAGCTAGTGAGAATATGGAGAAAAGAGAATCTTTAGACACTGTTTGTGGGAATGTGAGTAGAACCATTATGAAGAACATTTTCCAGGTTTTTCAAAAAAGCTAAAATTAGAGGTACTATATGATCCAGCAAATGGGATTAGATGTAACCCAGACCTGAGAGCAGAGCTGATTAATTTTGAATCACCTTTTTTTTGACAAGTGGTAAACATGTTTTTTTTTTATTAGCAGAATGGAGACTTCATTATATTCAATGGGAGAAAGCTGTTTTACCTACTGCTATTTTTTTTGTATATATATATATTTTATATGTATATATATGTATATGTGTATATATACATATATGTGTGTATATATATATATATACAAAATATATATATATATATATATACACATACAAAAATAGCAATAGGTAACATCTTTATTATTTAACATCAATCGAGTATACAGAACTTTATATATATAGTTTACTATTTAACATCAATCCAGAATACATAATTTATATATATATATATAAGTTTATTATTTAACATCAATCGAGTTATTATCAATTGAGTATACTCGATTGATGTTAAATAGTAAACATATATATATAAAACATATACATATATATGTTATGTAAACTCGATTGATGCTAAATAGTAAAGAGATGAATTGTACTATATGTTATCTAGTAAAATTTATCAAAATTTTATTATTCTTTTATGTTAACTTTTGTAGCTAAGGGGCTGGAAAACTATCACCTAGATTCTGTACTCAGATATAAACCAGATGTGGTTTTTGTTGCCGGGATGCCTTCATGTAAAAACTGAAGTGGTGACAGGGAGGCAGAAGACATTCTCTTCCTGGAATGGTTGCGACCTAGCAATAGGTTGAAACAGACGGGAGCATTTGAAGAGCCAGGACTCACGCTCCCCTGACTGTGCGACAGTTGTGAGTGTATGTCAGCTATGGCAGCAGAAGCACTAGCTACAAAGCCTGCAGTGTTTTCTGGACCTTTAGTTAATTTACCATGGTCGCAGGACCTTTAAACAACATTTCCCACAGTCCTGGCTCGAGGTCCTCACGTCTAACCCTTCCAGTGATGTTGATGGATCTAATTTTTTGTTAATCCATTAATAACAGAAATGAAATTCCCAGAGTTTTCTGTTTCCTATGCTGAATCCCCACTCATCTAAAAATGTTTCATCCACATATATATTAATAGGTTTCAGGATTTACTTTTAATCAGGGAAAAATATAGTAGGGCTGGATCAATACATTTTCTGTATAGGTTATAAGAAATTTAATTAATTTTGAAAATCAGTACATATATATATGTGTGTATATTTCAGGTGCAACTTATATGTTCATAAAATCAAATTTCAGCATTTGGGGGTTTGCTATCACTACACAGTCACAGTATATATATGTCTCATTTTATATTAAAATCAGGAAAAGGGAAGTGTATATCCTAAGAATAATTTGAAACATTTTCATTATTAACTGCCTTAATTTTGTATTAATTATGAACATGAAACTATAAATTGCATATCTAGATCTAACTATCTATCTACCTACCTACCCCATATTATTAAATAGTACACAGTATTTTAAATCACTTCTCCATGACAATATTCCAAATTTTGATTTCATGAAGATAAATAAGCCAGGTTCAATTTTCTCAGATTTCCTCAACTACAATTCCAGCTTCTAATGTCAAACCCGAACATGAGACACTAGAAGTCTCCTCCAGCTGCTCAGTGAATTTAGAGTGCCTTTAGCAATGGTATATCTCTCACTGGTTGATTGGCTGTCCCGCCTGTCATTTCCATGGGTGCCATTTCTTTCTTGCAGCTCTGAAAATGTCATATATTTTATTCTTGGGAAGATTATTTTTATCCTTTTCAAATTTCAACAATTTAGTGCAATTTCAAAAGACATATCGTAGAGTTACTTATATATACATAATTGGAAATCTAAAGGTTTGATAGTAATTAAAAATATTTTATTTGTATTTTAAATACATAAGCATCACTTGTAATTTTGCAGTCTCTAATCATATTTCAACTAGGTCTATACACACATATGCAATAGTATAATCATTTTAAAAAATACTTTAGAAAAGAAAGAGTTGAATGTTTTCATATACCCTTTTAAGACATTTCTTCTGACAAGGTGAGTCAGTCTTTCACTGTGTTCAGTGTGGTGTGTCATGTAGGGAATTCAAATTCCTTGAATCATCATGAAGGGAGCTTTCAGAATTTAGGGCAAAGGATAGCATAGAAAGCATATATGGTAACTTTTTGATGGTTTTCCATCCATTAAAATGATCTCTTCCCAAAGCTACTTAAAACAAACAATGTCTGTGTTGGATTTAAAACTTAAATAAATAAGTCATTGCTTTGTAGTGGTTGTTGCTGTGGTAAAGATAATATAGGAAATTCATATGTTCTTTGTAGTTGGAGGGGTAGTGTGTTGGTGTATATATATGTATACAATTGTTTATCAATAAAATTCCTTGAAGGAGAAATAAAACTAGCAGTTCTTAATTTCTAAATGAAAAGTCACATTTATACAAACCTAAGACATTAGAGTTAGAAAATCTTATCATAGAAAATATTTTTTAAGTGCCAACTATATGCTAAAATAATGCAACAAAGAACCTGAGTTTTTAGTTTCCCTAATTAATTGTAGTGACAAACTTATTTTCATACATTTATATCTCAACATTACCTCGTTAGTGGGGAGAATACAGTTACTGAATACTGACTCCATGTTTCTCAGATGTGATTAAGATACAAGCTGCTTCCAATTTGCTGGTTCATTTGATCAACAGAACCCTCGTAAATCTATTTTCATATCTCTATGACATACATCCAGGAAACTTGCTGAGATCTCTATGCTTCTATACGTTCTACACAAGCTCTAAAAATAGATTGTTTATCACTTACGAAAATTTGATTTTGTAAACCCAAGCTGTTCTTGAGCTTTAGATATGTCAAAGAAAACTGGGCGTGGTGGCTCAAGCCTGTAATGCCAGCACTTTGGGAGGCCGAGATGGGTGGATCACAAGGTCAAGAAATCGAGACTATCTTGGTCAACATGGTGAAACCTCATCTCTACTAAAAGTACAAAAAATTAGCTGGGCATGGTGGCGTGTGCCTGTAATCCCAGCTACTCAGGAGGCTGAGGCAGGAGAATTGCCTGAACCCAGGAGGCGGAGGTTGCGGTGAGCCGAGATCACGCCATTGCACTACAGCCTGGGTAACAAGAGCGAAACTCCGTTTAAAAAAAAAAAAAGAAAACAGATCTTACCACTCCCCTAGCACAACTTTAAGGTAATATTTAATGCATATCCACTCTGGCTGGTAAACAAATGATACTAGACAATACTATTACATGTATTTTTTAAGTTGGTAAGATGTAAGATTATATACATGGATAAACTGGCCCCAATCATATGACTAGCAGTAGGTATTGAATATTTTGATAGTAAGCTATATAACTTCCAAACACTAATAACAATGATAATTGGTTAAATCTTTTAGATAGATAATTATATTCTTCATAATTTTTTCTTGTAAATAACGATCTTGTGAAAAAGTTCCAAATGGGATTGCTAAAAATTATGTGATGTTTGTTAAATAAGTGATTTACATAATTTACCATAATTTTGCAATATATTTAAATATTAATATGTTTCAGTTCAAGATAAAAAGTTTTTTTCCAGATTCTTCTGTTTCTTATATTTTTACTTCCAATTGTGCCTTAGGTTAAAAAAATCACAATTGTTTTCAAAATTAATTGAAGTCCTGCAGCTCTGGGTTGAAATTTCATTGCAATTGTTTTCAAACATTGAAGTTCTATAGCTAACAAAGAGAAATATAATATAAATCACGGTTATTGTAGAGAATAACAATATTTACTTTTACTTAAGCTTTTTTAATGCTTATCTGGTTCAGGTTTTTATTTTAACATTCATGTTCTCTTCTTAACAAATAGATTCAACTTTACTAAAATATCTAAAGAAAATACTAGAACATTATTTACATTTACAAACTGGAAACATTTTTCCATATGTTCTAACATATCTGGTAGGGTTTTAAATACTAAATAAATTATTAAATATTTTATAAATAACATTATTGTTAATATTATTCATAATAATAAATAATCATTGCTTCTTGATAAAAAATGATAGCTCAATGGCATTTGCATAAATAATAGTTTGCACTCCCACCATGCAAACAGGCAGGCCCTGAGGTCATTTTTATGATCAAAAGGCTTTACAGATTATGGCGAACATTATAGCGTGTCATTTTTAGAAACCATAAAATGTTTATAGAACTTAGTGGCAGTGAATTTTAACCTTTCCTTTTCTTTGATATCAATAGCCAATGAGATTATTAGACTTTCTAGAGTAATAGAATGAGAAAACACCATGGTTTAGTTCTCCTGACTCTAATTATACACCTACCTCACTTATTATTTATCTTTACTATAAAGAGTTAGGAACCGTCATATTAAACAATCAAGGTTCTATTAGAAGCCTTTGTTAGGAGAGTGATCAAATAATGAAGATAAAGAGGAAATGGAAATATGATAATAAAATACCTTAAACTCTGACTAGACAGAAAAAGACTATTATGTGTAAGCTGAAACAAACCCATATTACTTTAAGAGGAGGGTAAGTAAGTACATAGAAAGAGGCTGCAATTTACTTAGTGATGAACAGCCTGGAGTTTGAGGTCTTGTTCTGAATATGCAGTTCAGTGGCCACTTGGATTTGGGCAAATTATTTTATTATTTATGCTGGAGTTTTTCTATCTCTAAAATTATTTAACCACTCAAATCTCATAAAGTTCATGTGACTAAATGATAACATGAAAAGGTATAGCATAACACCTTGTACATATTGAAAACTAAAATTTTAGCTCTTCTCATAATTACCTTCCCACTAAAAATAATTTGGGGAACATAAAATGTTAAATTATTGGGGTATCTTTAACCTTTTAAGTCCATTTAATGGAAAGTAAGCACATCCTTTCAAAAACTGTATAAGAACTTCAAAGTGACATTTATTTTGTTTTCATGGAACAATTATAAATTTCAATACATATGCAATTTTAATTTAAACTGAAAGCATACATTACATTTTTAGTTTTTTAATTTTCTTTTACAAATTAGGATCCTCCAAAGAACTAACATTCTTAAACATGTCAAAATTTTTCTCCCTATGCTGTTTAAGTATATTCTGTAGTTTATTATTATTGTTGGAAACAATTCAGAAACTTGAGTATTATCTAAAATATTCACCATTTTCTATATATTAAATTCCTGAGTTACGCTACCAACTGATATTTCCACAAGAAAACCAGGTAATTAACATTATGACACCATAAGTTTAGCCCTTTTTTTTTTTCTTTGAGATGGAGTTCTGCTCTCTTTCCCCAGGCTGTATTGCAATGGCATAATCTCAACTCATCACAACCTCTGCCTCCTGGATTCTAGTGTTCTCCTGCCTCAGCCTCCCAAGTAGCTGGGATTACAGGTATGTGCCACCACACCCAGCTAATTTTTTGTGTTTTTAGTAGAGACAGAGTTTCTCCATGTGGATAGGGCTGGTCTTGCACTCCTGACCTCACTCAGCCGCCCAAAGTGCTGGGATTACAGGTGTGAGCCACTGCACCTGGCCACGTTGAGCAATTCTTAGGAATATATGGGTCTCGGTCCTCCAGCATGTTCTCTAGAATCAATAGGATATATTTGCATGAAAATGTGATTTATATTAAGGAATTAGCTCATGTGACTATGAAGGATGGCAATTGCAAAATCTGCCTGATGAGCTAGCAGGTGGAGACCAAGGAAAGAGTCAAAGTTATTGTCTAGGTCTGAAGGTTGTCTGGCTGCATACTCAGGAAGGAACCAATGTTGCAGGACAAGTCCAAAGACTATCAGCTGCAGAATTTCCTCTTGCTCAAGGAGATCAGGATTGTGTTGTGCTCAGGCCTTCAACCAATTGAATGAGGCCCAGCTACAATTATGGAGGGCAATCTGTTTTCCTCAAGGTCCACTGATATAAATGGAAATGTCATCAAAACACACTTTCACAAAAACATTCAGAATGTTTTACCAAATATCTGGACACCATTGCCTAGCCACAAAGACACATAAACTTAACCATCACAGGAAAGCTTCTATGTAACAAAGTATGGGCTTCTTAAATATTGGAATCTAGTTTTCATAATATTTACCATTCTCCTTATTCTTCCTAAGTTTTTGCTGAGTTAATAATATGTTTAATTTTATTTTATATAATACAAGATTTGTGTATTATATTCATCTATTCACAGGTTGTATTTCTTTCTGCTGCCTAGAAAAATGCAGTATTTATTTAATAATTTTGATAAACAAATTATTCATGTATTCTGAGGGCTATACTCTACCTCCCTTTTGGGGTATGATCTCATCAGTCATACTAAGTAGCAACATTGATGTTTTTGCCAGAATAAAACTGTAATAAAATATAGAGGTACATACTACACTATAATATGCTTTCCAGAAACCCCTTAAAAGTGATTACTTGGTTTACATTATCACCTGACTTTCTTTAGGAAAATCACTGAACATTGGCTGAATATAGGCAAGGTTAATATACTACATTAGCAGTTATTTCTTTCATTTAATTATTATAAGTTAAAATAACATATTTTATAACCAAAGTACTTTCTATGTTTTAATTTTCCCTAGAGAAATTGTGGAAATGTTAAAAGGAATACTATAATTGAGTGCACATGAAAAAATACAGTTCTTCATCTCAAATGTTATACATATGAAATATCATTGGTAAAGTTCATTTTTAGATTTATTTGGAAGTAATTTTGTGTTTCAATTTGACAGGAAAGGTTGTTCTTGGCAAAGCTCTGGGTAAATAAGTAAATGGCACAATAAGGAAAAGAAAATTTGAGATATATTTATGATATTTCATTTACTTACAATTACACAATTGACACAAACTCAGAATACTGTATATAAAAGAATGTTGAATTGTGTTTTAAAATATGTTATATATTTTCAGATTTCTTTTAAATTTTTTTGCAGAGATATTTTGATAGCACACACATGCCTTGGTGAATCTTTCTGCACTCATTGCTGAGCATAATTTATTTATTTAGAGGACTAAACCTTGAAAAGGTTAGATACATAATGACAGCCCTTAAGAAGATAAACCAGTATCTGATCAAGAAAATTTAAAACAGACTTAAATAGATGATAAAGAGTTAAAAACAGGATTATTTTTGTCATGCACTATGGAAGTACTTCAATGTCAAGAAACCTCATGAAATACGTTTTTGGCCAGGCATGGCAGCTCATGCCTGTAATCCCAGCACTTTGGAAGGCTGAGGTGGGAAGATCACCTGAGGTCCGGAGTTCATGACCAGCCTGACGAAGATGGTGAAACTCCTTCTCTACTAAAAGTACAAAAAATTAGCTGGGCATGGTGAAACTTGCCTGTAGTTCCAGCTACTCAGGAGGCTGAGGCGGGAAAATCACTTGAACCCAGGAGGCAGAGGTTGTAGTGAGCCAAGACTGCACCAATGCACTCCAGCCTGGGCAACAGAGAAAGACTCCCTCTAAAACAAAAAAAAATGTTTTTTGTTTTATTTTTTATTCTTACTGTTTTCTATTTGTGGAAATAAACAAAGATCACTCAAATGAGAACAAGCAGAGGCTGTTTATTCAGAGCTTGCTATAGAAAGGGAGTCAGCTACTATCGATTGCATGAAGCAGACTACAAGAAAGGCAGGAATGTTTGAGAGCTTTTGAGTGAAAACAGGGAAAGCTTCAGATATTCTCTGAATCAAAGTTGGCAAGGGAATTCTGGGGGCAGCTAGCAGAACTGGGCATCTTACACAATTTGTTGGGGAACATGTTTTGTCCTCTTTGGTTTGTCCTGAGTTGAAAGCAGGAGAAGAAATGGGACCAGACAGTCATTGATGAAGTCCTCATTGTTGTGGGTAAATTGCCTTAGAGTGGATGGTTTGGCTTGCTAGGACGGGATGTTGCAAAGTGCATGGATGCCTTGCTCAGAAGTTATAAGTCAAGGTTCTGGTGTTATATCTGGTCTGACCATTGTCCATTTACATACTCAGTCTCTTACATGAGAAAAACTCTCTTAAAAAAAAATCCAGGCACAGTGGCTCACAACTGTAATCCCACCACTTTGGGAGGCCGAGGTGGTTGGATTACTTGAAGTCAGTAGTTCAAGACCAGCCTGACCAACATGGTGAACCCGTGTCTATACTACAAAAAAAAAAAGGACTGGAAACTAGTTATGCTATTATTTTACTCAAGCAACATAGTTTTCTTGGAGGTAGACAAATACGTCTAAAGAGTTCCCAAATTGAAGAGAATGGAGTAGACTCCAAGAAAATAAACAAAAGTCAATCATTAACATAAAGTTTTAAATATTACAAACTGAGCGTAGATATTAAATATACAAAGGGAGAGGATAAAGGCAGATAGGGAATAAGAGAAGCAGCAGCAATGACTGCAGGGAGTGTTCAAAGTGCAAATAAAATGTAAACTTCAAGAGTGAGGTCAGAAGAAGGTAGATAAAAAACTTTGGAAGAGGACCTCAAAGGACTGCACAGGAATTTTAGTTTCAAGATAATGATATACATATTTTTTCTTGTTTTTCTATTTCAAAACTGAAAACATAAGCACATTGTAAGAAATAAAATAATTGTTTTCTCATAAAAAAGGAAATCGGCCATAATTTCCAACCACATCTTTGAAGAATACCTATGAAATTTTAACAAGTCAGTATCCAACCTGGGGAGAAAACCTAAGCTCCTACTTCTGTCTTATCTTTCTCCTAGGATAAACCAGATAACCCAGAGTTTCAACTCTTGATGGGCTTTCTTTGGCCACCTTTTTCAGAGCAATGCAGCCTTGAAACATGGGTGGGTCTGGAGAAGAGGAGATTTCCCTATGGAAAAAAACAGTTATTAAGAAGAAGTAGCAGAGAAAAGGAGAAGAATGGAAAACGTGCTGACATGCCATTATAATTGTCCATAGCCCTGGGTCTTAGCCAAAGGAACATTCAGTGATAAAGGAAGCAGAGAGAGACAGTGAATCCCAACAGCTTCTTGGATTTAAGGTCTCCGTTTGGTCAACTCCACAGTAGAATGCTTAAAAATAGGAGGAAATGTGAAAGTGCAAGGGCATAAATTGTATAGGCAAAAACTCCTGAATATAATATTGTATCCATCTCATTTCTCTATAAATTTCTATAACTTGGCCTTGAAGTTCATCTTTTTTTTCTCTACTGCATGAATATTTGGCCATTGAAAACATCTGACAGCTCATTCCCTTCCAATCTGAAAGTCTCCTTTGGATAAATTCTCAGTCAAGATCAGGTTTCTCTTTTTTTTCTTTTATTCTCTCTTACACATAGTGTTTTTTGAAATTCAAAATTATACTGTATAAATGTTAAGCCCTTTTTAATGTGTTCACAAATCAACTGAGACAACAAATGACAATAACCTAAAGGAGAAGGCACTGGTAAAAACAACAAAAAAGAATGCTTAAAGAAATGCCCAGATCAGGATTAATCTAAAGCCCGTTTCAGGAATAAAATGATAATATTACAATAATGACAGCCTATTCAGCAACAAACCATGACTTTGAAGACTCCAACTGTTGTTCTTTTTTCTATTTCCATCTCTGAGTCCAAAGTGCTCATCCCAAAGAACCATCAGGTCATGACACTACCTACAGAAACAGGAAACGGTAATGTCACAGGAAAAAAAATACACCCCAGAAACAAGAAAGTTTATCCGAATAGTTGACCATAGTGATCTCAAAGGTACTGTTAGCATACTATCTATTTAATAAAAGAGATCTCAAAAAAGGTAAAAGTGACAAAAGAGAGACTATGAAACAAATTAGATTTAAATGTCAAGCTTCTAGAACTTAGAAAATAAAGTTAAAAAATATAACGAGAACATACAATGTAGAAATAAAGCACACAAGAAACAGCAGCCACACCATGATTTTTAGTGCCTCTGAGAAGCTCAGGGAGAATGGAATACAGCTTGACTAAATCACAAAATGAAATTTAGTGAATTGGACAGGACAAGAGACAAAATCAGTTATAAAGAGATGATAAATATATAAAACAAAAGAGATCCAAGTATGCATACATAATATTATTGAGTTGAGAAGAGAAAGCAATGGGACAGGGAACAGATATGTAAGTAATTAAATCTGTGATAAAATAGATGGCAATCATAAGATTGAAAAGGCACACCATATACTAAGAAAGAGTAATCTACATCAACACAGGACTTTCTTTGTGATATGAGTATATTTAAAATAAAGGAGATTGCAAACCCCTGGGTAAAATATGCAAGTTACTAGGAAAGGGGAAACAATTTGTCTTTAGGTTTCTGCAACTCAGGACTGTGGTGTTCATCATGTTTTCTTTTAAAGGGTCTGACCCCCAAATTTTAAATCTATTAGTATATTCTCAAATATACTCATTGGGAAACATTGTGGGAATTATCATTTCAGAGCAAAATTTTATAGTCATTGAGAGATGAATTATAAATGAGCTCTTCACACTTTTACTTGTATGGCATCGAAAATATTATAAGCATGCTCCTCCATTCATTTATTTCATAAAAGTTAATTAGTAGTTGCTATGCTCAAGACACTATTCTCCAGGCAATCAAACACCTATCTCTAAACTTACAAAGTTTAAAGTCTATTGTCTGTGGAGGCAGTAAGTAAATTTTATGAGATGTTAGTAGCTGACAAATCTTACAGAGAAAAGTAAAAGAGAAAAAGTATGAATGGGCTGCAGGTTCTAGTGGAGAATGGGGCACAATTGTTCAGTGTGGCCCCACACAGAAGGTGATGGTTGAACAAAGATTTGAAGGGGAAGGTAGAACAGAAGTCATTTAGAAATTTGGAGGAAAAGCAAATGTCAAAAGGAATCGCCAAGCAAAAGCAATGCTCACGTCTGAATGAATGCCATAAAGGCCAGTGAGGCTGGGGTGGAGGCAGCAAAGAGGGAAATAGAAAGAGAGGTCTCAAGGAGTAATCATGAACCAGGTTGTTTTGAGCCATAAAGGCCTTTGAAAGAGCTTTGAATTTCTCTTCTATTTCTTGCCAGATAATTAACTAATACAGAACAAATTAAAAATATACTCACAGGCTAATTAACAATGATTCATTCAACAATTAACAATGTATGTGATGGTGGTCCCATAAGATTATAATACCATATTGTAATTGTGTCTTTTTTAATATTTAGACAGGTTTAAATACACAATTTCTTACCATTGTGTTATAGTTGTTTACAGTCTTCAGCATAGCAAAATGCTGTACGAGTGTGTACCCTAGGAGCAATAGGCTGTATAATATACTGTAGGCTTGCAGTAGGGTATAATATATAGATTTGTGTAAATACGTGCTGTGATGTTTGCACAAGCATGAAATCATTCAAGGACACATTTCGTAGAACATATCCTCATCATTAAACAATGCATGACTGTAGTCGTGGAAAACCAGGTCATGATTTTTCATCCAACGCTTACCCATGGAGGTAGATATTTTAAGAAAAAATGCATGAAAAATAAAAGAGACCTTCATGGGAAAATTTCTGTGAAAAAGAGAGGTCATTTATTAAACACGAAAAAGCCTTTGCTGGGATTTCCAACTTTCTGGAATCCCCTCCCAGACTGTAGGAGCTCCCTCCGGGATTTCCACTCTAGAATCCCCTTACACACTCTTCCTGGAAGCCTTTCTCTTCTTCTCCTTTCCTTCTCTTTTCTCTACCGAAATAAAATAACCTTTCTGCAATAATGAAAAAAAAAAGATTTGCTATATATGCTCTTGAGTGTTTGTGTCCCCCACAAAAGTCACAGGTTAAAACCCAATCACCAATCTGATGCTATTAGGAGGTGAGGACTTTTTGAGGTAATTAGGTCATGAGAATGCAGCCCTGATGAATGAGATTAGTTTCCTTACAAAAGAAGTCCCAGAGGACTGTCTTGCCCTTTCCACCTGTGACAACACAGATAGAAGGATTATCTGTGAGCCATAAAGTGTGTCCTCATTAGAGATCAAACCTGCCAGTGACCAGATCTTGGACTTTCCATCCTCCAGAGCTGTGAAAAATGTTATTTGGTTGCTTATAAGCCATTCATTCTGTGGTATTTTGTCATGATATCCCAAGTGAACGAAGACAGTATCTTTGTTTGGTGCTATACTTTGTGTATTTTTAACTACTAACTTTGTATTCATATGACTTGATGATATCAAGTCCATACATAATTTTTGTACCAGCAGTAGTAATTCTCTCTTTCTCTTACATATGCACATTTCAAAATATGTTTCTGAATCTAAGCTCTCTCTTTTCCAAATGTAATGCAAGCAGCTGCATGTAACGATAATTTCTTCTCTAAAGACTACTCCCTCTCACATCCATTTATCTCCTCCACCTCTCCCTATTCTTGAGAAACGTTGGAGATTGTTTGATCATACTTTCTGATGTATGAATAGAGATATTAATGTGAAAAACATTAATGTTTTATCCTCAATAAAAAGATGAAAAAAATGAGAATTACAGTGATTATGATTTTTCATGAATTTTATCACTATGTAAATATGTTAACACAATTTTTTAGTTGATAAAAGATTTCACCTTAATTTCTCATGATTAAAATTGTAAAACTATTTTATACTAATTCTATGTTTTTCCCATTATTACCACAGGTTATTATAAAAATATCAAACTGATAAATTAAGTAAACTTGTAATAATATTTCTTATTTAAATATTTAATTTTATTATTATAAATACTACAGTAAGGAAATATTAAATGGTCACTAAACATAGATTTAAATTTAAGTGTATGTTTCATATATCTATGCTTAAGATGATTGTAGCTTAATAGAATGTGTGAATGTTTTTAAATATCTGACTAATCTGACTATATAAGCTTTTGTACTAAGCTTGTGTTTCCTGGTTTAATTTGCACACGCTAGGTTACTGGCTTAGAAATGCATCTCACAATTTGTTCATAAGCCTTTTCTTTCCTGCTTCAAGCAATTACAGCTCCTCAAAGATAAGTGAGCTGTGAACAAACTACACACACACACACACACACACACACACGCGCGTGCACACACACACACAGAGTCTTCTCTTGGTATCTACGGGAGATTGGTTCCAGCATCCCCATGGATACAAAAATCCACAGATGCTCAAGTCCATGATATAAAATGGCATAATATCTGCATCCATGCTTAAGTACATCTTCCCATATACTTTAAATCCTCTTTCTATTACTTAGAATACCAACTACAATGTAAATGCTACGGAAAATAGTTAATGATTGTTATACTGTTTTTTGTTTTATTTGTATTTTTCCATTTTTTTCTTGCTGTTATTTTTTATTCTTTTCACTTTGAGTTTGGTTGAATCCGCAGATCCGCAACCCACTGATACAGAGGGGCTGACTGTGTAAAAACTGGAAGCTATGAAGTCTTTGCCTCACAATTCCAACTAACCCCAAATTATTGTTTTAACATCTGCTTAATCCCAATCTGTCCCCAGACCTTTAAACTCTAAAAATAACCTGCCTTAATTTCTCATTTTGAACTAATGCTCAGAGTCAGTGAAGGTGTTGTTCTTAATTGCAGTAAGTTTAATTCACCTAGCTTTGCTTTATCAACAGGTTTTCTAGTGGGTTTCCAGATATCTGTAGTCAACAAATGCAAAGGTGGTTTGTTACATGAATAGTAAATGGTTCTCTTATGCATATAACAAATCAATAAATGTTCATATGTGTGGATGATAAATCTGACAAGACTAATAATTTAAATTTGCTGTATACTGACAAATTGCCATTCCAAGTATATAAATTTATATTTATGTCAGCAATATAAAATAATATAAACATAAATTTACATTTATGTCCCAATAATATTTGAGCATGCGTATTTCCCCCACCTTCACCAAAAGTCATGTTGTAAATTTTTTCAGCTATGTCACTTCTGTGATAATATGTAGTTTTTTAAATTGTCACAGACCATTGCAGATACATAGATATAAGTATCTATTTTCTAGGCTTATACTGGCCTTAAACTCATGGGTCACAGTTTAGATTTTATTTAAAAAAATTAAGAAATAATTACTGTGACTTTCTGTTATGCCAAAAATAAATATTTTAATATCAAATCCTGAAAAAAATGCCTTCTCTTCTACAGTTCTATATGCCCTCAAACAATTAAATTGCTACTGCTATTTTCTTGAGAAGCCACCTTTAAATAACTCCTTCTTAGAAACTGTGGTGGCATTTATTATGTAGATTATGATATGAACTTTAGGAAAACAGAAATTGGCTTTTGATGCTTACCTCAAACTGACTGACTCGCACATCCTCCTAACAAATGCTGGGATTCAAGAAAACAAAGTCTAATCTTTAACACACCAAATATCCATGGACTATAACAGTAATTGTGGGAGTGAATTGGCCAGGAGCACCTGCAAAATCGGACAACTCATCTCTCCTCTAAATTATTGTGAACATCTGGGAACAATTATAATGGCCTTCATCTGGTATTGAGAGGAAACTGGTGATTCGTTACCTAAAGAACTGTGGGGCTTAGGTCTGCTTTGAACATACCCTGCTCCTTTGGTAAGCATGCTATAAATTGATTTAAAGCATTATTAGGTAAATATCTTAGCACAGTTAGGAAAACTGACAGCACAGAAACAATGTATAGAAATGTAGTTCTAATGATGTGCGAATGTGTCAAAATATTGGTTTGGGTAAAGCTATAAGATGAAATGTTGACACATAATGCCAAAGGGCATCCATATAATAAGTACCTAAACATAATCCCAAGTTATCATTACAGTGTTCGGTTATATATGATTGAACATTAATGTTGACATTACAAAATAACTTTTGATATTTAATTAGTTAGATCTAGACTAAGTAGTTTATATTTGTTTCTGTTTTAAGAAAAAAGATGCTATGATCCAAATTTAATAGCATAGAACTCAACTGATTTTGGACTAATAACTCAACGACAAGGACACAAATATTCTAAAGCCTTTGGAAAATTTTAGTCACTTGTTCTCAAATGTGAGTATGACATTACACAGCAAACTAAAATGTCAATTTTGCAGACAACTAGCTGAGTGACTTTACTTCCCTTATATAAATTTTTTTAAATACTTTAAGAAATTAAACATGATTTTGAAGATCTCTTCTCTAGCTTTAAAAACATTAAAATTATTAAATAAATAACTGTGGAATTGCTAAAAGCAAATATCCAATGTATAGTTATATTACTTGCCATATAAGTGGAACATCATTACATTAACAGAGAGATCCTGTTTTATAGCTTTTCTATACAGCTAAATATTCAACTATTTCTAGAATTTATTCTTCACTTTTACTAAACCCTAAAATGTTAAAAATTTGTAAATATATATACATATCCCTTCATAAATTTAATAAGTATAGCCCAAGAGTACTTGTGCCTGTATAAAAAATATTAAAGAACACTGAAGTTCTTTGTGGAATAAGAACTCAATCCATCAGGAGACACATACACACACACACACACACACACACACACACACACACGTTTTATTATTTCAAGAAAACAGCAAAAGAGATTGAGTTAGATTGTAAAGTTAAGTAACGAATAGAGATTTGCTGTTAGAAAGTTATATAAACTTGTCAGAGAAAGAATAAGACAGTGTGTATCTTTTAAGACAAGCCTTTCTGACACCATTGTTGAGACATGTTCCTGTTGGCCCATTCCAAATATTACTAAATCTAACCTTAGATTAGACTATTTATCTTGCAGAAGACAGTAACTTTAAAGAATGAAGGTGTGCTTTCTATTTCACATAGCTCTTCTTTGAACTATTCCAAGAATGACTAGTTATGTTCAATGAATCACTTGTTTCCAACTAAGATTGATGCTATAGATAAATATGCATGACACACTTGACCTGCGACAATATAAGTAAGAGAAAATATAACACACTACCAGAGGTCTAGGTTTATCAGCAGCTACCAAAAACTGCCTCAAGGATTTTATTCTTATTCAACCATTAGTTAATATCTTTATGAAACCCAGTGCTCTCAAAGACAATAAAGATGGAGTCACTGTCCCTAATTCTTCAATTAAACTGTTCTAATGGGTGGAATAATGAATTGTGACAAGTAATATTCATCTGGGGAGACTTGTTATAAACACTTGCTTGTCATAGACACTGTGTCTATTTTTAAAATGCAGAGGTTAACCCCGTTCTGTAAACACATATTTATTCTGTATTGGTTGAAAAAAATAATTATGATATTTTTGAATTTAAATGATAAATATGATCAGGACATTGATCTTGGAAGAAACAAGGCGTATGATAAAGAAATCCCTAGAGCAATTCTTCTGGGAAATAGCTAAAGCAGATCTGTGGGAAAGGCTTGACAGACTAGCAAAGATAAAGGAGAATCAGTCAGGGTTACTACATTTATAAAGGAGAATTGGCCATTTTGATGGGTTGACATTTTGCCATGACAAGTTCAGAACCTTAAGTGATCTTAAAAATGTCAGAAAGGAGCTTCATAGGCACCTCCGTGAAAACATTAACTATGCAATTAAACTTAATGAGAATAAATTCTGCTTTTATGAGAAAAAGGTCAACGCTAGCCTGAACTTAGAAAAAAAAGAGGGATATTCTTACACAGACAGAAAAAGCCAATTAGAGTACTCAAGTTAATGTAGTGCTGCAAATAGAGAGGTTTTTTTATCAGAGTTTTCAACTATTGCTTTCGTATTAGTTAAAATTTGAGTGATGAGGATGTACAGTTTCATAGTATCTATAATCTTTTACATAAGCAACACAAATTCCAAAAACAACTTTAGGCTTCTAAACATGTAATATCTTAGCTTTTCATTTCACATTTTTTTTACATTTCCCCAGAAATGACACAGTGACATTTTCAAAACTGATACTATATAAGTGAAAACTGAACCCATTAATTGGGGCTCTTATATAATTATGACATAGTTGGGTAAGCAAAAGTGAAATATTGTATCAACTATTGTGTTAGTAATATATTTACTTAGTGGTAAAATTAATGAAAAATTCGTAGACTTAATCACTATGAGTTATCACTCACAGAATTAATCATTGAGGTCACGTCACTCTCATTTTTCCAGGGTCATCTTATCAAAGATAAAATTTTTAAACATAAATTTCTCTACTCATATACAAAAATTATGATCAAGTGATCTTCAAAGGTTCCCAAGACTGGGGGCAATAGAAGGAGATGAATAGCAATAGATGTGAGAGGGAATAGGTTTCAGAGAGGAAGTTATCATTACATGCAGCTAATTACATTACATATGGAAAAGAGTTGCTTAGATGCAAAAAGAAACATTTTAACATGCACATATGCAAGAGAAAGAGAGTTACTACTAAAGATCATAAATATTTACGGACTTGAGCTTCAACTATGTCATAATAATGAAACCCTCACAGCAATATTATTGCGTATATAATATGATTATATCATTTAATGTACCAGTGAGATGCTAAGTCTAAGGATTGGGTCAGCCAGGCAGCCAGGTTTCAAGAAGCAAAAACTCTATTTCCTAAAGGTTCAGAACAGAAGTTTATCCCTTGATCTCCTGTTTGTTACTGGGATTTTTATGAAAAATATGACATATAAAACTCACATGAATATGAGTTTTCATATTCTATTATAATGTTTAAGTGGTATTCCATAAAGGCACATGTGTGTATTTGTGTATATTCAACATTGAACAACATAGTTAACAGATGACTTTATTATTATTAAACAAAATTATACAGACATTTTGTATAACAAAATTATACAGACATTTATTCACCTTGAATAAAAGTTTTTAGAAAGACTTCATGAACTCATTTATTCTCATAAGTAGGTTACCATCTAGAAATATAGAAACTATATCACTTTGTACTTATAGAATTATGCAAAGAGATTTATATAATTATTATGAGAGTAATATTTTACAATGCAATGAAGCTTTAATAGAAGTAGAGATCAAAGTAATTTTAGGGGAATCAGGAAGACTTAATAAAAAGGATGAACAGTTAAATTTAATGTAAAAGATAAAGCCTTTTGGCAGGTAGGAAAAGTGAATACAAAAGGGAATTTTAAGCAAAGTTGGCAGTAAAAAAAATATCAATCTATTATACAGGGGAAATTTCAGATAGCCCACAAAATTTCAGATAGCCTACATGTAGATAAAGACTGATGGTGTAAGTATAGCCTGTTAGAAAGAGAACATCCTGCAATGAACATTCGTGTGCATGTGTCCTTATAGCAGAATGATTTATAATCCTTTGGATATATACCCAGTACAATAGCAAAGATGTGGAACCAACCCAAATGCCCATCGATGATCGACTGGACAGGGAAAATGTGGCACATATACACCATGGAATATGATGCAGCCATCAAAAACGATGAGTTCATGTCCTTTGTAGGGACATGGATGAACCTGGAAACCATCCTTCTCAGCAAACTGACACAAGAACAGAAAATCAAACACCGCATCTTCTCACTCATGGGTAGGTGTTGAACAATAAAACACATGACACAGGGAGGGGAACATCACACACTGAGGTCTATAGGGGGGATATAGGGGAGGGACAGCGGGGGGTGGGGAGTTGGGGAGAGATAGCATGGGGAGAAATGCCAGATATAGGTGATGGGGAGGAAGGCAGCACATCACACTGCCATGTGTGTACCTATGCAACAATCTTGCATGTTCTTCACATATACCCCAAAACCTAAAATGCAATTAAAAAATATTTTGAGGAAAAAAGAAAGAAGATAGAGAACATCCTGTGAAGAACATAAACAGAAAAAGAACATGATTTGCTGTTTTTAAAGTGCTCTCTAGGACAAATTGGAGAAGTTTTAGAAGTTCCTCATTGTGTGAGGAACATTTATGAAAACATTAGAAAGGTTACTATAGTGTCCAATTGATCATTTTCTGTACATCAGATTAATATACATATTTAAGGGTGATAAAGCAATCTAACTTTTTAAATTTTTTGATGGGTATTTTTTTCCAACACAATGTCATGGGTCTCTTTAAAAAGTAATATTTCATGATTTCAAATATTATTTAATATTAGACTTTCATATACAACATTGCTTTCACATTTTTATCTATGTGATCTCATGCCCACCTTCCATGTTATATTCACAACTTATTTAAAAATAATAATTTTCTCTCACACATATAAACATGGATGGTTTACCAATACAACATATAAAAGATATAATGAAGGAGTAGTTTTGGGAGATATTTTAAATCTAAGGTCACCAACTTGTGGACGGTCACACAGATCTGGTCTTCAGATGCATTTTCTGTACATTGTTTCACCAACACTTAACAATTTCTCATGAAAGTCAGGACCTTTAGCTTCTCCTTCAATAATCAGGTTATCTGCCATTGCCTATTTCTGAATGGTAGCATTCATTGGACTTTCAGAGCATATACTCTCCCAAGAGAAAGACTCCACCACTCCATGTTAGGTCAACACATCCACACACGTGCTGTCCTGATTTCTGTGGCTTTGAATCATAACCTATGATCTAGAGAAATAATTAGGAGGAAATGATGACTGACTAGATAAGGAGGGTAAAAGAGAGAGAAAGGAGTCAAAAAAAGGAGGGCACATTTTTAATCCAGTTCCACACAAACAAAAATGAAGTCACCAAGTTTAAGAGTTTGTTGAGATGCTGGGATCCTCTCCTAATTCTGACTTAGTGTGAACATATTCTTAAGGTACCCTCATGATCCCTGCTGCCTGATCGTGCCCTTGTATGACGCACTCAGGCAACTGTATGTTGGAACTGTGAATTGTTCCTAATCTACAGAATCCAAAAAAAGTGTGGGATGCATGATGCACTCATGTGTTCATAATTCTGTGATTAAGCTACACAAAGTCATAGTGGTTATCTTGCCAGAGTTCTTCACTATCTTCCTGGCTCAGAACTCCAATGGTTACAATGGGCAACCGCAAGGGCTAGGAACGTACATGGCCTTTAGGAACAGAAAGCATCCTTCAGCTGACAGACAGCAAGGAGCTGAAGACCCCAGACAGACAGCCACAAAGTCTGAATGCTGCCAACAATCAAGTAAGTGGAGATGAAAATCCTACCCTAGATGAGCCTCCAAATAAGAATCCAGTGTCCTGGATGACACCGTGATTTCTGCTTTGAGACACTGTAAAGTAAGGGACTCAGTTAAGCCACATCCAGACTCCTGACTCATGGAAACTGTCAGCTGCTAAATGTGTAGTACCGTAAACTGTTAAGTGTTTGGTACAGGTTTTCACTCATAGGCGGGTGTTAAACAATGAGAATACATGGACACAGGGAGGGGAGCATCACACACTGGGGTCTGTTGGCGGGTGGCTATGGGAGGGACAGTGTGGGGTGGGGAGTTTGGGGAGGGATAACATGGGGTGAAATGCCAGATATAGGTGACGGGATGATAAAGGCAGCAAACCACATTGCCATGTATGTACCTATGCAGCAGTCCTGCAGGATCTGCACGTGGACCCTAGAACCTATAGTACAATTTAAAAAATGAAATAAAAGTGGAAAAAAAATAAGTGTGTAGCAATATTGCTACAGAGTGAGAATAACAATGTACTGCTATTTTTTTTACATCTTCCTTAAAGTTGTTTGTCATTTTTTTTTCACCAAGTGTTAAGGATGTTTTTCTTTATTTTCTCCCTCCCTTCACTTCCTTGAATCTGGCCTGGGTGTGTGACTACTTAAAATAATAGCACATCACTAAGGTGATGCAATGCCATGGCAGATCTAGCGTTGAAAGAGTGGCGTCTTCTAATTCCTCCATTGTATAAACTTCTAGTTACGCTGCAAGGAAGTCCGAATGGCTTTATGCTGTGTCCCACATTAGGAAAAATTGAGTCATCCTACAACAGCTCTAGCTGAGCTTCCAGACATCAGCCAGCCATGCAAGAGTGAGAGGTATCTTGAAAGTTGATTCTCCAATCTAGTTTTGAGCCGGCCCAGGTGACAGCACATAGAGCACAAATAACCTATACTTAGAAATTGCAACCAAATTGCAAAGTCATGAATAATTATTTTGTTTATTGCAACCTCTGTGTTTTTGGTGGATTAACAGCAGTAGAGAATCAGAGTATCAGAGACAATCTGTACATCCCCAGTTTTGAAAATGGTAATTGTCAAATGGGAGCTCAATCTATACTTATTGAGTGGAATAATGTTATATTGTCTTTCCTATTGATACCCAGTTACTGGAAATAATTACATATGAAGATAAGGAATTCATAATAAAATATTTGGATAGAGATATAGTTATGCATATAGATTTTCATGAGAACACATTTGAGTTTGGAGATGCGGATTACTTCTGTAATGAAGAAATAACTGGAAAGAATTGAAGAAATAATTTTAAAAACTTAGATATCCTCAGAGTAAAAGAAGACAGGAAAATAAAAGATACTAAACAAAAAGACAGCTATTAGCAAAAAGGCATAGAAAATTCTAGCTTCTATGTTTCTTTTTATTTTAAATTACATGTTATTATTACCACATTTTCAAAATCCAGCTGAAGAATACATATTATTCTAAAAGGAAAGGTAGATTTTTACCTAGTGTTTAATGATTACTGTAACTCTATATAGGGCATTTTGAGCATATTCATTTAGAAAATTTTGGCCAACTAAATAATTTAAAATTTTTAGGTAACCTAAACATTCTAAATTTATTTTAAGGCAATATCTAGACAAGCAAGACTTTCTATTACTCACCTTTGAAAACAGTATAGCCTCACTATTTATTAGGATATTTTTACTTGCTATATAACAATGTTTAAGTGGTTTCTACTTATCAAGGAAGAAAGTTATCAAATAAAATAGCTTCTCTCTAATGAGTGAAATAAAATTAGGTTCTAGTGAAATGGTGTGGAAAAATAAAAGGGACAAAATATATCTCTAAATTCTTTAAACACTTTCTAGCAAATGTTTCTATGCAGTCCATTTAACATATATTTTCTTCTCCATGAGGGCAATAAAACTTGCCAGGGGAGGGACAGTGGCGGGTAGGGAGGTTGGGGAGGAATAACATGGGGAGAAATGCTACATATAGGTGATGGGGGATGGAGGCAGCAAACCGCATTGCCATGTATGTACCTATGCAACAATCCTTCATGATCTGCACATGTACTCCAGAACCTAATGTACAAAATATATATATATATAATATATATATTTTAATATATGATAAATATCATATATATTATATATTATATAATATATATAATATAATAAATATATAAAATATATATATTTATATATAATATATATATAACACAATGTCACTTCAGAGTTCACGGCTCAGAAATTCAACATACTAGTTGTGTTGATATATGAGGTCCTTCTCTAATTGTGTTACCTAACACAATTACATAGCTTTACAATATTATTATACATACATCTCTCTATATATATATTTGGAAAACTTTTACCGATAAGCTATAGTAGTGTATTACATCCTTTGAGAAGTCCTGAAGTAATGAAACTTAATGAAAGTAGCATGTCTCAAGTATAATTGAGTAGAATTGACTTCATTTTAATTGAGGGATAATTATTAACTGTATAAGAAAATAATGTTTTGTGGCACAAACATTGTGAGTTTTTTTTTAAGTGAGAGATATTTCAAAATTCATTTACTTCGACCTCCCAGGTAGGAAAGAAATAAGTTGATTAACATGATCCTGTGTGTGGCAAGAACATGGCGTTTGCAAGCATAAGAAAAGATAGTTTTCTACAACTCCTCTATTTATCACTGTAGTGATCATATGCGCAGCAGCTATTTTCTATGAGTCTCAGATCCATGTTGATAAAATAAAATTATTTTGATTATTAACAATTATTCTGAAGAAATTATATGTAAACTATATTATATGAATTTGCATAATTATTATCCCAATCATTTTATCATTCTATCTCTGCCAAAATAACAGAAACTTAACTACTTAAAAAAGTAGTACCCTCCCACTGTGTAGTGGCTCTAATTGTTTTATCATTATTATTTTACCTTTTATAGTTGACAAATAAAAATTATATACATTCATTATGTAAAACATAGTATTTTGATATTTGTATACACTGCGGAATGACTAAATCAAGTTAATTAACGTGCACTACTTCACATCCTTATCATTAGTTTGTGGTAAAAGCACTTAAAATCTGCTCTCTTGGTAACTGTCAAATATGCAATACATTGTTATCAATTATAGTCTCCACGTTGTACAATAGCTCTCTTGAATTTTTTCTCCTTGCCTAAGAGAAATTTTGTATTCTTTGCCCAACATTTCTTCCATCCCTTACCCACCCTGCTCCTGGTAACCACCGTTCTGCACTCTGCTTCTGTGAGATAAGCTTTTTTACATACTACATGTAAGTGAGATCATGTGGTGCTTATCCTTTTGTGCCTGGCTATTTCTCTTCACCTAATCTACAGGGTTATCCATGTTGTCCCAAATGACAGGATTTCCTTCTTTTGAAGGCTGCATAATATTCCATTGTGTATATATATCACATTTTCTTTTTCCAATCATCTATTGAAGACACTTAGATTGATTCCATATCTGGGCTATGAACACTGAATAGTGCCGCCGTGAACATGGGAGTAGGGCTGTCTCTTGGCAGCCTTTGATTTTATTCCTTCGAATAGATGCCTGGAAGTAGGATTGCCAGATCATTGGGTACTTCTATTTTTAACATATTGAGGAAACTCCGTATGGTTTTTATAATGGCTGTATCAGTTTGCATTCCCACTGTCAGTGTACATGGTTCCCTCTTCTCTACATCCGCATCGACGTTTGTTATTTTTCATCTTTTTGTTAATAGCCAACCTGGCAGCTATAAGATGATACCTCATTGTAGTTTTAATTTGCATTTCCTGTTGACTGGTGATGTTGAACTTTTTATTCAAATGCCTATTGGGCATTTATATATCTCCTTCTGAGAGATGTCTGTTTAGGAAATTTGCCTCTTTTCTCAATTGGGTTATTTGTCTTATTGCTATTGAATTGTTTGGATTTCTTACATAGCTTGAATATTGACCCTTCTTCAGATATATACTTTATGAATATTTTATTCTAGTCTGTGAGGTGTCCCTTCCTCTGTTGTTTCCTTGCTATGCAGAAACATTTTAGTTTATGTAACTTCATTTGACTATGTCATTACAAATGACAGGATTTCCTCCTTTTCTGAGACTGAATAGTATGCCACTGGGTATACGGTTCCATTATCTAACTTTTTTAATGTTCTTTAAGTTCTGGGGTACATGTGCAGAACGTGCAGGTTTGTTACATAGGTATACATTTGCTATGATGGTTTGCTCTATCCATCACTCTGTCATCTACAACAGTAGGAAGTAGGATTTCTCCTAATGCTATCCCTCCCCTAACCCCCTATGCACCAACAGGCCCTGGTGGGTGATGTTCCCCTCCTTGTGTTCATGTGTCCTCATTGTTCAACTCCCACTTATGAGTGAGAATATACAGTGTTTGGTTTTCTATTCTTGTAGTTAGTTTGCTGAGAATGAGAGTTTCCAGCTTCATCCATGTCCCTGAAAATAACATCAACTCATCCTTTTTTATGGCTGTATAGTATTCCATTGTGTATATGTGCCACACTTTCTTTATCCAGTCTATAATTGTTGGGCATTTGGGTTGGTTTCAAGTCTTTGCTATTGTGAACTGTGCTGCAATAAACAGATGTGTGCATGTATCTTTGTAATAAAATGATTTATAATCCTTTGGGTATATATCCAGTAATGGTATTACTGGGTTGAATTATATTCCTAGTTCTAGATCCTTGAGGATTTGCCACACTGTCTTCCACAATGTTTCAACTAATTTACACTCCCACCAACAGTGTAAAAGCATTTCTATTTCTCCACATCCTCTCCAGCATCTGTTGTGTCCTGACTTTAATGATTGGCATTCTAACCGGCCTAATTATTTTAATTTCTTTCATGAAATTGAATATCTGACTCCCATAATGTCACCTAGTGAATCTCAGCCTTCACTTAAATTCTATATTTAAAAAATGTGGGATCATATCATGTTTTTGAGAAGAAAGATTCAAGGCCATAACAATAGCAATTCCTAAAGTTAACTGATAAATTAAACATAATTTCCATAAAATCACCATCAGATTTTTTTCCCCTAGAGCTACCAATTTAACAAAAATGTTTATTTCCTCTGGATGGTTAAGCAAACAGGAAACTTAGAAAGGAAATGATATGTTGGAGAGTGCCTACCAATTGAAAAGGTTAATGCAATCTTATTAGAATAGGCAGATTACTCAAGGGAACAAAACAGAAAATCTAAGAATATATGCAAGTAGACATAGAAATTTAGTGTGTGACAAAACACTGATGTTGCTGATTTTTAACAAATGGTATTGGGACAATCAGATAGCCACATGGAAGAAAACAATTGATCCTCACACTATACACCAGTATTAATTCTAAATAAATAAAAAATCTAAGTTCATAGGAGAAGTGGTGCAGATTGTGAGTAAGTCATTCCAGATATTACTCAAAACCCAGAAAAAAACTCAAACAATTTAGTTATATTAGAAAGGATTTGCATTCAATATGCCATAATCAAAGTTAGAAGATTAACAGTATACCAGAAGAAAAAGCTTTTACTTTATATTATAACCAAGTGTCAGCATTCATTAGATAGATATTTCAAATGTAGAGAAAGTACTAACAACCCATAAATGAACAAATACATAGGCAGATAGCTCTCAAAAAAAATGAAAACTGCCTTTAAACATTTACAAGGGACAACACTTCTGATAATAAAATAAATATGAATAAACTCTCCCAGAGAAGCCATATTTTGCAAGCCATTTTGCATAATACTGGGAGAAAAAAACATTTCATATATATGTATTCTAATAGAGGCATAGGCAAACTTATACCTTTGGTGGAGAATAAAAATGGTATAAACCCTATGAACAGGGAATAGAATTATAATTAACTTGCAATAACCATGCTTGCTGAATGTTCTTATTAAACATGATCATACCAACTCCAGATACAATTTTTAAAATTCTCTTTTTTAATCGTTGTAAATGGATCTGCTCTGATATGGATTTCACATACAACATTGAAGAGAAAGTAGTAATTGTGGACCTCCTTGTCTTATTCCTGACTTAAAGTCGATATGTTTACCTTTTCAGAGTTCAATGTGTTTGTTCCTGTAAAGTGTTTTGTTTTGTTTCAAGCTTTTGGTTTTATTTATTGGTGAGTTTGTTTTCACTTTGATTACTGTATACCAATCATCAGGTGAATGTTTTTCCTTATTTCTGGAGTTACTCAACAATTTTTATAAATTAAAAAAATGCCCACTATTTTGTGCATCTATTTTTTTAATTTCTTAAGTTAATAATTTATATGAATTGCTTAAAATAATATACTTTGTCATGGTTAGATATAATAATATACTTTGTCATGGTTAGATATAAAAATATACTTTGTCATGGTTAGATTAAACTGAATTTTTTGTTGTCTTATGTTGGTTCACATTTTGTTTAGGTTTTCTATATATGTTCATGATTGAGTTTGACATATGATTTTTCTTTTGCAAGGAAAAATGTACAGGTGATCTTACAATCATGTATTAATGTGATATATTATGTGTGACTGCTATAAGATACTTGAAAGTAAAATTCATGTTGTAATTCCAATCGTATTTATATTTTGTCCCTGTATTCCTGTAATTTGTAAACTAGGAATATAAAAAGCTAAAACCTTGACTCAGGTGGCCGGGTGTGGTAGCTCACAGGAGGTAGATCACTTGAGGTTAGGAGTTCAAGACCAGCTTGGCCAATGCAGTGAAACACCATCTCTACTAAAAATACAAAAGTTTGCCAGATGTGGTGGTGGGTGCCACTTACTAGGGAGGCTGAGGCATGGGAATCATTTGAACCTGGGAGGTGGAGGTTGCAGTGAGCCAAGATTGTGCCACTGCACTCCAGCCTCGGTGACAGAGACTCCATCTCAAAAAAAAAAATGGACTCAGTTCTGATGCTTGTCCTCCAAGGAGCCTTTGCCTAGATGGTCTCTGCATGTACTCATCAGTTACAAGTAATTTCTCCTTCAAAATTCATCATGGCATGTGATGTTCTCTGTTAATTTCCTTACTTCCTTTCTTAAATTGTGTGTAATAATTTTGTATATATTTCTTTGTATTTTTTATAATTAATAAATTAAGACCATAGATATCAAAAAATACATATTAATATTAAAAAGAAAACTCTAAAACTACCCTTCTTTAATTAGGTGTTTATACAGTGGAGAGGATCTGGGATTCCACAATACTGATAGATGTGAGGATTCCCTGGGCTTGGATTTATCTCACATGGAGCTCAAACATCAGAAGTTTAAATCACAGCAAAACATAAATTAAGAACTGAAGAACATATATGTCTTCAGAAAGGGAGTCTCTTAATTATAAGTACAATAAACTGTTAATTTCTTTGGAAATGCTGTTCTATAAATCTTGTCAAATTCTGTTGTTAATTCATTTATATTTCCCTTTGGACAAGCTTAGTTTGAAGTTTGCTCCATTGACCAAAGTTTTGCATCAGATCAATTGTAAAAATGATAAACAATGCATCACAAACACAGGTATTCAAATAACTTTTTTTTTTTGAGATGAAGTTTTGCTCTGTCTCCCAGGCTGAAGTACAGTGGCATGATTTTGGCTCCCTGCTCCCTTGGCCACCCAGGTCAAGTGATTCTCCTGCCTCAGCCTCTTGAATAGCTGGGATTACAGGTGCCTGCCACCATACCTGCGTAACTGTTGTATTTTTAGTAGAGACAAGATTTCACCATCTTCGCCAGGCTGGGTTTGAACTGCTGACCTCATGATCCACCCGCCTCAGCCTCCCAAAGTGCTGGGATTATAGGTGTGAGCCACCGTGCCTGGCCAAATAACTTCTTTAATATACTAAAATATAGCTGAATGCTACAAGGCGAATGTGTAGGCAAGAATGTCCACATTGATCAAATAAAGGTCTCAAAAGTACTATGAATATATTTATAGACAAATAAAACATTTTCTTATAAATTTTTGGACCTAACAATCATAATATTGTCACAATAAACATTCATTAAAGAGGTCCTGAATCTTCTTTTGTTTTTTCACTTTAGATATTTAGAGGGATTTGGGGAATTGATTTGAAGGTTCTATATATCTTTTAAATGCGTGTGCAGCAAATCTCAAGACCATTCTATCTCTTAATAAATATTTCTGTGGCAAAATATGGAATACAAAATCTATGTGGATTCCACCTAGAAAATAGTTTAAACCTATCTATTCAGTTTACAAATACATTTTATAGGCATTCACAAAAATGCTGCTGATAAAATGCACCATGATATTTAGATAGAGCTTTACTCATCAGATTGCACTTTCACAAATGTTAATATAAAACTTCTTTCCATACTGGAAGGTAAGTAGAAAAACAGCATATCAATTTTGTAGTTTAAATTATTCTCTACTATTTTTAATCTGCATATAGACCTGGTTGAGTCTCTGATCTTAATATTCTTCCTCACTCCAGCACATTTCTTATTTCCCTATATCTCATCTTCTTCATTTCCAAAATGTTTGACCAATATATTTCTTCCCCTAAATACTTTTTGAATTGGTGTCTGACATAGGCACCCTGCAGCTTCTGGAGGTAAGCGGCGTGTGCAGATTACATGCCAAGTGAGTCATAGAACCCAGGATTCAGCTGAGAGGCAGCCACAGCTTCCTGTATCAGGTTGCTAGTTGATCTCCTTTCATTGTTATCATATCAATGTCAACCATAGTCACCATGATTTTTAAAAAGTCACAAAATCTCTTCCCTTGGGTTCAGTATATGGAAGTTTAGAGAGAGGAAATTCAGACCTTTGTTTTGGTGGTCTTTGACAAAGCTTATTTTGGTGGCAAGTGACAGACATATATGAGCTGATTGTAGGAGCAAAAGTCCAAATGTTTGTGTGTGCATGTGTGTCTAGGTGTGTTTGTGTGTCTGTCCCTGTGTTGTGTTATTAGCATAAGTTTTATACCTCATCTCTTAGGCCTTACCCCCCAAAATCCTGTGACTTATGCTGAGCCAACAAGGTGATACATTGCTCAATAAATGAAATGAATGAACATTAGTGAACTTTAAAATGACATGTAAAGGAAATAAAATGTCGTTTGTCTGATTGTGTTTTCAGGTGTCTTATTCATCTTACTTCGACCTATCCTGTATTACCATGAAGTTTTTGACTGGTGATTTAAGTATTAGTAGAATGCTGTCTTTCTGAACTCACTTATGTAACATGGATATTTCCTCCTCCTAACCAATCTTTATAGATACGACTGCATGCCAATAATTAACAACGTCCATGGTAGGAGTAAAAGTTTTTTTAAAAACATAAAAGCATCAATAAGAGAAACAGCAATGTAAATATGGTTAATCTGTGTATTTCATGTATTGGGTCATAAATACATGCCATGCAAATATTGATGAATGAATATTAATACAAGCAAAAAGTCCTGATGAAAATGAATAGGCATTTCTTGAAAAATGAGTGAATGAATTCATCAGTCAAACGTACAATAGGATTTTGTATTACCTAGAATATAAAACTTCCAGTGGCAGAGTGTCCAATAGAGGAAGGAAGAAAGGAGGAGAGAGAAAGAGAGTAACTAATTAACAAAAGGGAAAGAAAACCAGAAGGGTCATGGCAACTTTTCCCTGAATGCTAGGGAGAACAACTGTTCAAGCAGTGTATCAGTCTTGTGCCAAACACATTCAACGCTTCCCTGGGTTGTCTCTCTCCTAAGTGCTGTGGTTCCCAAGATTCCATTTCATTCACTTTTCCATCACAAAATTCAATTTAAATGCCACCTAGATACCCATTTGTCTGCTCTTGATTTGTTTAATTCTATTGAATAAGACCCAACAGCTCCCACTTAACAGCTCTTCATTCTAAATAAGTCAAAGCCTTTGTGCTCAGCTTAATCCAGTATGTATAAGACAAGTTGGCCAACCGTGTATTATGGAATGTCTGCCTTTGAACTTCTATCCACATATCCTTTGGAGAACAATTACCAGCTAATTGAATTATTTACCTTCAAAGTTAGCAGTTTCCTCAAAATTAGTAGAAATTCTGTCTTAGAAACCAGTGATAGTTTTATAGCTTGTTTTGATAGGTACTGGCAGATGTCTTACTTTCTCATATATAAACATTTACATGCCTATCATCAGCAGAGTCAGTAAAAATATGAAGTTAAGCTGCTTGACTAATTGACTGGCATTAACTTAATTAAACATATTAAGATCCAGATTGATAGTCACCAAGTGACTTTAATGATTACAATGTTCATTTCCATTAATTTGTCATTAGGCCTTTAATGTAATGGGCTCAATAGAACTCAAAATTATTTTCAAAATTTTTGACATATGGGATATCATCATTAACACCACCATAAAATTACATATTTAACAATGAATGCTAATTCTAAGAGGTCTGTAGTACTTATAATGGTGGCCCTATTATAATTTGATTTTTTGTTTTGTAAAATATTAATAAAAATAGAATTTGTTGTAGAGAAATTCACTGTTGGACACTTTTATTTGACACATTGATTCATTTCTTTTATGACCTTCTAAGTGCATAGGAGTACAAGAGGTTTAGAGAAATCCTGGAGTGTTGAAAAAGAAGTTTGGATAGGTTTTCATAGTATTATTAAAAAACAAATAAAATGCAACCATTAGTCAAGTGGAAAATATAGTAAGATAATTATCTGCAAATAAAACAATGTAGTCCAAGAAAACTAAGAACAATTATTTTAATTCATGTAACTCTGGGCTCAGTTTTCAAATGAGCTAGTTCTTATACATATTTCTATGTATATTTATGCATAGAAAATAATGAATCTTCAGAAATTCATTTTTTTTTTGCAAGCAGTACCTGGGCTAAGAATGCAGCACAGAGAAATTGGAAAACGTAGAGAGACTTTATATTAAGAACAAAGCATAGGTTATGTTTTCTTTCTAATTTATTATTTAAAAAAATTTCTTACTAGATTGTTATAAAATTAAAAACTGATATGAAATGCCTAAGACTATGGTTTGTATGACTATTTGTAATAATTTACACCTATTGATGTATTATCTTGTATTTTTTTCTGTTTGCCGTAGGACGTCTTAACTTTGGAGAGGCTAGAAGCAGAATTTACAATCTTGTTTATTCTAAATGATGTTAAAACAATTATGTGTTTTAAAATCTTGAAAACTAGTCAAGTGGGATGATTATTTCTCTACAGAGTCCACCAAATAGAATCTAGTTCAATACCTAGATCTTACATAGAGTAAAAATTCAACAAAAATGTATTTCATCTTAAAGCACATTTTGTAGTCTTTGATTATGACAAAGGAGAATTATATGTATTTCGGTATAGCTATAGGAATGGAGTCTAAACAATCTCAGTTATGATTGATGTTTAGTTTGATGATTGCTTCATGCTTAGGAATTGGAACAAAATCAGCTAAACAAATTACTGTTTGTATCCTAATATGTATATATTTTATTTGCTAATAATTTATTATAAAATTACTAAATTTCAGTCATAAATATATATAGAGAAAACATAATATTTGAAAAATTATTTCTTTGCTTATATATTTTTGTTTCCTCAAGAAGACAGGACATAATGAGGTACATATAAACATGGTACAGTAAATGATCAAATAGGATATTCCAATTAATTTTATTCCTAAAGATGAATGTTATGACAAATAAATAAAACTGCATAATGAACATTTAGATAGGATATTAATATTCCAGGTTAAAAATATTATTTTCCATTATCACTTAATTTCCTTGAGCAATTATTATTTGTAAGTATTTTAAAATACAAAGTAGACAATTAATTTAAATCTAATATATTTTAAATAAATGATGGTTCCCTTTCTTGCATTTACTTTGTGTACATACTGAGACTATAAAATCATTTTAAGCATAGTCTCTGCTATGCTTATATGCTTATGCTTATAAGGTTCTTATAAGGTTTTTACGGGTTCTAGGAAGTCATTACATACACCAAAACTGAAAGATTTTAATTTCCTAAAAGGAGGAGCTATGTGGTTACAATTTGTTTGGAAAATAACATAGAATTAAAAATCTGAGTTTGCCTGTTATAGTAACTGTACTATGTAGACATCAAATACAGGCAAACATGAGGTGATTGTGGTTGTTTGGCTTAGGAAAAGTATTGGAGGAAAATTCTTGGAGTGGTGAAGGTTGTCAGTTGAGTGGGAAGTGAAGTTACAGTTCTCTGTGGAATCAGATCATGCAGCAAGTTGATTCTAGGTCTATAACACAAGAGGTTTTTACATTCTTTTATACTCTTCCATGAGGCTTTATTTATTTTTTTTCCTTTTCCCTCTAAGGAACCACAGCAGTTACCCTGATTCTGAATCTAATCAGAGGTTGGGAAAATGTTACAGCAAGAGAACAATGAACTAACCCTTATGTCCATCAAACATTTTTCTTGATTCACTATCTACTAACTCTCCCTGGGACAATGAGACAGTATCTGCAACAGGCCAGAATTAATTTTTGCCTGAAGTTCAGCCAAATGCAATTCTGCATCAGCTTCCTTCCTTCTTCCATAATAAGTAGAATAAGAGTTTATCATATACTTAGATGGATTCATTAATTAAGGAGTGATCAGGTATATTGTGTGAGTAATCTTTTAGTTAATCATAACAATATTAATAGGCTAGATAAGGAAACTGGTAGATGATACTAAGGTAAGAAATCACAGATTCAAAAGTCTACATCATCTTCCAAGTATGACCATCTGAACTCCCTTTTTGGTTCCTCTATGAACTTGACTTCTAGGTGTTCAATGACCGTACAACAACAGAAAGATTATGGATCCTGTGTAAGCAATTGCATACTGGGGAAGATGTATGCCTGACACGTATGGCATTTCCACGGACTAAGCATTCTACAGCTAGTTGGCAGATGGTAAATGTCTTTTTTTTTTTAAACTACAGATGATTTCATTTATTTCTTTAACCCAAAAGCACATGATTAAGAAGCCATGTGGGCCTGAGGGTGAACCATGCCATGCCACACATGTTATTACAGGACCCAAATCCCTTACTAAGACAATTTATCCATCCTATTCAGAAGTCACTTCTCATGGCCAAATTCAATATGCAGCAAGAGAATGGAAACATTTTCTGCATTTTTTAAAAACAATTCATTTATCAGGATTCCACATAAAAAGTTGTGTGGAGAAAGATTAAATAGTTAAGGATAACTTACAAGACCTACCAAGTGAAGTTTTACAAAATGACAGCAAGGTAGAAAAAAAAAATAACAGTTTAAAATAGCACGGAGAGAAGAAACAAGATGTTAATATTTAGAAAACAGAAAAAGCCAAGAGTAGTCAATACCCTCAGTCTAAATGATGGAGATGATACATATTTTCAAATATTTTGAGTTATAGATAATTAAAAAATTTATGTCTTTATTTTTGTTTTCATTTTCACCATATTATTCCAAAACTTTATGTGATATCTGAAGAGAGAAAAGACACTACCCTACAAAATATTAATTTGAAATCATTAAAAAGGAGTCAGAAAGCATCTAGGGAAGTGCATTTGTTCTTTGTGAGACTGTTTGCAGGTGAAATCCCATACATACACAAGGGTATTTTTTTTTTAATTTGCGGGGTCAGCAGGCATTAATATCCTGTTGGGTGATGCATTTGCCCTTTTCTTCAGCATCACCATGACAGATCAGGTCAGAGTTCTTCTTGTTGGCATAGTACTATGGAGACAGCTGGAAGATGTCATTTTTTTTTTTGGACAGTGTTTTCTTCTATCACCCAGCCTAGAGTGCAGTGGCACAATCTCAGTTCACTGCAGCCTCAACCTCCTGGGCTCAAGCAATCCTCCCACCTCACTCAGGCTTCCAAGTAGCTAGAACCATAGGCACATGCCACCAGACCCAGTTAATTTTGTGTGTGTATTTTTTGTAGAGACAGAGTTTCACTGAGGTTGGTCTCAAACTCCTGAACTCAGGCAATCTGCCCACCTTGGCCTTATAAAGTACTGCATTACAAGTGTGAGCCACCATGCCCAGCAGCAGATGTTCTTTTTAAGAGGGGATATGCAGCCATCAACAACGATGAGTTTGCGTCCTTTTAGGGACATGGATGAACCTGGAGAACATCATTCTCACTAAACTGACACGAGAACAGAAAATGAAATACCGCATGTTCTCACTCATAGGTGGGTGTTGAACAATGAGAACACATGACACAGGGAGGGGAGCACTACACACTGGGGTCTGTTGGGGGGAATAGAGGAGGGACAGCGCGGGGTGGGGAGTTGGGGAGAGATAGCATGGGGAGAAATGCCAGATGTAGGTGAAGGGGAGGAAGGCAGCAAATCACACTGCCAAGTGTGTACCTATGCGACTATCTTGCATGTTCTTCACATGTACCCCAAAACCTAAAATGCAAAATAAAATACAATAAATAAATAATAAAATAAACAAACAAATAAATAAATAAATAAAAGAGGGGATAACAGGGCAATAGGGTGTCTAAGAGCTCCCACACAAGATTATCTGGGATTGAACACTATTATATAAACAGCTGGGACCAAGCAGAGGTAAGGAAAGCTGTCTGGTACAAGTTTCAGAGAAATGTATATATAATTTCTATCTCTGGAAAGAAAAGGGGAGGTTCTTCTGCACCATGTTTAATGAGGCAGATGTGACTAGTGACCTTTGGTATAACAAAATAATCATGCATGTAGAAAAAGAATATGAAAATGCTACAGTAGAGTCTGATGTAGGGGCCAAACTCCTTGGCGTAACTTTGTCTCACATTTAATCTCCTATCTGAGCAGTATCAGACTGGCCACTCTTGAGAAGAAGGTTGAGAATGGGATGGATAAAACCTCAGTGCTAATACATAAGCCTGCTCTGAAATACAAGGGTAGTGAGCTAATTTGCTTCTCAGGCCCAATATATCCAAATAACACACTGTTAAAGTTTTAAAAGATATAACAGAAAGTTTATTGTAAAAAGGTAGCAAGCAGAGATTCAAGTTTGAAAGTAAGAATGATGGTGAGGTGGCTTGTAGGAAGGTGGTAAAGAGTATCTTGATTTTGTATTTCTATTGAAGGTGAAGCTCCTAGGATTTGTTGTCAGATTGAATGTGGAGTGAAAGAAAGAAAAGTTAGGAATTATTCCCAGATTTTGTAGATGTCAGGGAGATATGAAGAGAGATGAGCAATTGGGTTGGCAGTGTTGCTCTTCCATGAGATTTTAAAGCAGCAGCTTAGTGGAGAATCTGATTTGAGTGTGTTAAATCTGAAGTGCCTATTGACAACCAGGTAAAATATCAAGAAAGAAGTTGGATGTATAAATCAGAGAAAAGATCTAAACAAATATACAAATATAAGAATCATCAACATATAGATTAAGCCATGAGATCACTAAGCAAGAGGTAAACAGGCATGGTCATGATTGATGGTATTGGATGTGTACTGCACAAGAGCAGTCAGCTTAAAGGTGAGCAGTAGCTGACATCTGGCACAACCTCTTACCAAACTGTGTGTTTTCGAATGGGAATATACCTACCTGGAGAAAAAAAACTGTAATAATAGTGCCTCAAGGGAAACAGAAGCCCTAGAGAGAAGATTACAGATGAAATAATTGACCCATATATTACACCAATACTAAAAGTTAGAAAAGGCCAGTGATTGCCTGAAGCTGAGTTGGGTGGGATGTGAGGTGTCAGTCAATGGCAAAGGAGCAGAAAGCAACGTTCTCGAAGTAATGAAATGTTTTATTTCTTGACTAGGAAATGTAACAGTTTGGGGAGGTGAGGCAAGTCAAGCAAAATGGTCTACAAATGAGGGACTAGTCATGTAGAGGGGGATAAAACAAAAACAATAAAGACTTCTGTCCTGGAAGACACCAAGTGTTTCAGAAGAAGAACGATACAATGAATGAGCATTTCTTGTTGATAATGAAAATAAGACTTAGGAGTTTGAATTAGCCATTGGATTTAGCAAACTGGCAATCACTGGCGAATTTGACTGGAGTTTTGATGAAGCAGTGTTTAAAGAGAGCCCAGGAAAATACAAAGAAGAAAGTATAGGACAATGGATGTAGCCCCCAAAATGCAAAATATTTTTAAAGGGGAGCACATACATGGGGCAGTAGTTGAAGGGAGAAATGAGTTAAAGAGAAATTTTTTTTAAATGTAGAGTTAATGGCGAATGTGTTTGGAGGTCGATTAGAATAACCCAGCAGAAAAGAAAAACTGACTCAAAAGAGAAAGAGAACGATTTCTGGAGCAAGGTTTTTGTATGGGAAACCGGGAATTGAACCAAGTATAAGTAACACAAACATACGCACACACTTGTGTACATTTGTATTTCCAATCAAAATGATTTTTTGACAATGAAACTAATGAATAAACCCTGAAAAGAAAGCTTTTTGAATATTTCATATAAATTGTAGTGAACTTTTTCTGTGAACAATTAGGATGTGTTATGGGTTGAACTGTGTTTCCTCAATATTTATGTGTTAAAATCCTAACCCCTGGTATCTCAATATATAATCATATTTTGAGATAAAGTCTTTAAAAAGGTGATAAAGTTAAAATGACATCTTCAAAGTGAGCCCTGGTTCAGTATTACTAGTATTTTTACAAGAGAAAATTTGGACATACAGAAAAAGACATCAGAAAGTAACACCCAGTAATGGAACATCACATGAATCCACTGTGGGAGGTTAACTAGCTGCTAGCCAAGAGGGATTTCAGAAGTAACCAAACCTGCTGAGATTTTGATCTTGAACTTTTAGCCTTCACTATGAGAAAACAAATTTCTGTCATTTAAGCCACCTAGTTTCTGATGTTTTTTTAAGGTACCCCTAGCAAACTAATACAGAATGTGAGCCACTTGACATGAATAACCATGTCTTGTGCTCCTTTTAAGACAGCAATTGCTATTAAAGTTACTTAATAAATATATGATTTAAATTATATAGTTAAGAATGAATCTTATTCTTTAACAAATGACTGGTTAAACTACAATTTATGTGTAATATCTAATTACAGTTCACTGCACCTGAATATATTTCTTCAGCAACAATGCAGTTACATATTTATGGTAGTGAGGATAATATATGAATTATCCAAAGGGAACCAGATGGAGTTTCTTTTCAATTGAATGTTAAGTAATATTAATGTGAGGCAGTATTAGAGACATGTGAAATGTTAGTTTCCTCCCTAAAGGCAAGAGAGCACCTTGTTCTCCATTTCTGGAACCTTTCAGGACCAATAAATTAATGTTAAAAAATAAAACTCTCTCTGAACATATGTTCTTGGAACAATCTAAAACCTGTCAGGAAGTGTTTTTCACTATAATTCTATTCTTGATTTAAATAATTTTAGTTCTAATTTATATGCACACAATTGTAATTCTTCTATAAAGCACATTGAGGAATAAAAATCAAATAATTCACAGCTATGTCAATTATTCTGTTGAATATGATTTCTAAATCAATAATGATCAACCAATGAATCAACAATCTTGCATTTTACTTTCTTTGAAGTAGCTACTTGCCTTGTTTTTATGCTAGACATGAAACCACAAGATGTAGGACTTTAATAGAGCAAATGAAATTTCTCATTTTACTGTACTACATTTCATTTTTATGCACAGTTGCTTAATGTGTTGCATCTTTGTGCATGATAGGAGTCACTGTCTTTTTAATCTCATTTCAATCACTATCAAAGTAGTGCATTGCTGAAAATATTAATTTTTACTAATGCTAGGAAAATGTTTTCTGAGGGCAAGTTTGCCCATGAATGCCTTTTGCAAATGTCTGTCTTTTCTTTGCAATCAGCTGAGTTGACATTTTAATTGGTCTGTAAGCCTGTGAAGAGTGCTGGCTGAGAAACAAGCTTGTTTCCAGGCATTTCTTTCCCTTTGACAGCATGTTACATGCTGACTCTCTGCACGTCTCAGTTTAGCTGAATCCATATTTGCATTCTTTACATTATAATTATGACAGCGATAAATCAGACAGCCTGCTATCAATGTAATTTTAAAACTCATTTATAGCTAGTGATTTCTCATATGCTGGAATACCATAATGGAAACACAAGCAAAGATCATAACTTTTGAGTATTGAATGGTCTCATACCTTCAAAAAACTGTTTGCATTTGCACATGTGAAAGAGAGAGAGAGAGGAGGGAGAGACTGAGCGAGAGACCTGGCACAGTGTGTGTGTAGCACAGACTGTCAAAGTAAATTTATGTAATTGTAGTTTAAAATTCACTTATTTGGTATTAAAAATTTCTAAATGATTACTGTAGTTTATCCATATGAAATGAGTTCTTATCTATCCAGTGATTTAAGGCAATTTGATTATAAACATTGTTAGTTGGATTCACATAGGAAGTGCTACCTCACTAAAGCACTACTCATTATAATCCTTGCTGATGGGCAAATTAGTTTCTTTAGTATTTAATTGTTGAAAACCTTGATTATCAAACAAACATTTCTCATTATGAATTCAGTATTATAGAAAATAGATTATAATTAGTTTTATTAGATTCAGATATATCTTTAAACACAGAACAGTAATCATTTCTACTAAATATACTAATTAATAAATACAGTTTTTAACATATTTTTCTATTAAAGGTAATGTTTGATTAGTCAATTTGTTATGGACATTGTGAGACCAAAGATCTCTAATCTTTGACAGCATAATTTTTTTACATTTATTTTCATTGTATTACAGCTACTTCTTTATTAATATGTATACATTATCATTAATTAATATATCAGGAGACAGTACCTAGTTGTTTAAGGTTATTGTTAAACTTATTGTTCAAATTTTATATATGTGTATATGCATACATATCCATATATCTGCATTTAGTTGACCCTTGACTGTGTTAGGTTGAGGGGTGCCAACTCCCTATACAGTTGAAAATCCACATATAATTTTTGACTTAACTATGGATAGCATGCTATTGGCCAGGGGGCTTACCAATAACAAAACAAAACAAATGCGGATCAAAGCAACCACATTTGAAATAAGGATTTAAAATCATTTGGCGGTAGCTGTCAATTTTCATACCTAGCTGTCTAAATTTCTTTCCATCCTCAAACTTTGACAGAACATTTTATGTGTTTATTTTCAAGAGCGTATAACTGTTTCATTCATAGCAATATGTGCTACCCTGAGTTACATGTTCATGCTGAGTAAGACAGTTTGCTAGCAATTTTACATGTGTTACAGCTAATCTCAACACAGTTTCTTGAGGTTAATACACACATGTCACTTAACAGATGAGAGAAACAAATGACTCAGAAAAGCTAAGTACCATATTCAAATATATCGCTATTAAGTGACCAAGTCCAGATTTGAGTCAGCATTGCCTAAACTTTAAGTCACTGTTATTTTTACCATATTTTCATATGTTGCCTTGCGTTCATACTACCTGAATACTGTATCATTTCTGAGAGCATTAGGCTTTCAAAAAAAAAAAACAATCTATCAATAATCACCCAATCTAAAGAATGTATGCAACATGGATTTCTGCAGATTAAGAATAGAATATTGGGCTGGGCTTGGTGGCTCATGTCTTTAATTCCAACACTTTGGAGGCCAAGGCAGGTGAATCACCTGAGTCCAGGAGGCTAAGACCAGCCTGAGCAACATAGTGAGATCTCATCTCTACAAAAAATAAATAAATAAAAAATAAAAAATTAGCTGTGCATAGTACATATCTGTAGTCGCAGCTGCTTGGGAGGCTAAGGTGAGAGAATTGCTTGAGGTTGGGAGGTCGAACTGTTGTCATACTGCTACAATCCACCCTGAGCAACAGAACAAGACAATGTCTCAAAAAAAAAAAGTAGAAGCTTTATCTGTAAGCCTGGAAATTCCTACACCAATTTTATAAAGAAAAGACCATGGCTCTAATAAAAACCAAATATAACTTTATCTATAGCTATATGTATGCCTATGTAACATGTGGAATGTGCAGATACATGTGTGTGTTGGCTATTCTATAAGACTATTTACTCTTTTCTCTTCATAACTCTATTCCTTTAGAGAACACTAGCTAATGTTCTTATTTTGTTGGTGTAGGGAAAAAAAAGTGACAACCTTATGTTTGAGACTTCCTCAGTTTAACATGTGATTGACTGAACACCATATGAATTCCCTAACTGGACATTTATGCTTTTGGTGATTGAATTGACTGACTTGAAAAATACAGTTTCCATAAATCTATACCGTGGCCCAGCATTCTACACAACTGTATTTTTGGATCCCACTTATTTGGTAAGATTTAACTGTAAGATTTAACTCTGTATCTACAGTTTGATATGTGTATTTTAGAAGTTAATTTGCTTTTGTCTTCATTCTCTGATTGCATAGAGTTGTCCCTCTTGTTAGCTTTTGATGGCTGGGGATTGGTGCTGAGTTTAGGGTTTTAGAGAAGAATTCCCTTTTAGAGAAAAAAGCGGGGTAAACTCAGGCTTAATATGAAAAGCAGAATTTCACAGCAAGATACTAGGAGTCGAAATAGCTATTGTTGAGAAGAAAAGGGTTTTCCAGTTCCTTTACCCCTGTTTTAGATCTCAATAGCCAAGCCCTGAGGTATTGAGTTCATCCTTTCATGCAATGTAGACTATACTAGCTCCTTGTTAACTCAGTCAAGGCCTGCTGTTCCAACTTAGAATAAAGATATAACGTAGGCCACAGGAATGAGAAAAAGAAGAAGAGACGACAGCAACAAGGTTAGAACCCACAGAGTAAGTCCATTCTCTACTCCCTTGCCTGGGCAAAAGAAGGCCAAGTTTATGAGATGATGAAAGACTTTTTGAGGGCTGATGTTGGCTTGTTAACTTATTCCCTGTTTAAGGACTTGAACTCAACAATCTGAAGAATAGCAACACTAGCAACACAGCATGGTCAGCCTAAGACACTCGAACTTTAACTCTGCAGTTTAACTTTGTAAGGATATACTTCATTCTGGAAGGAAGCCCAGAAGCCCTGAGATTCTTGCTGGAAAAACTGCTGGACAGACTCACTACCAAAGGTCTGAGATGGCCTTTTTGAGAATACTGCTCAGTGAATTACAAAGTCTGGGGCCTAATGGTTACCAGTGCTAGAGCTCCAGGTTCTGCAATGTCAGCATTTACTGAGGCTGGGTTTATGGGGGCCTAGAATCCACACAGGATTTACACAGGCCTCAGAGTTTACAGGTCGAAAAGTGACACCCTGGATATCAAAGGGGACAGAAGCTCCATGTTCCAGGACACTTATTCTTCCCAACTACCACCTATAAATATGCCTGCCCTGCCTTCTTCCTGCGATTCACCTGGAGAAAAAAGAAGGCGCTGGCTGGACAGCTTACTACTCAGGAGATTAAGTTGCTTAAACAATATTATGACTCTTTAAGCTAGTTTATCTTACTAAACTTAAATTGGATTGTTTTGACAAAATTATCACTCCAACTAATCTGCAAGTGAGTTTTGTGAAGAAAACTAGATTAGCAAAAGGAAAAATGACTATATTTCATTTCTCACTTAAGTTATGAGGTTAACATATACCTAAATTATTTTATATGCCTCCACTAAATATATACCTCAATTATTTTATATACTTCACTATTCAAACACACACACACAGACACACACACAGACACACACACACACACACACACACACATATATATGCATATACATACATTGAGCCAGGACATTAATTGATTTACTCATCTACTCATCTTTAGGCAGTATTTTATGACTCAGAAGTTTTGAAAGTCCAAATGTATCTTTCTCTGAATTTAAAGAGAAAACAGTGAGAGTAGCAAAAGAAAACAATGTTGGCCAGTTAAGAATGTCGTAAGTTCACTGCAGCTATAGATGGTGGCTTTCCCCTGCCAGTGCAAGGGAGACTCGGAGGTTTGGACTGGATGGTATTCCCCATAGGGCAGCACAGCAACTGTGACACATCTTGGCCAGACTGGTTCTTTAGGTGAGACCTGGATCCAACCCATTTTACCAGGCAGGGCCTCCTTACAGGAATTCCAGCAACACAAGCCAGAATTTCCCTGGGACAGAGCATGTTGGGGGAGGGGCAGCCACGGTCTCAGGTTCGGAGGACCTAACCTTTCCTGCCTGCTAACTCTAAAAAGTCCCAACATTCCAGACCCCAAGCATTTCCCCAGCACAGCACTCCAGCTCTGCTAAGGATCAGCCAGACTTCTTCCTTAACGAGGTCTTTGATCCTGTGCCTCCTGACTGAGGGGACCTCCCAGCAGGGGTTGCCACACACCTCATACAGGTGAGTTCTGGCTGGCACTAGGTCAGTGACCCTCTGGCAGGAAGCTTCCAGAGGAAGAAGCAGGCAGCAATCTTTGCTGTTCTGAAGTCTCCACTGGTGATACCCAGGTAAACAGAGTCTGGAGTGGACCCCCCAACAAAATGCAGCAGACGCACAGAAAAGGGGCCTATTAGAAGAAAAACAAACAGAAAGTGAAAACAACAACAGCATTGTCAACAAAAATGACCCCAAGGAAACCACCCAAAGGTCAACAGGATCAGAGATCAAATGTAGATAAATTCACAAAGATGAGGGAAAAACAACAAAAAAATGCTGAAAATCCCAAAAGCCAGCATGCCTCTTCTCCTCCAGATGATTGCAACACTTCTCCAGCAGGGCCACAGAACTGGCCTGAAGCTGAGATGGTCGAACTGACAGAAGTGGGTTCAGTTTGGAAAGTGGCTACTAATGAATTTTGCCAAGTTAGAGGATTATGTTCTAACCCAAAGCAAAGAAGCTAAGAACCAAGATAAAAGATCACAGGAGCTGTTAACTAAGATAACCAGTTTAGAGAGGAACATAAATAACCTGATGGAGCTGAGAAGCAGCACATGAGAACTTCATGATGCAAACACAAGTATCAATAGCTGAATCGACCAAGCAGAAAAGAGAATATCAGAGCTTGAAGATCATCTTGCTGAAATAAGGCAGGCAGACAAGATTTGAGAATAAAGGAATGAAAAGGAATGAAAAAACCTCTGAGAACTATGGGGCTATGTTAAAAGACTGAACCTGTGACAGACTGGAGTACCTGAAAGAGATCAGGAGAATGGAAGCAAAAGATGGAAAATACACTTAAGTATATCATCTAGGAAGACAGGCCAATATTCAGATTCAGGAAATTCAGAGGAGCTCAATAAGACACTCCACAAGATCAACCCCAGCACACATAATGATCAGATTCTCCAAAGTCAAAATAAAGAAAAAAATTTTAAGGACAGCCAGAAAGAAAGGTCAGGTTACCTACAAAGGGAAGCCTATAAGACTTTCAACAAACTTCTCATTGAAAGCCCTACAAGTCAGAAGATATTAAGGGCCAATATTCAACATTCATAAAGAAAAGAATTTCCAACCAAGAATTTCATATCCAGACAAACTAAGCTGTATCAGAGAAGGAAAAATAAAATCCTTTTCAGACAAGCAGAAGCTGAAGGATTTTGTCACACCATGCCTGCCTTGCAAGAGCTCCTGTAGGAAGCACTAAAGATGAAAAGGAAAAACCATTACCAGCCATTACAAAAACACACTGAAATACACAGAACAATGACACTATGAGGTGACTACTTAAACAAGTTTGTAAAATTAATCAGTCAGCATCATGAAGACAGGATCAAATTCATACATAATAATATTATCCTTTAATGTAAATGGCTTAAATACCCCAATTAAAAACACAGAATGGCAAGCTGGATAAAATGACAAGACTCATTGGTGTGCCACATTCAAGAGACACGTCTCATGTGTAGAGACACGCATAGGATTATAATAAAGGGATGGAGGAAAATCTATAAAAGGAAATGAAAAGCAGATAAAAACCAGGGGTTGCAATCTTACTTTCCGAGAAAAATAAACTTTAAACCAACAAAGGTCAAAAAAGGCAAAGAAGGACATGGCACAATGGTAGAAGCTTCAATTCAATATGAAGAGCTAACTATCCTAAATATATATGCACCCAATACAGAAGCATCCAGATTCATAAAACAAATTCTTAAGGACCTACAAAGAGACTTAGATTCCCATACAAAAATAGTGGGAGACTTTAATACCCCACTGTTAGTATTAGACAAATCACTGAGACAAAAAACTAACCAGGATATTCAGGTCTTGAACTCAGCTCTGGACCAAGTGGACCTGATAGATATCTCCAGAACTCCCCACCCCAAAACAACAGAATATACATTTTTTTTCTAGGCACCACATGACACTTACTCTAAAATTCATCATGTCATTGTAAGTAAAACACTCCTCAGCAAATGCAAAATAACTGAAGTCATAACAAACCATCTCTCAGAACACAGTGCAATCAAATTAAAACTGAAGATTAAGAAACCCCCTCAAAACCACACAACCACATGGAAATTGAAAAACCTGCTCCTGAATAACTTATGGATAAATAATGAAATTAAGGCAGAAATCAAGAAGTTCTTTGAAACTAATGACAACAAGGAGACAACATACCTGAATTTCAGGGACACAGCTAAAGCAGTGTTAAGAGGGGAAATTTATAGCACTAAATGCCCACATGAAAAAGCTAGAGAGATCTCAAACTGATACCCTAACATCACAAATAAAAGAACTGGAGAACCAAGAACAAACCCCAGAGCTAGCAGGAAGCAAGCAATAACCAAGTTCAGAACAGAACTGAAGGAGACGGGGACACAAAACCCCTTCAAAATATCAATGAATCCAGGAGCTGGTTTTTTGAAAAATTCAAAAAAATAGACCACTAGCTAGACTAATAAAGAAGAAAAAGAGAGAAGATTCAAATAAATACAATCAGAAATGATAAGGGGGATACCACCACTGACCCCACCGAAGTACAAACAACATCAGAGAATATAATAAACACCCTTATGCAAATAAACTAGAAAATCCAGAAGAAATGGATAAATTCCTGGACACATACTCCCTCCCAAGACTGAACCAAGAACAAGTTTAAGCCCTGAATAGACCAATAACAAGATCTGAAATTGAGGCAGTAATAAATAGCCTACCAAAACAAACAAACAAACAAAACAGATGGATTTACAACTGAAATCTACTAGAGATACAAAGAGGAGCTGGCACCATTTCTTCTGAAACTATTCCAAACAATCAATAAAGAGGGTTTCCTTTTAAGAGGACAGCATCATCCTGATACTAAAACCTGGCAGAGATACAACAACAAAAAAGAAAACTTTAGGCCAGTATCCCTGATGAACATCAATGCAAGAATTCTCAACAAAATACTGGCAAACTGAATCCAACAGCACATCAAAAAGCTTGTCCACCACAATCAAGTAGGCTTTATTCCCAGGATGCAAACCTGGTTCAACATATACAAATCAATAAACATAATTCAGCACATAAACAAAACTAAAGATAAAACCACATGATTATCTCAATAGACACAGAACAAGCCTTCAACAAAATTCAACATCTCTTCATGTTAAAAACTGTCAATAAACTAGGTATTAAAGGAACATAACTTAAAATACTAAGAGCCATATTTGACAAACCAACAGCCAGTATCATAATGAATGGGCAAAAGTTGGAAGCATTCACCTTGAAAATTGGCACAATACAAGGATGCCCTCTCTCAGCCCTCTTATTCAACAAAGTATTTGAAATTCTGCAAGGACAATTCAGGCAAGAGAAAGAAATAAAGGGCAATGAAATAGGAAGAGAGGAAATCAATTTTTTTTTTGAGATGGAGTTTCGCTCTTGTTACCCAGGCTGGAGTGCAATGGCGCGATCTCGGCTCACCGCAACCTCCGCCTCCTGGGTTCAGGCAATTCTCCTGCCTCAGCCTCCTGAGCAGCTGGGATTACAGGCACGCGCCACCATGCCCAGCTAATTTTTTGTATTTTTAGTAGAGACGGGGTTTCACCATGTTGACCATGATGGTCTCGATCTCTTGACCTCATGATCCACCCGCCTTGGCCTCCCAAAGTGCTGGGATTACAGGCTTGAGCCACCGCACCCGGCCTCAAATTGTTTTTGTTTATAGATGGCATAATCTTGTATCTAGAAAACCCATTAACACATCCCAAAAGCTTTTTGAGCTGATAAGCAACTTCACTAAAGTTCCAGGATGTAAAATCAATGTACAGAAATCACAAGAATTTCTTTATGCCAACAAGAGACAAGCAGAGAGCCAAATCACGAATGAATTCCCATTCCCAACTGTCACAAAGAGAATAAAATACCTAGGAATTCAGCTAACAAGGGAAGTGAAGGACTTCTTCAAGCAATGCAAACTTCTGCTCAAGAAAATCACAGAGGGCACAAGCAGATGGAAAAACACTCCATGCTCATGGATAGGAAGAATCAATATTGTGAAAATGGCCATATTGTCCAGAATAATTTATAGATTCAATGCTATTCCCAATAAATTATCATTGACATTCTTCACACAATTAGAAAGAAACTATTTTAAAATTCATTTGGAACTGAAAAAGAGCTCATATAGCCATGACAATCCCAAGCAAAAAGAACAAAGCTGGAAGTAACACAATACCTGACTTTAAACTATACTACAGGGCAACAGTGACCAAAACAGCATGGTACTGATACAAAAACAGGCACATAGACCAATGGAACAGAACAGAGAAGTCAGAAATAAAACTTCACATCTATAGCCATCTGATCTTCAACAAACTTGACAAAAGCAAGCAATGGGAAAATGAATTTCTATTTAACAATGGTGCTAGGAAATCTGGCTAGCCATATGCAGAAAATTGAAACTAGACTCCTTCTTTAGACCTTATACAAAATTAACTGAAGATGGACTAAAAACTTAAATGTTAAAACTCAAAACGCGGTGGCTCAAGCCTGTAATCCCAGCACTTTGGGAGGCCGAGGCGGGTGGATCACGAGGTCAACAGATCGAGACCATCCTGGTCAACATAGTGAAACCCCGTCTCTACTAAAGATAAAAAAAATTAGCTGGGCCCGGTGGCGCGTGCCTGTAATCCCAGCTACTCGGGAGGCTGAGGCGGGAGAATTGCCTGAACCC
>CM052649.1:19827284-19843397 GCA_028533165.1 Leontopithecus rosalia
TAAAAATAAAAAAATAAAAAAAATAAAAAAAATAAAAAAAACTCAAAACCATAAAATTCCTAGAAAAGCCTAGTCAATACCATTCAGGACATAGGCATGGGCAAAGATTTTATAAGGAAATCACCAAAAGCAACTGCAACATGGATAAAAATTGACCTATGTGATCTAATTAAACTAAAGATTTTCTGCACAGCAAAAGAAACTGTCTTCACAGTGAAGAGACAACCTATGGAATGGGATAAAATTGTTACAATCTATCCATCTGAAAAATGTCTAATATCCAGGGATCTACAAGATACTTAAGCAAGAATGCCATGTGGCCACAATCAAAATGATGCTTCTGCCAGCCAAGGAATGCCTAAGATGAACAGCAAACTACTAAAGCCAAGAGGCAAGAAACAGATACTTTCAGAGCCTTCAGAAGTCCTGCCAACAACATGATCCTGAATTTCTATCCTTCAGAATTAAAGGACAATACATTTCCATTGTTTAATGTGCTATCTTAAAGTTCTTCAGGATTATAATAGACCTAGCAAATTACTGCTTATTAAAGAAGAAAAAAATGATTTATTTCTATACTTGAAAATCATGCTTCTTAGAGAAGGCAAGCAGTAGACATGCAAAATCAGTTTTTAACTCAAAAAGTATTCAAATTGGATGAGCTTTAATCTTATTTAAATAAATACATAAAACAAAATACGCTGATTTTACATGTGTAAATGAAGGGAATAGAAGGATTAAAGTTTTAACTTCACTGAAGCAGAGTTCAAATAACTGTATTGCCTTCTATTTACAGTAATAAAATCTAATGAATTATAAACACTATTTGAATTTTTACAATATTCATAAGTTGAGTACATCTCCTTTTCTGGAATATTTTATTATCCTTTTAACATTGTAAAAATTGATATAAATATTTTGATTTTATTCATGTAAAAAGGCATGTACATTTGTTTTATATTTTCACCTCAAGTGATATTCTTTTATTCTTTGCACTTTTCACAGCAGTATATTTGTAAGAGTTGATACAATAAACAATGCTTGTTCAAAATTTTATATTAATCAAAAGTTTACACTGATATTGTTACTTTCAATGTCACAGATTTTTATCTACAAATGAAAGCTTTTGGGGTCCTAAGTAACAGTTAACATTTTTAAATGTTATTATCTATATGACATACACTCATATTTTAACTCCTAATTAACATTTTCATAAAGAATATCTTGAATGCATGAAGTATATAGAAGTTAAGACATTAAACCAATTGATTGATTTCTTAGTTTTGCCAAAATTACAGATCACACATTTGCCAAAGGCACATCGAAATAAAAATAACGGTTCAACAAAGCTTTGATATCTGAACTACGTTTGTATTAGTTAATGCTTGTTTATACATACAATGGTTATTCTTAAAAAAAATATAAACTTCAATACAAGTAAGTACATCTTTAGTTTCTAAGGTATTATTTGATTAAATATAATTTGATAGTCAAAGATTAATTTGAATGTCTTGATCTTGCACAAAAAGAAGAATTAAAAAGTCAAATAATAAATTTTTGAAATGAAATTACTATGTATCTTTTTTCTATAGACCAAGGTAGGGATACAAAATACAGGAACAGAATATAATTGTCTTTGTTCATCTGCATGAAGGCAATCAACTGTTTATGAGTAAAAAAGGGTCACATTTTTTGTCTATCTCCTAAAATAATCCAAAGTTTTCTTCATAACTGAAAATAAAAAATGAAATTTTTCTTTCACTTATAGTGACTTTGATTGAAACAGACCTGCCCTTTATTAAATTTGGAACTATGTAGTTCATATTTTTTCACCTATGCCATACCTTACAGGATTTAAATTTTTGCACATTGTGCCTTTATTTTTCTCTGTTTACCAAATATATATTAATAAAACCTGAACATCAAATTACTTAGAACATCACTGATTACTGATTTCTGAACACTATTAGTTTATTCTAAATATTAATTCTAGTTTTCAAAAACTAATATTCTAAATAAAAATTAGTTTTTCTAAATAAATATAATGAATATATTTAGCTTATAGTTTTTTTCTAAATATATATATACATATACACACATGTGCGTGCACACACACGCACATACACACATTTATTTATTTACTTAGAGTCAGGATCTTGCTCTGCTGCCCAGGCTGGAGTGCAGTGGCACAATCATAGCTTGCTACAAATATATATTAACACTTTTGATATTTTTTGTTCTTAAGGCTTGCATTTTGCTGTGATTATAGCCTACCTTTGATCGATCAACACTCCCTAATAATGATAGCATTTTTCTCATGTTATGTTTTTCAACTTTGGATGCAAACATATGGAAACATACTGTCAAAAAAATCATGGATTCAGAAGGAAATCTTCAATAACAATTATTTGGTTATATTACTCTATTTCTACGAAGACATACTAGGGAGAAACCAATTCCTTGTTCATTCATGTTGTTGGAAGAATTCAGTTTCTTGTGGTTGTATGACTAAAGTGCTGATTTGCTTGCTGACTGTCAGCTTAGGTTTGTCTGAACCCAGATGAGATTTCACAGCACCAAAGTGAATATATCTGGAGATTTCTACGCAGCATCTCCTTCCAGAAGTTCATGCTACAAATTTAGAAGTAGACTTTATTTCTTGGCTCATGACCCCCTGGCTTTACCCTTAAACCTGGCATAGCAGGTCAAGATCTTCTCAAGTTTTAAATTCCCCATTTTTTACCTCTGTTGCCCAAATCTGGTTGACTGTTCTTCCTTCCCCTTTCACTTTTAAGGACTCATGTAATTACATTTAGGTCACTTGAAGAATTCAAAAACATCTTCCTATTTTAACAATCATAATTTTTATTTCTACCTGTGCAGTCCCTTTTGCCAAGTAACATAATCAACACCAGGAATCACAACTTAAGTGTGGAGATTAGAGTTTTTTGTGGGAGAAGGTACTGTTCTGCCTATCACGGAAAGCCCTTTTATGAGAAATCTTCCCAGTGTCCTGTATAACTCAGGTTTCTCCCTTCTGGTTGCTGGTATCATAAACTCTTTTCAGTTCTCAGAAGGGTTTTACCTAATAAATTCTGATGATTCTTTTTTTTTATAATTGTACTTTAGGTTCTGGGGTACATGTGCAGATCATGTAGGATTGTTGCATAGTTACACACATGGCCAGGTGGTTTCCTGCCTTCATCCTCACCATCAGCTATATCTGGTATTTCTCCCTATGTTATCCCTCCTAAGCCCCCAACCCCTGTTGTCCCTCCCCAGCCCCCCTCCAAATGACTGCAATGTATGATGCTCCCCTCCCTGTGTCCAGGTGTTCTTTCATTTGTCTATTTTGGCTTTTGTTGCCATTGCTTTTGGTGTTTTAGTCATGACGTCCTTGCCTATGCCTATGTACTGAATGGTTTTGCCTAGGTTTTCTTCTAGGGTTTTTATGGAGTTAGGTCTTAGGTTTAGATCTTTAATTCATCTTCAGTTAATTTTAGTGTCAGGTGTCAGGAAGGGGTCCAGTTTCTGCTTTCTGTACATTGCTAGCCAGTTTTCTCAACACCATTTATGAAATAGGGAACCTTTTCCCCATTGCTTGTTTTTGTCAGGTTTGTCAAAGATCAGATGACTGTAGATGTGTGATGTTCCTTCTAAGGCCTCTGTTCTGTTTTACTGGTCAATGTCTCTGTTTTGGTACCAGTACCATGCTGTTTTGATTACTGTGGTCTGCAATATACTTTGAAGTGTGGCAGTATGATGCTTCCAGCTTTGTTCTTTTTTGCTTAGGATTGTTTTGGCTATGCAGGCTCTCTTTTGGTTCCATATGAAGTTTGAAGTGTTTTTTTCCAGTTCTGTGAAGAAGGTCATTGGTAGCTTGATGGGACAGCATTGAATCTGTAAATTACTTTGGGGAGTATGGCCATTTTCATGATGGCGAGAATCTGATGATTCTTTTTGCATCCTTTAGTAGTTTCCTCTCACTCGCATGTAGTAAAGAACCCAGATGAGAGTTCACAGCATCAAAGTGAATATATATGGAGATTTCTATGCAGCATCTCCTTCCAGAAGTTCATCCTGCAAATTTTAATCACCTTTACCTCTCTGAATTCTAATCTGTTTCCTAATTCAACCAGAAAGCTGGGCTGTATTTTGCTTTCTACTTGCTACACTGGATCCTAGGAAATATCTCACCTCATCTGCTTCCCTTTCTTCAGAGACCACAGTCTTATGCTGTTTATTTTCCAGTGTCTAAAACCAATGTTTCATATATTTAGCTTAGTTTTATAATATTTTAAAATAGCTTGCATACAATTCTTATAAAAGTTATCTTTACCAGCAGAAACTGAAGCCATTCAGTATATGTTAAGAGGATTTTCTTATAACAGTTTACATACTACATATCCTATAATATAATAATCAATTAATCAGTTAGAGACGGTGCTTTATGTTAGTGTGAATTTTTTATCATTTATAAAATCTAGTTTATTAAGTAGTAGTTTGGGATTGGGGAAAAATAATACTCTACCTAAAATAGCTCCCAGTTTGAAAGGTGTTCTTTTGTATTTTTATAAGAATAGGCGATAAGAATGTCAATGCTGAGGATGTCAAAGATCTGCATTCCAGTGAGAAAAAATAAAAAGCCATCACTGTCTGAAGTAAAGGCAATGCTTGCTCAAATAATGGATTTGCACAGTGATGTTTAGGCTTTAAAATATGTAGTTGCAGCTTTGAAAACTAATTGAAATTCTCCTAGAACAAAATAAACACTGAGTTTGAAGTAATCTTGTACTTAACCCTTAGGCACCACTTTTTCTGTCAGTGAAACATTTTAATAAATAAGATAATTTGTGGTAATATATGAAATTTCAGGAGAATAATTTTGTTTTATAGATTAAAAGACTGCTTTCCAAAAAGAACACATTTATCCTTTATACAAATGGACACAGTTGTGTTCTGGATGGATTCTGGACTGACAGGTATAGATAACCTTGATGGAAGATATAATTGAGCATTCATTTGCACATTCTCCCTAAGCACTGAAACACAGAAGGGCTGTTACAGATGTTATGCATAATTAAAGAATAAAGCTAACCACCATTTATCAAACCAAGTTGGTTCTGTCTGTATCATTCACAAAATGAGATTGCTTCACCTAACACAATTATTTTCAACCTTGTTTATATCTTAGAATCACCTGCAAAAGTTAAGACAATGTCTCGGAAAAAAATGTAAATGAATAAATAGAAACTTCTTGAATGATCTTATTACATGCTCAGAGTTTAAAAACACTTGTTGAATAAAAAGGAACTAGAGTTAGACAAATAACCAAGTAAATTAGTATCTAACAGCCTAAATATCTATTAGTGTGATTAAGCCACACATAGCTGGGACCCCTTGCTTCCTAGAATTTGTGGCTTTGTTTAAAGAATCAATTGATTTTTTTTCCCAGGTACAATGAAGTCTATCTGGCTATATTTTCTCCTACCTTTTTATAACTTAATGAATGAATACATACTTGACTTTCTTTAAATAAGCATCTCCTTTATCTATCTATCTATCTATCTATATATATATATCTTTTTAAATTTAAAGATAGTGTGTTTTCTCAATGGTTTTTGTAATATCACATTATTCCTAGATACAAAATCACTCTTCTTAAGATTTTATTTTAATGGGGATAAAAAGGATAAACCAAATCATCTGTATAAATGAGGTAAAATTATATTTTTAATTCTAAAATATTTGAAGAAATTTCTACCCCTTCTTTTCTGCTACTACAGAATAGCTAAAATCGTTTGCAATCAACTCATTCCCCAAAAAAGCCCAATGTCAACAGTTCTTTGCTCTGCATACCTTACTGCTGTGGATGAAATTCTTCCACAAAATTATTTAATATTTAGTGAATACATTTGTTCTTCCTCAGAGTATGAAATTCAGTGAATACCAACAAGGAAACAGCTAAAATAATACAAGGAGAGAAGTGTTTTGACAGGAATAAACCCCTAATGCTTCTGGTGCTGTAGGTCTGAATGGTGCCTGGGAGTTAGTTGAGGTGCTCTGAACTACGTCCTATGAACAGGAGGGAAATGATCATAATAGGAGTTTAAGGAGGAGCTTTCTAATGAGTTAGCCTATATGAGTTATTATAATATGCAATAATTTTTCATAAAAGGCTTTCAACTTAGAGAAAATGAACAGCACTGAACAGCCACAGGTCAGAAAGTAGCTTGGATTGTTCTAACTTCACAGTTCAGAAATTCAAGGAGGAAGCTCTAGCTTCATTCTGCTTGAAATGACCATTATAATTTTGATTATTAGATATATAGATGATATTGAAGAGGGCTAGGAATAGGGGAATATTTTCCTTCCTAGTCCCACCACATTAAAACAGCCCAATGGAGCCTTGGTTGGTCTAAATAGTATAAATCTGGAAGTAACCTCCACAGAATTGGCTAGGGCTGCTTACCTCGCTAATCTAATAATCATATTCTAAGTGGGATGGTGGACTTCTGTCCTGCCTATGGTCCTCTCTCCTGTGACTGGTCTGTGTCTGAACCTGTTGGGCATCAGGCTCCAGTCCATCACAGGGACCTCTCTTTTTCTCATATATTCTTATCATAAACCATAATGACTACTGATAACTTGTAAATAGAGTTTGGCCCACAGGTGTTTAATTTCTACATGCACATATTTCCTGTGTCTCTTCTATCCTAGAAACTTTGGGAGTAAGGTAATGAGAAGTGAAATAATATACCACATTTCCAAAAATATATGCATTTATATTGAGTTGCAACAAAATGTTTACGATTAAAATAAAATAATGATCGTCAAACAGATACATCTTGTAAATAATTATTAATTCTTATAATTCATCTCTTAAAAAACTGATTTTTTTATTGTGGAAAGTAATGAGATCTGTTACTTAATTTTTACACATATATTAAGAATAAATTATATTATCCCGGCTGATTATATTTTGACAGCTTCAAAAATATATGACAGAACACTGGAAATAAACTCTGAGGGTAATTGAAGACTCACAACTGCAAGTTTGAACATTAAGCTCTTAGGAGTTGAAAGAACTTATATCCATAAGTCATAAAAAATTAAAGGTCTTATCATTTAAATACTGAACAGCTACAATTTAACTGGCACAAAGGCCAACTGGCAAAATAAAACCAATGGCAAATACTGCTTAGTGTTTACAAAAATCTAGAGAAAACGAGTTATGAAGGATAAAAATGAAAATATTTGTATAAAATTTCTATCTTTGTGAAATATATATATTTTTGTCCTCTGTGTTATTAAAATCTGGCTGCATTTGCTGGCAGTGACTGAAAGTGCTGCCACCCCAGCCCCCTACAGCTGAGGATTATGAAGTCATATTCAGTAAAAATCAATTTTAAATTTATAGGTATTTCCCAATAGTGCAGAATTAATCTTCTCTTTGTGTTTTAGAGAACTAAATTAGCAGCCCATTCTATTTTTTGATAGGAAATACACCTTCTATTTTGACTGGTAAGCTAAGAATTAGGAGTTTATTTGCCAACAGAAAGAGGGAAGTGCAGAGACACAAAAGGACTAAATGTCCCATTCTCCTAAAATGCAGAACACATAACTGTGAATGTAAGAAATGGGCAGAAAGTCAAAATCCACAATTCACAAAACAGAATGCTCTAAAATGAGAATGGGGGCTGCAGACAGGGTGTGAGAACTGCTTTCAAAACTATTCATTAAATTGATCAAAGCTAGTTGTCTAAAGCATTACTCATGAGGATATGCTGGATGCTTCAAAAGGAACTAGTGATTTCATCTATCTGTCTCATTATTCTTCACAATAGAATCCGCTGCATAACCTAATATGTCCACATTAACATTTTAATTATGTAATTGTGATGATATTTGCAAAGAGCACCCATGTCAGAATGAAGGAATATCAAGCTGCTAAGTAGCTTGACCTTTTGGTCTGGTCTGGCTTTGTGGCTGAAAGTGTATGTGGCTCCGATAGCGTCTCATGCAGAATAATGACAAAATAATCATTGGGGCATGCCACCGCAAACTGTAGGGAGTTAATCATGACCATTAATCTCCACCACATTCTTCTATTACTTTAGGACTAGAGCACTGACAGAAAGATATTTCATTTTGTTTATTCAATATAAATGAATCTTAAATCAGCTTCTCATCTTCTTGATGGTCTTGGAGAAGAAAAAATATTGCATGTTAGCTAATTTGAAGGTGCATATTGTGTGCAATTGATAATCACTGCTATTGTGAAATATTGGACTTTTGAATTGCGGTGACCTCAATTTCAGACTCAGTGGATATGCATTCAAATAGCCAACTTCTTTCTCTCCTTTTTTTTTTTTCAAGACACAGTCTTGCTCTGCTGCCCAGGCTAGAGTGCACTGGTACAATCTCAGCTCACTGCAACCTCCACCTTCCAAGTTCACGCGATTCTCCTGCCTCATCCTCCCAAGTAGCTGGGATTACATGCACCTGCCAGCAAATTCCACTAATTTTTCTATTTTTAGTAGAGACAGGGTTTCACCATGTTGGCCTGGCTGGTCTCCCACTCCTGACCTCAAGTAATCTGCCCGCTTCAGCCTCCAAAAGTGCTGGTATTACAGGTGTGAGTCCACTCCTGGTGTCAACTTCTTATAATAAGTGTCCTATGACATAGAGACAGGAAAGCAAATTCATGGGAAATAAACTTTCTTCTTACCTATTTGCATTTGAAATAAATCATTGTCTGAAAGAAACTAAAGAAGAAATATTTTCCTTTAATTGGAATTGTATGGCTTCCCTTCTAGTAATGTGTCAGCCACCAGATGACTGGTTATACTTATGTGGAATTCATGTTAGCTCTCAGTAGTTAAAATGCCATTGATAATGTTTCTGGCAGAGTCAAAAAAAAAGGCTTTATATGATGAAACTAGGAATCAGAAGACCTTGTGAAAATATATACTCACAATATACAAACAGTAAGAAATAGGTTGTTATATTTGAAGGTAATGGAAGTTGATGGTTAGGGCTTTTTGAACATTTGAGAAAGAGGTAGAAGTACATTTTTTAAAAGTCCAGAAAAGAGAGTGAGTCTGTTAGTATCTAAATTAAATATTTATGTTAGGTAAGATAGTTTTAAACAACTATGTAGTACATATTATATGCCATTTCATCTCTACCACCACTATATACACACGGACACACACACACTCACTTGCTAGAAAATAATAAACACAATCATGAATCAAATTACTATGGAAGGAAGACCGAGTTTAATTTGAAAATCTTTATATTGGAGATCTAACTCTTATAACCTGCGTGCATTCAAACAAGTTATTCAACCTAGCTAAGCTGTAGTTTACTCAACTCAAATGTGGAAGTACTGAACTATTTTAATGTCTCAACTGTCCAATATATATTTCTTTATTAATCTTAATAACTTATCTAACAGTTTTATGGCTAAATTGTACTGTCTGAACTAGTTAATGGTAATGCCTGCATAGTGTAAAAATTTGAATAAAGCTTTGTGGCCTCAGTTGTTTTGAATATATTATGTAGTGGACTTCTTAGAGAGGCTAAAAATGCCTTAATGTTTCTCTTCCAAGAAAGAAGAGAGACTTGTGTCTTCTAGCAATATGAACATTTCAGCCATGTTGTACTTACCCTATAGCTTTTCCTAATTGAAAATAATAATATAAAACAGACTTATCAAATTCCAGGTAGTACTAAATTTCTTTTTTTATAAGACAGAAATGAGTTGCAGAATAATCTTAAAGAACTTGGAAATCATAACCATATGTAAACACAAAGTGAAAAGGAGCTATTGTGATAATTACAACAATGAAAACAATAATGATAACTACTTATGATGAACCAGACAATTTTATGTATGTGTGTGTGTGTGTGTCTATATATGATGTCATAAAATTCTGTGATAGCCAAACACGTTTGACACTTTTGCCCAAATATAGTGACCCCATTTTGAAGTGATACAATGTTTTTGAGTGACTATAAAGAAGGGTAGAAATGCCTGAAAGCAATGACATACTGGGAGCACACCTAAATGTTGTCATCGGGAACACAGCATCAGATGTCAACTACGAATATTTAGGATCACCAGTAAGAATCAATTCCCGGGTTGCTTCTAGCAGAAACTAGATTATCAATTATTTGCCAAAACTTTAGGGCTACATTCCTTCTGAGAATAACTTCCATATTGGGGCTGATGACCTTTATCAAATGCATGCCAATAAAAGCAGTTGCTGTAGAATCTACCACTTGACCGTCTGAGTATATTGGCCACTGGAGGCTCCTTAGGGAGACTTGTCAATCAGTAAAGATACTAGTGGTGATTGAGGAAGTTCTATTCTCCCACTCTTGATTTCACATTATGGCCATTTGGAGTATGGCTATGTCCTATTTGGTAATTGTAACATTATAATCTATTGGATTAAGTATCATCCTCCTGAAAGAAGTACAAAAGCAGAATGAACATCTATTTGAAGTCAGAATAAAGTAGAAAACTTTATTACATATTACATATTTCAACAGTAATATGAAAGTAATAAAATTATTGTGGCTGTGAGTTTCATTTGGGACTAAAGAGCTTTTGGTCTTCCTCTTAAAAATGTCTCTGCCTGCTTTGAAAGCCTTTCTGTTTGTTTCAGACAGTCTACAATAATTTTACGGTAAATGCTTTAGACATTAAATTATGTTATTAAAACTATCAAAGATCTGTTAGTAAAACAAATTATTGGATAAAATAAGAGTGGCAGGAAATGACAAGATAAATGATAGTCTTTAAATGTATTTAAAATGTTTCTCTTTATACAATGAAATTGAGGAAACTTACAAAAATGCACACAAAATTACTTTTAAAATAACTAAAAATCTAGATAACATAATAAAAATAAACAGAATGAAGCAAATTACAATGCATATAACCCACACAGGTGCTGTAATATGGCTCTAATTGGAAGGGAGGTATTGAGTTAATCAAGATAAAAATGAAACTATTACTTGTCTCTTCAATATTCTGGAAAATCTGTCTCTCTAAATAAAGTAAGTAATATGCCACAAATGAACCAAGAAATTTAAGCAGCACCTCCTTGGAGTAACATTTAAAGGGAAATAAGCCAGTGAGAAGGAATGTTTTTCCATCCCAAAATGACATCATTATAAAGAAACCAGCAGGGTGCTGCTATACTGCACCGTATAGGAGAATCAGAATCATGTGAGAAGTACTTGTGTGGAGTGATTAAGTACGGAGTCAATATTTTAGTTTCAACTCCAAGGTTTAACACTCATTAGCTTTACATCCCTGACCAGGTTATCGAATATATCGAAGTTCAGGGTTTTTTTGGTTGTTGTTTGTTTTTTAAGACAGAGGCTCACTCTATCACCCAGGCTGGAGTGCAGCGGCAGAATCTTGGGTCACTGCAATCTCTGCCTCCCAGATTCAAGCGATTATCCTCCCTCAGCCTCTGGAGTAGCTGGGACTATGGGCATGTGTCACCACTCCCAGCTAATTTTTGTATTTTTAGTAGAGACAGGGTTTCACCATGTTGACCATCAAAGTTCAGTTTTTACACAGTATCTATTGCACTGGTGGTGCTAAAGACTTTAGGAAATGCTAAGTAAATAGTAAGTGTTAAATAACATCAATTACTATTATTGTCAGTAGAAAGAGGAGGAGGGATAAACAGTAACTGCTAACTAAATAGCAATTATTATTATTATTAGACGGGCTACAGGAAGAAATTGGAAAGGTAATTATAAAATATCCTCATTCTGGTCTTGTGGGAGGGGTTTCTATTAGCGTTATAGTATATACATACTTAGCATTGTGTGTGTGCGTGTGTGTGTGTACACACACAATGTATATATGTGTGTATACATATTGTGTGTATGTATATATATACTATATATGTATATGGACATACATACATATATAGACACATGCTAAAAATAATTATAGTTGCATTTCTATATCAATATTTAATCCAAATAGATTTCAACTTTACATGTGTTTTAGGGTAAGAGGACAACTTTATTATTTTCCATATAAAGGACACTTTTCTCTGCATCATTTTACAAAATAATGCATTCTTTCCTCATTGATTTACAGCACCTCCCCTATTATATTCTAATTCAATATTTTTGTGGCTGTGGTTCAGAGTCCTGTCCATAGATTAATTTATACACTATTTTATCAACTCTATAATATTTTATTAGCATTAACTTATAGTGTATTTTAATAACTGTAAAGAAAGTCTACAGTTTTTATTCCTATTATTTTAAACAAATTTTACAATCCAATATTTACAATACATTCCATTGAAACTCTTTTGGCAAACAGTTACTTTCTCAAAGATAATTTGATATTTTGACTGGCCTTTCATTGCTAAATAAGGCATGAAAATCAAGAGTGTTTTGCCAGCAAACCTTTTTTAATTGTTTTAATCAATGACTTAACCTCTTGATAATTTAAAATAATTGTACAAAATATGGTACAATTTATTTTAGGAATAATTATATATCATATTGTGAAATAGATAGTTAAATGGGCATCAAAACCAAGTTACACTGCTATTTAATAATTACATATCAGAGTAGCAGGTAAAATAAATGATTAAAAATTTATCTTTTATTTCACCTTATTGTTAGCTTAAATTTTATATTTTTTCTATTGTTTCCTCATAATTCTAACAGCAGTTTCTAAATTCTAAGTCATTGTTGTTTTATATCAGTCATGTGGCAATATTTATACTGATGAAAACATATTTTGTGCTAAGCTATAAATTATTTTAGCATACACATTTTAGTGTTTTTTAATTATTTATTTTATTTTGTCACTCCTTCTCCTCAGTCATGGATTTAAAGCTGCTGATTTGGAATTTTTTTATGCCTTTGGCATGGTATATTTCTGAGTTTAGCCAGAATAGAAAGATTTTATATTGCTTTTAAATAAAACAGCAGTTGTATAAAGCTGTCTGGAGATGTCAGATTAATATTTTATCCTCAGTACAGCTCCTATTTCATATGATTTTCTCTTTCTCACTACTAAATATGTGCAAAGGTATACTTAAATGAAGACGTATTTAAAATAAAATATCTTCCAGCAACTTTACTCTCTGATTACTTTGATCTTTCTACTCTTAAAAATTAAATAACTAAATTCAGCTCATTGTGGATAGGCCAATACAATTGTACACTTAAATATTTGCCATGCTTCTATGTGTATTCTGACTGAACAAATAGAAAAGGTAGAAGGTAGAAACATTGTATCAGAATTTTTGTGAGGAAACTATTTTTGAAATGTGAAAGCCAAATTTAATTTGATTTTACTATTTTCTGTAAATCTTCAAGGGATATAGAACACATATTGTTCTTTCAACTGTCTGAGTAATGAGTTGTTGAATCTTCCAGCAAATGTCCATTAATATCTGATTCTGAATGATCAAGATTATGTACAAAACTTTTTGGTACACAGGTGATTAGGTTTATTGCTAAATCTATTTCTCTCTTTGACCAAATTTGATTGAGGCCAAACATATTACAAACAGAGAAATTTACAGAATTTAAACAGACACTACAATGTGGAGAAGTATTCACAAGCGTACCTCACAGATGGGGAAGATTGAAGGTGGGTGAAAAGAGGAAGCTAGAACTCAAATGCAAATCAAGTCATGGGTTAAAAAAAAACATACACATACACATGTGTATTTTTTTTGTTTCTACCCTGTGATCATGCTGCAAATTTTCCAAACCTTTATGCTCTTCTTCCCTTTTAAACATAAGTTCAATTTCAAACCATGTCTTTGTGAATGCATATAACTGAACACTTTCACATTCAGCCAGGTCATATCCTGTATACTTTGCTGCTTCTATATGTGTACATATGTATGTATGTGCATAATATATAAAGAATGCACACACATATGTATGTATACATATTGTATTAGTCTGTTATCACACCACTATAAAGATACTACCTGAGACTGGGCAATTTATAAAGAAAGGATGTTAATTGACTCATAGTTCAGCATGGCTGGAGAGACCTCAGCAACTAACATCCATGGAGGAATGTGAAGAGGAAGCAAGGCACATCTTACATGGTATAGGAGAAAGAGAGAGAGAGAGAAAGTGCCACACTTTTAAAACCATTAGCTCTCATGATAATTCACTCAGTTTCATGAGAATAGCATGGGATAAACACTCCTGTGATCCAATCACCTCCCACCAAGTCCTTCCCTTGACTTGTGGGGATTACAATTCAAGACGAAATTTGCGTAAGGACACAGAGACAAACATATCATTACTCTCCTGGTCCCTCCCAATTCTCACGCCCTTTTCACATTTCAAAGCTAATCATGCCTTCCCAACAGTCCCTAAAAGACTTAATTAATTCCAGCATTAACTCAAAGATTCAAGTTCAAAATTTCATCTGAGTCAAGGCAAGTTCCTTTTGCATATGAGCCTGTTAAGTCAAAAACAAACCAATTACTTCCAAGATACAATGTGGGTAAAGGCATTGGGTAAATGCTCCTCTTCCAAGTGGCAGAAATTGGCCAGAACTAAGAGGCCGCTGGGCCCATGCAAGTCTGAAACCTGGCCAAGCAGCCATTAAATCATAAAGCTCAAAATAATATCCTTTGATTCCTTGTCTCACATGTAGGGTGTGCTGATGGAAGGAGTGAGCTCCTAAGGCCTTTGGCAGCTATGTCCCTGTAACTAGGCAGGTTATAACCTCTGCTGCTGCTTCAAGAGCTAGCATTGGGTACCTGTGGATTTCCAGGTGCATGGTGCAAGATGTCATTGGATATACATTTCTTGAGGATGGTGATGATCTTCCCACAGCTCTACTAGGAAGTTCCCCAGTGGGGAATCTGTGTGGGGGCTCCAACCCCCCATTTCCCCTCTGCATTGCCCCAGCAGAGGTTCTCCAAGAGGGCTCTGCCCCTGCAAAGACTTCTGCCTAGACACCCAGGCATTTCCTTATATCCTCTGAAATCTAGGCTGAGGTTCCCAAAGCCCAACCCATGTCTCTGCAAACCTGCAAGCCCAACACCACATGGAAGCTGCCAGGGTTGGGTCTGAAGCAATAGACCGAGCTATCCTCGGATGCTTTTAAGTCACAGCTGGAGCTACAGTAGCTGAGATGCAGTGCACTAAGTTCTGAGGCTGCACAGAGCAGTGGAATTCTGGGCATGGCCCATAAAACCATTTTTCCCTCCAGACCTCCAGGACTGTGATGGCTGCTGCCAAGATCTCTGACATGCCCTGGAGATATTCCCCATTGTGTTGGCTATTAACATTCAGCTCCTGGTTACTTAAACAAATGTCTGCAGCTGGCTTGAATTCTTTTCCATAAAATGGGTTTGTCCTTTCTACCATGATCATGCCGCAAATTTTTGAAACTTTTATGCTCTGCTTCCCTTTTAAACATAAGTTCCAATTTCAAGTCATCTCTTTCTGAACACATATAACTGAACATTTTCACAATCAGCCAGGTCATATCTTGAATGCTTTTTTTGCTTAGAAATGTCTTCCATGGGGAGAGGAAGATGGCGCTCTAGAAGCAACTCACCACTGCAGCTCTCAGTCAAGATGCTGAGGGTAAGCAAACACCGCATTTTCAGACGGATCCTTATAGCCCACAGAGCAGGGGAAAGCCCAGGTGTAAAAGGCACGCAGGACTCAAGCGCAGCGCTCTCCGCTGGCGCAGCCAGGCAGCCAGTGCCACCACAGCAGCTGGCGCACAAAACACACGGGTCTGGGCACCCTGTTAAACCAACAATTTGAGACTTGGGAGGGCAGATTGCTATGTTCATCTGACTAAACGGGTTTTGGACGGTGAACTAGACCAGGAGATTTCTGGGAGGTGAACTGTGAACCAGTGCAGCGGGTGGCTGCACTGGAAATCACACAGATCCCGGTGCCCTTTCGGCCAGCGACTGAGGCACCTGGGAGAGAGTCAACCCTACAACTTAAAAAGAAAAAAAAAGCAAAAGGCTCAGAGGCAGGGAGCCAAGTGATCAGGCTCGACGGGTCCCACCCCAACACGGACAAGCAATAAGTCGATTCAGAGTGCCGGGGGTT
>CM052649.1:19843897-19859934 GCA_028533165.1 Leontopithecus rosalia
AAAAAAAAAAAAAAGAAATGTCTTCCACTAGATATATTATCTCTCTCAAGTTCAAAGTTCAGTAGATCTCTCGGGTGGGGGCAAAATGCTCTTTGTATAGCATGAGTCACTTTTACTCTGGTTCCTAATAAGGTCCTCATCTGCATCTGAGACCACCTCAGCCTGGACTTTGTTTTCCATATCACTACAAGCATTTTGGCCAAAAACATTCAACAAGTCTCTAGGAAGTTCCAAACCTTTCCTCATCTTCCTGTCTTCTTCAGAGCCATCCAAACTATTGCAACTCTGCCTGTTACCCAGTTCCAAAGCCATTTCCACATTTTCAGGTTATCTTTTATCAGGACAGCACTCTGCCACTACCAATTCTTAGTATTAGTCTGCTTTCATACTACTATAAAAAAATACCTGAGGCTAGTTAATATATAAAAAAAGGAAATTCAATTGACTCAAAGCTCTGCATGGCAGGGGGGCCTCAGCAAACTTACATTCATGGTGGAATGTCAAAGGGAAGTAAAGCATGTCTTACGTGGTGTCAAGAGACAGTGAGAGAAGAAAAGTGCCATATTTTTGAAACCATCAGTTCTCATAACTCACTATCACAAGAACAACATGGGAGAAACCACTCCCATGACCCTATCATCTCCCACCACATCCTTCCCTGGACATGCGAGGATTATAATTTGGATAGGGACACAGAGCCAAACCATATCTCTCTCTCTCTCTCTCTCTCTCTCTCTCTCACACACACACACACACACACACACACACAAATACACATACACACACAGTACAAGATTGAGATTTGCCACAGGTCTTTGAACCAAGCATACTGAAAAAACTATTTTAAACCTCCCTTCTTGCAAATACAATATTTTGCTATTGGGGAAATAGAAATTCATAAAACACTAGAAGGAACGTGACAGTCAATGATGGCTCGGTGTTATAACATTTGCTTGTTTTTGATGGAAGATGGAGTCTCCGGTATTCCTACACAGGCTCTCTATCAAAACACACAGATGATTCCACTGGAAACAAACAAATAAACAAACAAAAAAAACAGAGAAAAAATTTACCAAAGGTGAAAAAAATCACCATGCTTTAAAATTGCATTTATTTAAGGAATACAAATTTATATTTACTGATTTAATTTCTGTTAGAAAATGAGATTTAAAATAACTGCTAAGGAGAAAACAATGATATACAAAATGACAAGCAATATAGACTAGAATGTTGAAAACAAAACTGAAACCCAAGATATTAAAATAATCAAACTCTATGTAAAAAGATTCACTGTCAACTATGAAACTGTTTTAAATTTTGATAGCATTGTTAGGCTGATATTAATTAACATGTTTGCTTTAAGTAATGAGAAGACACTTTGGGCAAATTTTTCAGGTAAAAGATGATAGGCCGGGCACGGTGGCTCAAGCCTGTAATCCCAGCACTTTGGGAGGCCAAGGCGGGTGGATCACGAGGCCAAGAGATCGAGACCATCCTGGTCAACATGGTGAAACCCCGTATCTACTAAAGATACAAAAAATTAGCTGGGCACAGTGGCGCGTGCCTGTAATCCCAGCTACTCAGGAGGCTGAGGCAGGAGAATTGCCTGAACCCAGGAGGCGGAGGTTGCAGTGAGCCGAGATCGCGCCATTGCACTCCAGCCTGGGTAACAAGAGTGAAACTCCGTTTCAAAAAAAAAAAAAAAAAAGATGATAATGCCTGCTACAAAGATTCACTAAACTTACTCCTAGCTGAATAGGAAGACTGATGCAGAGTCAGGAAGATTTCAGTGTGTAAACTCATGTTTAGTTTACTCAGTTAATTAACATTTTTGATCATAGAATCCCAGATGCTTTTATTAGTGCCTATATTCAATTTCATCTCTTTTAATGGATCTAAAATATAAAATAAGAAAAAAAACTGTCATTTTGAAATATAGGTAATAAATTTTATACATATCTGAACATGTTGATATTGCAAAATAGATTTATGTTCAGTAAGTAGAAAGCATGTAATGCAAACTTAATGCATGTTTTAAGACTAAAAAGGAAGCAGAAAGAATCTTTATACAATATAGGACCATTAGTTTTTCCTTTTAAATTAGGTCACCAACTAATGATCTATATTACTATATTAACTACTTTTCTGATAATAGCCAGCTTAGTGTGAAAGATAGTTATATTAAAATAGTTTTATAATATAAATGTTAAAAAATATTTTAAAGACAGGTATATTGGACATGTCAAAAAAGGTCATCGACATAGTCATTACTCATCTTTCCAAAGTAATTTTATATATTCAAGATAAGCCTGTAAGTTACAATACTGACATTTTATTGTGTGTGTATATGTGTTCTTAAAATATGTTCCTGGATACTTATTAAGGAAGGAAATGCCCGTATGGATTGACAGGTATAGAGAATATGTTGTGTATGTTTGTGTGTGTGTGTGTGTACATATATGTTGTGTGTATTCACACATACACACACAAATATGTTTATATTTTAAGGCAAAACAATCAACAGTAAACTTAAATTATCTGTTGGTTTATCTTCTTCTTTTAACAAAGCTCATCTCACAAATATAAATTGTTCTTTCTCCATTTGCCATAAAAAGCATAACTGGTGCTTTTACAGTGAATCTAGAATCAAATAAGGGAAAAAACAAGTAATAATCCTGTTTATGACTGAGGAATGCTGAAGTAGGTTTAACAAATCTGCCTTCTACACAACTGCTGCCAAACTTTGTCATTTGAAACTGTGATGCAGTCATTGTTCTACCCAATCCTTATTTTTGTTCCACTTTGCTTCAATCCAGGCAAGGTACACACAGGTAGCTAGGGGTAATGAAGTCCAGTGTTTTTATCTTGCAAATTTTAAGTGTACTGGTGAAAGAGAGAAATGTGCAAATACAATGTGTTTGATTCACAGTGGTGTAGGATTGAATATGATGGTAGGGTGATAATCCATTCACCGTCGGAGAGTTTAGGCAAAATTTATCAAAGAAATAGACTCTATACTGAGACCTAGTGGTCAAATGTAAAGAGAAGATATCTTATGCTGCCTGTAATAATGATGGCAATTTGAACAAAAAGTAACCTCAGGCCAAAGAAACAGTTTATATAAAATATTTATAGTGATTCTCAAATATAGATTCATAACTTTCCCTGAATATAGTTTGTGTAGGTTCACTTTGAAATATGACAAAGAAATTATTTCATAAACTTTTATATGTGCTTTTATAAATATTTATGTTTGCATAATGTTTTCAGTTTTAAATTTTATTCTTTCATATTTACACATACTACATACACACACACTTCTTATTCAGTAAAATACAGTTTGCAAGATTAGGTGTCTATGTGCTTTCTAATTTTTGTTTATTTTCCAGGTAATGGGTTCAAAATATCTACCAGCTATTGCTCTAGGAGGACTGCAAAGACTTCAATATGTGTGGAACACCAAGAGATACTCTTAGAAAAATTTACTACAGTTGGTTATAGAGGAAACCACAGTCCAAGTAACAAAGAATATTGTATTTAAAATTAAGCAGTTTGGATGTTATCTTGAGCCTATAGGGAAATAATACAGAAAACAATTTTTAAGCAAGAAAGTGAAAAGATTAACTCTCTTCTTTGAAGTATTATTTCACTACTGAGTAAAGAAGTCAGGGTCATGAGGCAAGATTGAATTAGACATGAAAAATACTGACATGAACTGCTATAGTAATTCAGGAGACAGCTGAGGTTGTTTAAATCCAAAGCAGTAGCAATGGGGATAGAGAACTCTAGCAGTCTAGTAGGATCAATGGGGACATATAAAAATGTGCAAATTTATTCCACTGCAGCATATTTAACATGTGATAAACTTCTTTTCAAAGAAAATTCATTACATAAAATATTTTTCAGCATATGCAGGAGATGACATAAAAATGTCAATGACCTCTCTGAGTGGGTCTTCAATATTGAAATTTTCTGATGTATCTAAAAATCTTTGATATGTATACTCTGTACATCTATTTAAAGTGCACATTTAGAATCTATTGACAAACTCATATATTTGGAAAACAAAAACTCTCTCATATAAGGTAGCGTGTTCATTCTTGAGATTTTTCCTACTTGTCACATTTAAAGACTGAATACTACATATTATTGAGTGTGAAAGGACCTGGCTATTGCTGATATGCATTCAAAAGATAATGGGAAACTGCTACATTATTCCAATATGAATAAAACCAATAACAGGCATATTTTAGAAACTGTTAATGCATGCTAATATTATACTGAAAATATAACTTAATGAACAAGAGTCCTACCAGGTTTGAAGAAGCAGTTAAGAAACAGAATTATGACTTTAAAACCAGTTTACAGCTTGGAGAGCAATCTATAGAATTTTAATAATACAAGGACCTAGAGGTTAAAAATAATAAATGAAAGTTCAAGATTTTTTAAAGTAATAATATAGCCAACAGAACTTTTCTTCTCTAAATCTGAATTTTAATTTTGATTCAATCAATAATTCTTGGTAACACTAATGTTGTCTATCAAAGAAACATCTAGGGAGCATAAGGGTGCCACATTCTCAGAGAGTAGAGTTTTAACAGAATCTGTTAAAACAGAATCTGCCCAAATAAGAAATACAATAATAATTTGGTTTATATTTAATAAAAGTACAGACCTTTGACCACTTGGAGCTCATCTGCTTTGCATACTGTTTTAGTCCATTTGTGTTGCTATGAAGAAATTCCTAGGTTGGGTAATTTATAAAGAAAAGAGGTTTATTTTGGCTTATGCTTCTGAAGGATATGCAAACATGGTGCCAGCATCTGCTTCTGATGAAAGCCTCAGGAAACTTCCAATCATGGAAGAAGTCAAAGCAGGTGCTGTTGTATCACATGGCTAGAGAGGCAGCAAGAGAATGAGAAGGTGGGAGGAGGCGCCAGTTTCCTTTTAAACAACCAGCTCTTCCGTGAACTAGTAACACAGTGAGAACTCATCAGCAAGGAATGGTGCTGAGCCATTCATGAGGGACCCTCCACCTCGATCTAACACCTCCCACAAAGCCCCAGCTTCAACAGCAGGGTTCAACTTTCAACATGGAATTTGGAGGAGACAAACCTCCAAACTACATCAACGAGGAAGACAGGAGAAAACAAAAGAAGGCGAAGGAGAAATTCACAATATGAAGAAACTAGACCTGCCATTGCTGGGTTTGCACATAAGGAAGGGGACCATGCAGAAGACATGCAGGAAGCCCCTAGAAGATGAGAACTGCCCTCAGCTGACAGACAGAAAAGAGCCTGATCTCCAGGTCTGCAACTGCAAGGAACTGAATTCTAACAAAAACCTGAATGTGCAAAGAACCAAGACCCTACAGAAATAAATGCAGCCTAAATACTTCTTGATTTTGGTCCAGTGACATCCATGCTGGAATTATGAGATAATAATCTTAAGTTTTAAGACCCAAAGTTTCCAGCAATTTATTATACCAGCAATTGAAACTAACAGATTTCTCAATAAAAATGTGCTAAAAGAATAAATAGATGAATAAAAGAAACATCAGGAGTAAATGTAAATCTCTGATATTAAATTTTGGCTATAACTATTATCTAAAAAGGGTATTTTATCTATGAGATAAATGTTATCTAAAATCTTATATTTAATGGGATCCTGGGTTTTTTTTCTTCTTATCCTTTAAAGACAAATCTTTAATTTTTCTTCACTTAAGAGATTTGAGTTAGAAGGAAGCTTCCTCAGAGGTGATCTTTGGTGTTTAATCAGCTCCTGAATTTTAGAGTGATATTAAAATCCTCTGACCAGGTTTTTACTTCCTCAAAGGGAACATCTGAAGTGTCTTCCTTCCAAATACCTTCTAGTCTTGCCAGGAAAAAAGATTAGTCTAATTATTCCAAGTTAACGTGTGACTATCCGTCCCTATTTTATGACACAAGCCCATTTGCTGTGTATGAAAAGAGAAGAGAGACACTTGCCTGGCTTGGTACACCAGCTATCTCTACAGCTGATCTGCCTACTCAACTAGAGTCTCTCTGAGTTAGTTATTACATTAAAAGGCTAATTATTATTTATTTCTCAGAATCCTACGCCTTGTACACATACAATGATATTCTAAGTTGCCAAAGTTGAGAATTTAAAGGAATCATAAATTTCTAATTGTTTTTATTTGCTAATTTGATCAGGCTTTGGTTGCTGTTGTTTTGTTATTGTTGTTGCTGATTTGAGATGGAGTATTGCTCTGTACCCAGGCTGGAGTGCAGTGGTGTAATCATCTAGGCTCACTGCAACCTCCCCATCCTGGGTTTAAGCAATTCTCCTGCCTCAGCCCCCCAAGAGCTGGGACTACAGGTGCTCAGCACCATTCCCAAGTAATTTTTGTGTGTGTGTATTTTTAGTAGAGACAGGGTTTTACTATCTTGGCCAAGATGGTCTTGGTCTCTTACCTTGTGATCTGCCTGCCTTGGCCTCCCAAAGTAGTGGTGGCAATACAGGCATGAGCCTGCGAGGTCAGGTGTTCTTTTTTTTTGTGGGGGATTCTGGGGGGATGTGTAGGTCTTAAGTCAGTGGAGTTAAATGAGAGTTCTTAGAATGTGTATTGTGGTTTCAAGGGACATCACACAATAGCAATAGCAGGCTTGTTTGTCAAAGATCTGAAAAAAATATACAAACACATAGACACCAGAAATGTGTGTATTTTTGGTTTCATTAAAAAAAAAAAACACTCAGGCACATTGGCTCATGCCGGTAATACCAGCACTTTGGGAGGCTGACTTTGGCAGATCGCTTGGGGTCAGGAGTTTGAAACCACCTGGCCGACATGGTAAAACCTCATCTCTACTAAAACTACAAAAATTGGCTGGTCATGGTGGTGGTCATCTGTTATCCCAGATACACGAATGGCCGAGTCAAGAGAATCTCTTGAACCCAGGAAGTGGAGTTTGCTGTGAGCTATGATGCGATTGCACTCCAGTTTGAGTGAGAGTATGAAACTCATTCACAAACACACTAACAAACAAACAAAAAACACTTAAACTTAATTTGTTGACTTGTTTCTTATATAACTATAATTTTATATTTAGGTTTCATAAATACTGAAAAAATAACAAATTACTGATCATCTCAAATATTGTCAGGGTTTGAAATACTTCAAAAAAAGTTATAAATTCAGATTAAAGAGATCCATAATTAACTAAGAAAAACATCTTTTGGTAAGATAATTATCTTATATTTTTATGGAAGAACTTTCTTTTTTCCTTTTTCTGTTTTTTTTTTTGAGACAGAGTTTCTCTCTTGTTGCCCAGGCTGTAGTGCAATGGCACCATCTCAGCTCACAGCAACTTCTGCCTCCCAGATTCAAGCAATTCTTTTGCCTCAGTATCCCAAGTAGTAGGGATTACAGGCATGCACCACCATGCCTGGCTGTTTTTGTATTTTTAGTAAAGATGGGGTTTCTCCATGTTGGTCAGGCTGGTCTCAAACTCCTGACCTCAGGTGATCTGCCCACCTAAGCCTCCGAAAGTGCTGAAATTATACGTATGAGCCATTGTGCCCAGCAGTGAAATTTCATTTTCTTCAAGAAAGAGCCTTCCCCTTAATAATAACTTAGAATATTTCTTTTACTTTTCCTTTTTTTTTTTGAAACAAAGACTTGCTCCATCACCCAGGCTGGAGTGTAGTTCTGTGATACTGGTTCGCTGCAACCTGTGTCTCACAGGTTAAAGCCATTCTCCTGCCTCAGCTTCCCAAGTAGCTGGGATAACATGTGTGGGCCACCATGCCTGGCTAATTTTTGAATTTTTAGTAGAGATGGGTTTTCACCATGTTGGCCAGACTGGTCTTGAACTCCTGATCTTGTGATCCACCTGCCTTGGCCTCCCAAAGTGCTGGGATTACAAGCATGAGCCACTGTGCCCAGCCTATTTTAGCATTTTTCTAACATTAAGATTCTTGTCCAGGTTTTCTAAAAATATGTTTTAATGTTAATATACTTCTATTTTAGAAATATGCTATCATATTTGCAGGAATTTATAAAACAGCTATCTTTAGTCTATGGGAAGATTCCAATTTATATGGTGATTTGAAAATATTCCTCAAAGTTAATCTGGGCATGTTTTATCTTTATTTAAAAGAATTATTTTAATATTTATTATTTTTGGTGCTACAGAGTCTTTCTTAACAAGGTTGCTACCATCAGCATAATTGTTGGTTGCATATGTTGACCGAGGTTAGCATTCTTTAGCGTTGTTACCAAATATCATTAGCAGGCTTCTGGCCTTGTAACTAAAACAAACTGTCCTTCAGCCAACAGATATGAAACAAACAACAACAAAACAGAAACAACACATTTATTGGGCTAATTATAGAATATCTGATTTAATTCCAAGAACATACCATAAAGATGAAAGCTCCCTATATAACAGATGAATCTTGGTAGAATACCACTTTAACCATGTTCCCAAGATGGACTACAGATTAGATGTCCCACATAACAACAGGCTACTCATTGCAGCTAGGAAGTCCTCTAGGAAACCAAAGTCGACTCTTGTTATTTTAGGGAAAAAATAATTAATTTCATTGCGGCCTTGAAGTTGCATATATCGTAAGACTGGGTCGGGTGCAGTAGCATCATAAGACTGGGTCGAGCGCAGTAGCTCATGCCTATAATCCCAGCACTTTGGGAGGCCAAGGTGGGCAGATCATGAGGTCAACAGATCAAGACCATCCTGGCCAACATGGTGAAATCCCATCTCTACTAAAAAATACAAAAATTAGCTGGGCATGGTGGCACGCGCCTGTAGTCCCAGCTACTCAGGAGGCTGAGACAGGAGAATTGCTTGAACCTGGGAAACAGAGGTTGCAGTCAGCTGAGATTCCACCACTGCAAGGCTCGGTTTCAAAAAGAAAAAAAAAAGACTGAACAACATTCTTCACCCACACTTAAAATGAAAAAAGTACTACTTTACCAATACTTTACTCAGTATCTGTCTCTAGACTACGAAAAAAATCTGGATCAGTTGTATTGTCTTTTACTCCTAAAGAGTGATTAAATTTTTAGTAAAGCTGTTGTTCTTATTTATAGATTTATTATTTAATAAGTTTTTGCAGTGCGGAATCTTACATACCAGTCACTGTGTTGGTACAATCTGAATGAATATTAGGACTGTACAAATTTTCAGCTCTTCAGGAATCTCAGTCCTCCTCGTTGCCCCCATCTTTTTTAATGTAATGTTTTACTATTTTCTCTTCTATTTCAGGGCATGGAAAGAAAAATTATGTAAAGTGCTAGATATCTAGTCAGTATTTTAGATGCTGTGAGTCAGACAGTTTTGGTCAGAACTACTCAATTTGGTTGTTGAAGCTCAAATGTGTGGCCGGGTTCCAATAAAGCTTGATTTATAAAAATAGGCTACAGGCCAGATTTGTCCCAAGGGCCATAATTTCCTTTCAGCATACAAACAAGGTCTAGTCTTTCACATATTAAAAGTCAATCTTTGTAAAGGTTAACCTTCTAGATAATCTACCTTATTTTTTATCTTCAGTTCTTATGAATGGAATTTTTACACGTTTTCTCTATTTCCTCACTTCTCACTGAATTCTTATATCATTGAAATCTTACTTTTGCCTTTATCACAACTTTGTAAAGCTTATCACTAAGGATAAATCTAATGACATATTTAGAAATTATCATATTTTATATCTTCATCAATGATTACACATTGGATCACTTTTTATTTTTTGCGTAACATCTTCCAAAGATAACAACAGTTTCTCTCACTTTATGAGCTGTCCAAGAACTTTGCCGCTGTCCCATCAAAAGTGGAATCTAACTCTTTTCACTTTAATCTGGATAGGCTTGTAACCAGTAGACACCTGCAGCAGTGACAGTGGATGACTTCTGAGGTTAGGTCATACAAGATAATATGAATCTTATGACTTGGAACACTTGCACCAGAACCTGGCATCACTAGATAAGCCACTCTACTGTTCTGAAGTGGTAAAGAAGCCCAAACTTGCTCATGTGAAGAGATTCACTGGAGAAGCTTGAGATTAAATGAAGAGACCCATTTGTGAGGGTATCTCTCAGCTGCTGCAGCTCCAGCCTTATGGAGCTGTGCATAAGTGCATCAGACATCTTTAGCCAAGTTATGGTCTGAATGTTAGTGCCTCCCCCAGAAATTTACATGTTACATTACATGTTGCCCTAACCTTCAGTGTTTTGGCATTTAGGAAATGAGATATTTGGGAGGTAATTAGGTTTAAAGACATAAAGATGGTGTTGTGTTGGGATTAGTTTCCTTAAAAGAAAAGGAAGAGAGACGAGAGCTCTTTATCCCCATAAACTCAAAAAGAACAAGTCATATGAGCGTGTGTGGAGAAGACAGTCATCTACCAGCCAGGAAGAGAGCCTTCTTCATGAATGGAATCTGCCAGCAGCTTAACCTTGAACTTCCCAGTCTCCAGAACTATGAGAAAAAATTGTCTGTTGTTTAAGTCACTCAGTCTATGGTATTTTGTTATAGTAGTCCAAGCTAAGACCAGCTGGAACCACCAAGACAAGCTTTCCTTAAATAACTGACACACAGACTCTTTAAGATGTCATGTAATGATAGTTACTGTTCTGAGCACTCAGATTGTGGACTGATTAGTTACAAAGCATTAAACAACTGAGACAGACTCTCAAATCACTCCTACCTTTTGTTTTTTAAACTTCAGGCCCTGATTACTTCAAATGTACCTCTGCTTTTCTAATATTCTTTGCCAATCTACTTTACTTTATTCTTTTTAAAAATTCCCAGAGGTCTTTTGCATTCACATTTACATTCCCCCACATACCTTGATTTCTATAATTCTCTAGACCAAATCCATTATCTTCACTGCTTTTCAAACTGTTCCTCCCTTCTTTGTAAATTCTGCATAGAGTACTAGCATTCATTCAATATTTAAAGCCAAAAATTACAGTCGACATAGCTCTTTGATTTCCTTTACATTACCACCACACATTGCTATAAGTCCCTCATTCCTTGTGATTTTCTAAATGCTTTTTCTACCATCAATTGTTCTACATATCACCCATAGAATATTGCATAGCTGAAGAAAAAGTCTGATTTTCTCACTTTCTGTGGAGGAATCATAAAAGTATTGCAAGAGCAATTAACATGCCTCATGCTGTCCTGACAGGCTTCAGGCTAAAATATGTGCAACCACCCATCAAAGTGCTCAGCAGATCTAAAAGGCCTCCCATTTAAAAAGACATCCTCTGCTTAGGAAGCAAATGTGTTAAAGGGACCACTGCAATATAGTTCATGCAAGATGTCCAGAGTCAATCACTTTGCAAAGAGGTCAAAGATACAGGTCAATCACTTTAAAAAGTTCAATTCTAGATACAAATCCCCAGCCAAATACTCACTCTTTTATTGAAGGCTGTTACATAAGACACATTTCTCATATTATGTAGACCAGTTCTCATCTCTTACTACTCTACCCTCAGATGCTCACTCCTGTGTGCTCCAGCAGCAGGCTCTTGCTTTACACAAACCTAGCATATGAGTCATCACTCAGCATTCAAGTCACCAGATATTTACAGACCTTTTTCCCATTAAATGTTGCCCCCCTTCAAAGCATTAGTGGATTATTTGCCTACTCCCTCCATCCAGCCCTTTGGTGACTATTTTTTTTAGCATAAAATTAGGACGGTGTTAAGTAAATGGTTTTCAAAGAATTAATCTATGAATGAAGGATTAATGTAGATTTGTGCTTATTTCTTTCTCTAAAAGGCCTGGAGATTTTGTTCTCTTAACTATGATGATTTCAAGTAATTGGTGACATTTTCTTATTATTCTTGTTTGGGACTATCATAAGAAGATATTACCTCATAATTCAGAGGGGTTGACATAAATAATATTCTTTGGGGATGGGACATCCTATTCCTAAAAGAAAATAACTATATTTCTTTGAAGCTTTAGAGGGTAAGTTTGTTCTTTGAAAGTCCCAAATTATAATATATAAAAGACAAAAGGGACAATTTCAGGAAATTACTAGTATGTATGTTTATATGACAGAAGGTAATAGGCACAAAATGAAAACTATTAATTAATAACTTTATGAGAAATATATTGTTTGCTTCACATATATAATTAGACATTTTATAGAGAATATCAAAATAGTACAGAGTTCAGGAGTATAAGGAAATCCAAAAGAATACTAGTTCAACCAATAATTGCATGGAGAGATTGGAGAAAAAACATAAAGAAAACAAGAATGCAAATTTATATGAATATGGTTACATGGAAACATGGTTTTCAGATGAAAATAGGAGAAAAATATTAAAAATTAAAAATCACAGAGGAAGAGATATTGATTAGTAACACATATGTGAGAGATAATCAGGGATTTTCATTGTCAATAAATTGCTTTGTAGCTACAAGGGATCTGTATATGTCTTCATTTGAAGTGCTGCACTTCAAAATAAGAAAACGCTACATCCCTTATCCTTCACTGAAAAAACTAAATATGGATTATTGTGTTTCATTCTGGCCATGATATTTTAATTCACCACAGGGGGCAGAAACATTTAAAGGCAAGTAATTAGGATTTTAAAGGTTCACATAAAGATGGTTCAAACAGATAAGAAAATCATGTTTGGAAACAGACATTTGATGCATGGACCTAGAGAAATTTCTATGACCAAGGAATATAAATTATAGAGACAAAGTGTTCAGCGTGGTATAATTAATTCTATAACATTCACACTTGTTTCATTCAGTTTTTATTAACTTGAGCTGTTCAAAGCAAAGGAAGTGAGACCAATCTATTGAAGATTTAGCATTTTCTATATTGTCATAATTTGACACTTGGGCATTTACAACACAGAATAGGAAAGAGTTTAAAAAATAATAACATGTACATACACACACGTACACACTGACAAGTGCCTCCTAAGGAAAGCATATCTCCTTATAGAGAAGGCATCTTGGCCTTCAGAAAGCCTTTGAGTATTATCCTGGAGATTGACAGGAGTATAAAAGAGATTAATATCTCCAGAATACCAAGTAAGAAGAACTTGGCATTTATTTAAATAGCTTAGGAAAGTGAGTGAAATACATAAATTACAGAGAAAGTAAGAAATAAGAAAAGCCTGAGAATTGGCATGAACCCAGGTACTGCATGCGATGAAGGGGCCAGAGTAAAATCTCTGGTGGTTTTGTAGTTGAAAACATAAACAGGAGCTACATGATGCTTAGTTTGTGGTGTTTGCATGATACATTCATCCCTTCAGTCTCTTCAAGTTTGGATTCAACCCTACTGTCTGCATAGAGTGACAGATGAGAATGCTGTCACATTTTTATTTTGTTTGTGGAAATATGGGAAGGAGTTACATAGTTCTCATGAAGAGGTAAAGTTTAGGTCCAGAATCATGCAATTCCTAAGAAAAAGACTTGAAGGCCAGTAAGACTTTATTTTATTGTACTTTATGTTCTGGCCTGTGCAGATCATACAGGATTGTTGCACACATACAAACATGGCAATGCGGTTTGCTGCCTCCATCCCCTCATCACCTATATCTGGCATTTCTCCTCATGTTATCACTTCCTAACCTCCCTAACCCTGCTATCCCTACCCTCACCCTCACCAACAGACCCCAGTGTGTGATGCTTCATTCCCTGTGTCCATGTGTTCTCATTAACACCCAACTATGAGTGAGAACATGCAGTGTTTGATTTGCTTTTCTTGTTTCAGTTAGCTGAGAATGACAGTTTCCAGATTCATCTATGTCCCTACAAAGGACATGAACTCATCGATTTTTATGGGTGCATAGTATTTCATGGTGTATATGTGCCACATTTTCCTTGTCTAGTCTATTATCCATGGGCATTTGGGTTGGTTCCAGGTCTTTACTATTGTAAACAGTGCTGCAGTGAACATACATGTGCATGTGTCTTTATAACAGATTGATGTACAATCGTTTGGATATATACCCAGTAATGGGATTGCTGGGTCAAATGAAATTTCTATTTCTAGGTCCTTGAGGAATCGCCACACTGTCTTCCACAATGCTTGAACTAATTTACACTCCCACCAACAGTGTAAAAGTGCCCCTATTTCTCCACATCCTCTCCAGCATCTGTTGTCTTCAGATATTTTAATGATCACCATTAAACTGAAAAGCCTTTTATATGAACTGATGCTTTTCCAGGGATTCAAAGAACACATGAAGAAGGCTGTGGGTTTCTCATTGCCTCAAATTTTTTAAAGTGGGTTGATTTTAAATAAAGCCAACTCTGATAGAGAAAAGAAAACTCCACTGTCACCTGTACGTACTGAACAAATACTTGTTGAGTGGATGAATCTCTGTAAAGCCAAAGCCATTGCTTAGGGGCAGACTCAATTAATTCCTACAAAGCGCTCAAGCATTTCTTCCTTCAGACTGGCCCAAAAGTGACTCATTATTATATTTTAGCACAAAAATATTTACCAATATAAATTTAATTAAAAAATTAAGATTTTCATGGCAAGTAGAATTTTCAAGGAGAAGAAATGCAAAATTCTGATTATAATATTCTTAACCCAAATTTAGAAGCTTACTTGGTAAACATCAGTTTCTCTCCTATCCGTGTGACGACACCTCCCTCCCCAGGGATAACATAAGCATTGAATCAAATGACTCATATAAGCAGTTAGTATGGTGTTATATCATCAGAACTCCAAATGTTAACTGGTGTAAATCAATAAGGAGTCTCATTCTTGCAATTTAAACATAAGCATAGCAAGTGGTTATTTAATCATACATTAATTTGAACTAGTATGCCACATAATGTAGCATTCATTTTAAACAATTCCAAAAGTACTAAATTTTCAGCAATTAAATACATGTAAAGGACATAGCTCATGGCACATAGTATGCTCTCAAAAAAGAACAGATGTTATTATAACTTTCTTGATATAAAAATTAGTAATGTCATTTTTAAATTACAATAATTTTTTTATTTTAAACTAATAGAAAAATATGTAGAAATGGGAATAATATTCAAGTTAATACTGAATTCAAACCAGATAATATTAAAAATCAAAAAATCACTGTCTAAGTGCCTATAAAGTCAAGGTTGAAAGGTTTTCTGCCTAGTTTGCTGTTTATGCACTAACATCTCTGTTAAACAACAAAAAAAGCATTTAAAAGTTTATTGCATGCCTTCTCCAAAGGTAGTAAAATTAATTAGAAAGATATGCAGGTTGCTGATTCATTTGATTATATGTTACAACCTAAAGTGCAAAATTTCCCTGCTAGGTCTGTTGCCTAAAGGAGTTTTGGTTGATTCATCACCTCTTCCACTCATAGGGTTGATCACTGCAAATGACTTTATTGACCCACGGTTTGGTTCAGCATCATATGCTCCAGTGAACCAAGCAATAAACAGCTGTTAAGTGCAGGTGAAAAGTCGTCATTGAAAATTCAAGAACTGAATCAGCATACTCTCTGCCATCAGGCCCCCAGGCTGTCACAGATTTCTGAATTTCTTATTTGACAGGGATGATTTTTAAAAGGACTTCAGTGTTGGCCTGTCTTGCTAGGTTGGGGAAACACTCTCACGCCAGTTAGAATGGCGATCATTAAAAAATCAGGAGACAACAGACGCTGGAGAGGATGTGGAGGAATAGGAACACTTTTACACTGCTGGTGGGGGTGTAAATTAGTTCAACCATTGTGGAAGACAGTGTGGCAATTCCTCAAGGACCTAGAAATAGAAATTCCATTTGACCCAAAAATCCCATTACTGGGTATATATCCAAAGGACTATAAATCATTTTACTATAAGAATACATGCACACGAATGTTCATTGCAGCACTGTTTACAATAGCAAAGACCTGGAACCAACCCAAATGCCTATCCATGATAGACTGGACTGGGAAAATGTGGCACATATACACCATGGAATATTATGCAGCAATCAAAAACGATGAGTTCGTGTCCTTTGTAGGGACATGGATGAATCTGGAGAACATCATTCTCAGCAAACTGACACAAGAA
>CM052649.1:19860034-19881932 GCA_028533165.1 Leontopithecus rosalia
GAGGGAAGGGAGCACTACACACTGGGGTCTACTGGGGGGAACAGGGGAGGGACAGTGGGGGGGCAGGAGCAGGGGAGGAATAGCCTGGGAAAGAACACCAAATGTGGGAGAAGGGGAAGAAGGCAGCAAAACACACTGCCATGTGTGTACCTATACAACTATCATGCATGTTCTGCACATGTACCCCAAAACCTAAAATGCAATTAAAAATAAAGAAAAATAAAAAAAAATAAAAGGACTTGCCCTAGAATACTATATCTTCCTATGATATCATGATTTTAAACAGTCATGGAGGGTGCTCTATTTTCAGAACCCAAATTCTAAATACCTAGATTGTTAGTCATAATTACATTACCCTTTTAATGATTTAATATATGTTGATGAAAATTTCCAGCCAAATAAAATGGTGATTAAAATAGCATATAATATTTAGGGATGAAAAAGTATGTTAGAAATCATCCAATGATTTTAACTACTGCCCTGGCCCCCAATACCCACACCCACACACACACACCCACACCCACACCCACACAGACACACACACACACACACACACAAATCCATTAAGACTCAAAGGTTATTTAAGAGCAGAGAGATTCAGGGTGGAGAAATAGCAGCTGGTATCAGCTGCTTCTACCAAGTTTCATGATCAGCTTCTCCTAGTTAGAACTAGCCTGATCTTCAGGACAACTCTTCTATTTAGAGGTGATCTAAATCTCTTTTCGACTAGACCAAGTTCAGGGTGAATTGGAAATTATGCTTTATTGTTGTCATAGGTACCCCAAAAATGTTTGCCAAGTTGGTGAATGAATTAAAGAGTAAATTCTTGAATTACATGCAATATTATGAGAATCAGAAGACAAGCCAAGACTACAAGAAAATATTTTCAAGAGATATATTTCAAAAAGGACTATTGTGTTATCCAACATGCACATAGCATCCTAAAACTCAGCAGTAAGAAAATTAAGGAACAGAATTAAAAAATGAGCCAATAAAAAAACATACGTCCTATTGAGAATAACCACAGGATCACCAAACTGGATTCTTTCAACATGTATTTATTGAGCTCCCATTGTCTGTTCTGCAACTAGTACTCTAAAAACTGCCTTCAAAGGTTATTCAGCCAGTCAGGGAAAATACCCATGTAAAATAAGGGTAAAGCAGTGCCCTAGAGTGTCATGGATAGTTTTATATCGTTATGGACCTGTTGTAAACGGGATCAAAGAGTGGTGCATGGAGAAGATCACAAGTGGGGTTATATATAATTACTGTTAGGTGTTCAAGCTAAGTGTCACCAATTAAATGTCTTTAAAGGAATTTTTATTAGCAATAATCATTTGTGAATGAATTGTTCTAAGAAATTGCAAGAGAGGTCTAATGTTATTATACCTTAAACAGTGAATATGTGAAGCAAGTGGACATTCACACAGACATCCACTGCCTAGTTGTTTTAAAAACAAGTTTGTAGATAATGAGAACCCAAACCATCTACCTCTATACACAGGTTGGACACTGTGTGTGCTCAATGGACACATATTGAAGGAATCTAGTTTGATGATTTTATGGTTATGCTTAATAGGAGATAATAAATATATATATTTATTATATATATATTTATATATAATAAATAAATTGGAAAAATAAATTGTAGTGCAATATATATATTGAGACGGAGTTTTGCTCTTGTTACCCAGGCTGGAGTGCAATAGCACGATCTCAGCTCACCGCAACCTCCGCCTCCTGGGTTTAAGCAATTCTCCTGCCTCAGCCTCCTGAGTAGCTGGGAGTACAGGTGCGTGCCACCGTGCCCAGCTAATTTTTTTTTTTGTATTTTTAGTAGAGACGAGGTTTCACCATGTTGACCAGGATGGTCTCGATCTCTTGACCTCGTGATCCACCCTCCTCGGCCTCCCAAAGTGCTGGGATTACAGGCTTGAGCCACAGCGCCCAGGCAATAAATAAAACTTTTAAAAAATGAGTCAAGGACCTGAACATATGTCTCAACAAAGAAGATAGATATAAAGTAATATGAAACAATGTTCCATATCATATATCTTTAGAGAAATGCAAATTAAAACAATGAGATGCTGCTATATATATGTTAGAATAGCCAAAATTCAGAACTTTGACAATATTGAATGCTAGCAAAGATATGAAGCAACAGGAACTTCCAGTTTTTGCTAGTGGGGAACATAAATTACATAGATATGCTGGAAGATAGTTGGCCAGTTTTTTACAAAACTAAGCAAATCTTACCTTACAATCTACAGTCATGTTCTTTGGTACTTACCCACATAAGTTGAAAGTTTACATCCACACAGAAAACTCTACATGGATGTTTATATCACTATTATTCATAATTTTCAAAACTTGTAAGCAAGGAAGACATCCTTCAATGGATGAATGGAAAAATAAATTGTAGTGCATGAGGACAATGGAATTTTTTTGTGCTACAAAGAAATGAGCTATCAAACCAAAAAGACATGGAACAACCTTAAATTCATCTTACTAAGTGAAAGAAACCAATCTGACAAGGCTACATACTGTATGATTCCAATTATAAGGGATACTGGAAAAGACACTATGTAGTCAGAGAAAAGGTCAATAGTTTCCAGGGGTAAGGGTGGAAGAAGAAATGAATAGGTCAAGCAGAGAAGATTTTCTAGGGCAGTCTGACTATTCTGTATGATACTATAATAGTGAACACATGTCATTATATATTTTTCAAAACCCATTGCATGTACAGCACTAACAGTGAATCCTAAAAAATAAAGTCTATTCAAAAGAAAAAAAATTAAATGCAATAAAAATGATTTTCTTAGTTGAAATAATTCCAGGTTTATGATTGAACGTTACGTATAAAACTGATTTTTTTCCAATCTTGTAATGTCTTCATTAAAATTCATTTCAGTATCAAAAAGAATTCCAAAAAGTTCAAAACAAATGACATTTTTCATTTTTATTTGAAAATATTATTTCTATGATATTACGCTAAGAACTGATTCACAGGTCCCAAATCAAATAGACTATTATGAACAAAAAGTATATGCAACAATTTTACAGCAATATTTAAAGGTATTACAATAAAAATTTAGAAAAGTTTAATTATAAAATTTATAGACATAATCTCACATAAACTAGAGATCTATAATAGAAAAGAAAATAGGTGACCTACTTTGTATATTCACAAATCCAAAGGGTAAGATAATGTAGTGGGAATTGACTTTTCACTTAAAATAGTTAATATATGTAATAAACTCTTGAAAAGAGAAATAGAAATTAGTATCAAGAATTTCAAAGTTGCTTGGGGACAAGGAGAAATAAGAGTTTGGTACTATACACAAAGGAATACAGGCTATTATTGTTCAATAATGCCTGAAGAATGTCCCCAGAACATGAGAAAATTCGAGAAAACAGTTCAAGGCAATTTCCCGTACCTATGTCATTAAGCAAAATGTAGAATGGGGTTAGTAAACATTTTAATAATATGATATATATATATAAAGAGATAGTTGCAAATAATTAATTGATCTGAGTACTGTATATGATAAAAATGTGTTTCACCTGCATTTAGCATTATGATGTTTCATAGAATTAACTAAACTTTATATTCTAATACAGTTTATAATAATTATTAAAAATACTATAACTACTGTTTTGTAATTATTTTGTTCTCCTAAAGATAGTATTTTACCAGCCCAAAAAAAAAACAACTGTAGCTTTATTCTTTTGTTTCTAGATTTAACACAGTGTTGTGTAATAAAACAGTCCTGAGTTACTTTTTTAATTGAAAATTAAAACAGTATGGAAAGGCATAGTATTTAATATAAATAAAACAATTAGCTTTAAATCATAGAATAAGTTTGTTTAGCACTTCTACATCTTTAATATAGCAATGAACCACCTGAGAATGTTAAAATGTATATACTTATTCAGTTAATGTCAGTGTATTTCTAACATTTTTTACAAGCTCCTAGTAAATGTCATTTCTACTGGCATATAGATCATACATTGAGAAGGTACTTTGTTTTCAGTATGGTTTTCTAACTAATCTAGATCATTTTTTTTTCTACAACACATGGAAAACTTAACTCCAAAAGGATCAGTAAGGTCTGACTCAAGCTGAGTTAATCATTAGTCTGGGAATCATAACATGACAGCAAAAAAGCACAAATGTCTCTGCAACAAATATTTTTATTTTTAAATTACTTTGCTGTTAAAAATAGGGGATGGGGCAGAGTAAGAAAAAGTGTATTGGTGTCAACAGAAAAGTTTTCTTTGGTTACATTTGTGAGAGCTCATAAATGGTAGTATCATCTAAACCCAATGACAAAGGTCTGAAATGTACAAGTTAAAATGTAGACAAACAATGGTTTCTAGTTTGATCAGTGTTTTGAAGCACAGTTTCCAGCTTAACATAATAGGAATATACTTTTATACTTTTGGCATAGTCAGGTCTAGAATGGCTTCTTCATCTTCGCCAATTTAATTGTTGACAATAAGTTCAACTTGTTTTTGTGGTTTTTTTAATAAACAAAATTTAGAAAGGAAACTACTGAAATGTCAATTATTATTATTTTTTGATTAGTGTTCATGAGTTTGAAAATCCTTTTCTGCTGCAGTTCAGGTAGGCATCCATTCACAGGCTTAAATCAAACAACTGGTTGTGACAAATCTAAAGTCACTTAGTATGCACAAAACATTAACTGATAAGTTAGGAAGCTCTATTCCTTAGGTCACTCATTTATTTACATTACATCTAGTACCATAGCAGTCACAAAAGAGCTCCTTAAACTCATCTTGTTAGCGAAAACTAAATGGGACTCTGATCTTGAGGCTAACACTTGAAATTAAAGAAATTAGTAGAGAAGCCTATGTGTGATATAGTTGACCCAGTAATCTCTAATTATAGAAGGAGGCCATGGCAAGTGTAATATATGACTATTGAAGTACCCTACTTCTATCTTTTGATCAAATTGGATCATGCTATCCCATGATTTAAAAACATTTAAAAACTTGCCATTCACAACACGCATATTCCTTAGCACAATAATAATCATACACGTCCACAATCTGTTACCTATCTCTCCAGGGCCCATAGCTCCTGCTTCCTCATAATGGACCTTACATTTCAGCCATGCTCAACAACGTGCAATTTTCCCATCCCTCCATAATCATTTTTAATGTCCTCTTTCCACAATTATTTCTTGCATAATTCTCACCATTTGTTTATTTGTGTGTTTGTTTACTTTAGATGGAGTTTCAGTCTGTTATCCAGGCTGGAGTGCACAGGTACAATCTCTGCTCACGGCAACCTCCACCTCCTGGATTAAAGCAATTTTCCTGCCTCAGAGGCCTGAGTAGCTGGGACTTCAGGCATATGCCACTATGCCAAGCTAATTTTTGTATTTTTATTAGAGACATGTTTTCACCATGTTGGCCAGGCTGGTCTTGAACTCCTAACCTCAGGTGATCCGCTCACCTTCACCTCCCAAAATTACCCTTTTAAATACAACTAAAATATCAAGTGCTCTAGAATCTCTTTTCAGATATAGCAATGAAAAAGGTCTCTTCCCTTTTGCATAAAATCTTGCATTTAAAAACATTTTAGCAGTTATTAAATGCTGTATTACTTTTGCCATTTTAGAGGGAAAAAATTTTCAGAGGCTTCTATTTGGCTCTTTATCCCATAATATTCTCACTGTAAGGGATAGAAATCTAACACAAAGACATTGCCATTAGCCAATTATTCCTATATTAATTATAGTTTCAGGAAGTAGGGAAAGAATTATAAGGTGGTTTAACAAAATAGCTGAGTTCATTGTGATTCAAATGTAGGTCAAAACTTTATATATCACATGATCGCCATAATCACTCACTTAAGGGAGGGCACAGTGTATTTTGGGTCACCAGAAATTAGCACCACTTCAAAGCTAGTGAGTACATTTTAAAAATTGATGTATTTTTCTCCTTCATATATGGTCACACTAGCAAGTCACCATAGGTTCCTTTGAAGAAGGACTGGGGAAAAATTTACAACGTATACCTGATGCAAAATAGCTCTTCTTTACTCAAAGGAATCCACCACCCCAGTCAATTAAGTTGTTCCAGATATGTGTGAACTGGCCTTGTTTTGAAAACTGGTTTAGAGGCCATGGTTTTTCATAATGGGAACTCAAGTTGGGTTTCTGACCATAGTCTTAAATTTGTTGTTGTTGTTCTTGGTGTCTATACTCAGGAAAATTTTAGTAGAAAGAATATAATCAACTGGCTAACAGCAAAGATCCTTGCAAGTAAAATCCTGATTACTACTTAGTTCCTGCTGCTTATTTGGTAAGTGCAGCTTCTTAGCTGTGGCAGCTAATTAAGCATTGCTACTTGGCTCCTATTCCTCTGGAATCTCTCCATCTCCACTGATATCAGTGAGTGCATATCAGTGGTGGCATCTTCTACCATCATGCCTTGATCTTGGTGGAGAGCACTCTAAAATGTTTAAATTTGTGCTTGGAATATTCTGGTTACTGTCATCCATACTTCTTATTTAGTGCCTTAGTGAATTTAGTATCCTGAGACCTCTAGGTGGGAGAGAAGTGAAAGAGAGAGAGGGCGGAGTCAGCCTGCACATAATCAATCTGCCCTGACATTCCTATCTTCCTGAGCCTTTGCACTTTTTCTTCTGTGTTATGATAAAAAATGTTCTAGCATTTTAACCTTCTAGAATGTAGGTCACTGGTGAACAAACATTTCTGTCAACCAAAGAAGCCCTTAGCGCTATTTTCAGGTGTGTAAGCAATCCCATTAAATATAGATCTCTTGTAGGTAAAACCACACTGAAGAATTTGGCCAAATCCAGTATTACATTTTGTCATCTTTTGTCTAATTCTCATAAAATCTAGTACCTCACAGAGTCCCCTGCTTTTTTGCTGTCATCAGTTGGCAAAATCTTGCAAATATTTTGAAGTGCCAGCAACTTACTCCTGGGCCAGATTTTATATATATTCCAGAAAACACTGAGTGCTGACTCTAATTAGGAAGGCCAAGAGATAATAAGGGCGTGACTATATCTAGAAGAAAATGGGATACCTTTGCACTGCAAGTACCTCAGGTAATTTACTCCAGAGCATCAAGTAATAGAAGGCTAGGCTACATACTCAGAGGAAGGAAGCTTCTGTTGCTTCAAATTTCTCAGTGTCACCCCACTCAGATGGCCTTAAAAGCTTTCTGATTCTCTTTTCTTAAAGCCATGAGCTTAAATGAGTGTGTGTGTTATGTTTTTTGGTTTTCTTTTTTTTTTCTGGCTTGTTGGCTTATTTGTTTATTTGTAAGCTGTCAAGTGCAATTAAAACAATTATTTCATCTTATAGTCTTGTAATCACCATTATGAACAAAGAGTGAAAGACAGTTACTGCTTGGTTACTTGAGCTTTGCTCCAGAAGGCTCTGTACCACAAATAAGCTTAGCTGGCTGGAAAAGCAAGTGCATTCTAGATTACCAGCACTCCAATTACCATTAGCAAATTGTTCAGTACTGTGTTCAAGGCCAAACTCCACGATCAATCCAGTTCCCTGGACCCAACGTTGGTAACCCACTCATTTTCTGACATTAACTTTTCTTTATCCATTTCAAGCATGAAACCTTTATTCAGTCAGTAATGAGTCAGGTAAACAGAAAGCACAGCAGTTCCTTCAACAAAATATTCAATAACTTTCTTGGAAGACTGAAAATAAAGAAGGAAACAGTGAGGTAATAAATAACTTAAATGTTGGAAGCAGCCACCATTCCTAGGGCTGGGAGAACAAAAGAAACTTTCTTGGTTCTTTTTCTATGATCTTTTAGATTTAAATAAATGCTTTTTAGAAAGTATGACATAAACTTTCAATTTACACTCTCTGTGTTGAAGTATTCTTTTCACCTTTTTTTTAACAAATGACTTTGAAATATTTTGTTTTCTCAATGACAGCTACTTATTGAGAATATGAGAACCTAAAAGATGGAAAAGGGGCTCCATGGAGCAATGGACTAAGCATTGCCTGCCTGGTGTAACCAATGAGGGGGCACAGTGAGGCTCATTTTAGGTGTAGTAGGAACAGCTGGAAACCGGAAGCAAATGCTTCTAGAATTACTCACTGCTGTGGAGGTGAAAAGCATTATGAGACCAGGCTGATAAGTGAAGCAAACAGAAAAGAAAGGAGAAGGTGCTTTTCTTTCGTCCTGCTTTGCAACTCTATACAGTACTCTCTTGGCAGATCTTAATGAGCTCCAAGCTGGAAAAGGAGAAATATTCTTTCAAGAGCCTCCGTCCCAGTTTAGCATCATAGAAGAGAGTATAGACTGGGACATTTAAACACTAAAGACAAGAACTTAAGGACTGGGACAGTTTTCTTCCTTGTCTACTAGATGGAGAATGCCTAAACTCTTTTTATCATTCTTGCAGCCACTTGAATAATCAAGAAAAATATGTCATACTTAGGATGTGTTCAGCAAATATTTCTTGGGTGGTTAAATGAAGGTTAGAAGGAAGACCGTTTAGATCAGATTTTCAAGAACTGTGAATTTAGAAGTACCGAATATGTGAATAAAATATATGTCCTACTGTTTTTCATATATCTGTGATTTTGTCAGTCACTCTTCTAAACTTTTTACCTCTATAACCTCATTGAACCTGTGGATTCGCCCTATAAGGTACATGCCATTATTATATAGATGACAAACACAGGCCGACAAATGTTAAAAGCCTTCTCTAAGGTTCTAGAGTAAATGTGGTGATATAACATAGTGTTAAAGAAAATGAGCTTCTGAGACAGAAGGACCTGGATTTGAAATCCAATGACCTACTCTCTTTCTCCCTCTATCAAAGGAGTTGTATAACTGTGCTTCAAAAATTTCTTTTGGAAAACCGGTAGTATTCTCAGTGATAATGTTGCTGCTATAGGTCAAAATGTCCTGTTCTCATTTCAATTTAAGAAAAACTTTATTAAGTAATGTTTTTGACAATGCATTGATTAGTTCTTGAGTTCAAGTCAAGTAGTTAGTTATATTGATTTATGACAGACGTATTCAATAACTAGATGGTAGAAATGATACCCTGAGTACCTCTGCCAGCTAACAACTAAACTTTATGAAAAAGAATATTAAAAGAAAACATAAATTATTAAATGAATGTCAAGAGTGGGCATTTCAGAACATAAATTAATTCACTAGAAAAAAGTATGCTAGCATACATACCCACAAAGAAAGACAGAGACGGCAACTGAGAAAAAGTTATGGTGTTTAAAATACATTTCCTATCTATTCCTTTGAGGACCAATAAACATCTTGAGAAAATGATGGTCTTATTTATACTTCATACACACATTTGTCTATTATTTCAAGAGTCCTTCCAAAATGTAATTAGTTTGTGAACAAGCTAGTCCAATCCTTTGCCTTCAATATTAACATCTTTTAAATTCAAATAAATGCACCAAAGCGGGGCATAAACAAATCTCTACCTTGTATTTTCTTCCTTAAAGAGCTTTCTCTCACCAAATACTTTACGTTTTGTTTCTCAGGGATATCTAATCATATTCACTGCATAATGTACCCATATTCATCTCTAAAACTTTCTGGGGCTTATACACATTAACCCACCTATTATACTATAACTGCATGCTGCTTTCAGTGAGTAGGCAGGCAAACAGCTGCAGAGCCCTTAAGTGGGATAGCTACATGTCTTGAACATACCCACCTTCGTATAAGAATTAGAACATGAGACTGTTTAAGCAAAGACATTGCCCTCCATTTAAAAGAAAAGGGGAATGGAGAGGAAAAGAAAGTCAGAGACATTAAAACATTTTCAATATCACTTATATAGCTTGTACACCAGGTCAATATTTTGATGTATCCCTTCAAATAAACATGCTCTTACCATGTAATCCAGAAATCATGCTCATGGGTATTTACCCAAATGAGTTGACAACTTACATATACACAAAAGACTGTACATGAATGCTTGTAGCAGTTTAATTTATGATTGCCAAAAACTTGGAAGCAACCAAGATGCCCTTCAGTAGATGAAGGAATAAACAAACTGTAGTTCATCCATACAATAGAATATTATTCAGCAGTAAAAAGAAATGAGCACTCAAACCATAAAAGATATCAAAGAACTTTAAATGCTTGTTAATAAGCAAATCAGAAAAGCCTACCTAGTGTTCCAACTATATGACATTCAGAGACAAAACTACAAATATATTAAAAGATCAGTGCTGGTCAGGCACAGTGACTCACTCCTGTAATCCCAGAATGTTGGGAGGCTGAAGCAGGTGAATCACAAGGTCAAGACATTGAGACCATCCTGGCCAACATAATGAAACCCCGTCTTTACTACAAATACAAAAATTAGCAGGGCATGGTGGTGGGCGCCTGTAATCCCAGCTAATTGGGAGGCTGAGACAGAAGATTTGCTTGAACCTGGGAAGCAGAGGTTGCAATGAGCTGAGATCATGCCACTGCACTCCAGCCTGGCGATAGAGTGATATTCCATCTCAAAAAAATAAAAAATAAAAAATAAAAAGATCAGTGCTTTGCAAGTGTTACAGAGAAGGAACTGAGGAAAGGGTAACTAGGTGGTACAGAGGAGAATTGTAGGGCAGTGAAACTGTTCTGATACTATAATGGTAGATATATGTCATTATATACAAAAAGGGGAAGGATTGAATACAGAGAGAATAATTTGAGAAAAGAAATATTACAGAGAGTCAACTCTAATATAAACCAGGAACCTAAGTTATTAATGGTGGATCAATAATGGTTTTTCCATTATAACAAATATACCACACTAATGCAAGATGTTAATCATAAGGAAAACTGGCAGAGATGGGAATATGGCTGGTATACAGAAACTCTCCTCTTTTCTGTCATTTTTTGTAAAGCTGAAACTAATTGAAGATACAGTCTGATCATTAAAAAAAAGAAGTATGTACCATAGATGTTTGAAACCCACTTGCTTTGCCTGTCATAAAACAATGTTCGCTATACACAATGCCTCACTACTGGATCTTCTCTCATTTTATTTCTGCCAAGAATGGATGAGAATGGATAACTTTAAACCTATGAGTGGCATTAGTATATCTGGTAGACATGCAATAACACTCACACTCTTTTATACCTTATTTATATTATGATGAATGAAATACAGGCTCTAGTCTGATTCATTATCTTCCTCTATTCTCAGTAAACTGGGCCAAAATCCTCTCATATTCAAAACTTGGAAGCAACCAAGATGCCCTTCAGTAGATGAATAAATAACCAAACAAATAAATAAAGAGTGACTGCAGTTTGGAAAACAGCAGGGCTGGCTCAAGGATGAAGGTATTTAATTCAAGACAGAGTTCTAATGGACAGGAAGTAAAGCAACAGAAGATGCATCCTATGGACCCATCTAAAGTCACATCTGAGAAATTTTAATGTAAAATAACCAGATATAATGGTAGTGCCTGGGTATGTGTGTGTGTGTTGAAGTTGGGGGAAGAATCAAATACAATGAGGATAATTTGAGAAAATAAATGAGTTACAGGATGCAAATCATGTTATATAGTACAAGTGATTCTATGTTATTCAGACTGTATAAAAGCAACTATACCCAGATACACACACACATCTCATCCAATCATACACAAACATAGTTTTCCAAAGACAAAGGCCAAGGAATGGTTTTGTAGAGAAAACAATTTAGTTTATCAATCATAATAAGAGGGCAAACAGAAACCCACATATACTTTGTAATTGTTAATAACATCCAAGTTCATTAGATTAAACCCAATAGACATGAGTCCTCTTGTTTCCTTACAAAGTCTGATATCAATTCATTATATTAAAAATTACCCATTTCAGTTGCTCATTTTCCTACTTCCCACATCCCTAGAGAGAATGTCCCCATACTCAGTGAGACAGAGAAATATTACATGTCAGTGGTACCTCTACTTCTTTACCATTACACAGAAAACATGAATATATTCATTTCATTGTTATGTTTATCTCTTGGTTCTTAGCAAAATTTTGCAACATACAAAAATTTCTATAGAGTTGTTGCATTTTAGTTTATCTTATTTTCAGTTTTAGCCCATCTCCATATCTGTGCTACTTTAATATAAAAGATAATCTATTTTTAGAAAATATTAAAGTCCTTAACACATTTTATTTATGGTTGACATCAAATACATAGCATCAGAATTCTCTCTCAAGTCACGCTACTCAAAAATTTATATTATCAAAATTTAATTATGTGAGAAAGAACAGCATTATATTATATGCCAGTAGATGTGGATTGATTTCCTCACAACTTTGTAAAAAAACATATATACATATATATATAATATATTTATATATATTATATATATTAATATATATATTTATATATATTATATATAAATATATATATTAATATATATAATATATATATATATTATATATATATTATATATATATACGCTAGTTGCATTCAAAATTCACTATTTTCAAGGTATGTCAATTTTGAAGCAGAGAATAAAACCCTATATATTTACTTTGAAAACATCAGTGAAGGAGGTATCTTTACCATTTTCATCTTTCCATTTTATTTAAGCAACTGCTCTTCTACACTGATAAGTCAAGGAGCTATTCAATAAATGATAGAATTCCATGATTCATTGCTTAGAATTCCTCCTTTTCCCTCACTTCTCAAAAGAAATGTCACTCACATTGTGTATGTCACTTCTTTCTCTTTCCATGAGCTAGCATTATTTCAAGAAAGCTGAGACCGACTAAGTTGTTTGTTCATGAACACATTATGAAATGCCGCATAACCCCCAAATAAGTCCTGCGGTAAGAGAAGATCTCTAGATGTTGTAGAGATGGGAGGAATATGTTTCCATTTATTAAGAAAGTCTACAGTACAATTCAATATACCTGGCTTTCAAAAGTGATAAGAGAAATACCCCTTCTTCCCATAATAAACCCTCCCATGAACCTCTGCGTATATAATGACAACTTTACATCATGCCATATGTACAATATTTTCTGGAATTTAAAAATGTTTTTTCTATGTGGGTGTAAATAGTTAAAACATTCTTTTATCTTCAAGTCTTCTATCTCTATTTTTGAAAAAGAAAAAAAATAACAGGTAATATTCTCTTTTTAGCTGCCTGCTGATCTCTTCTCCTGAAAGCAAACTGCATGGAAGCCACAGAGTCATTGACTCTGTGGAGATAGATATGTGGAGATCATGTAAAGGAAGTTTCTTTCCTCAGGTTTGGCCTTATTTTTTTATTTCTTATGATGCTATTTACATAATGTATCATCTTTACATTTGTCTCAAATAGGTCATATTAATATTTCAAGCCATTGTTATTTTTATTAAGTATTTTATATACAAGAATATTTTAAAGACAGTAAGTTTGAAAAGCATTGATCTTAAATGTTTCTTTGTGTGGGGAGTAGCATAAAGCTACTTTTAAAAGTATCCACACTGTAAAAACAGGGAAAACACTTCAAGAGAGCTCTATAACCTCTTTCAGTGGTCTGATGAGTATAACACAGGAAGAAAGAGCCCCCTAATGGTTCAGATATCTATAAAAACAGAAGAGGTTGTACTTTCTCAATTCTTGTTGAGAATGGCTAAAATGAATATTCAGGAAAGATACTTGATACTATGGAATTGAATGGAGGGTTGAATAAAAGGTCACTTAGAGCTCTCTCAAAAATGCAAAAAATAGTGAGACTCCCTAAGAGGAATTGATGAAGTAAGCTGTTAGATTTCAGACTCAGAGTGATGCTTACATATATGATTCCTAGCACACTTGTCTTCCTCAATCAAGTTCCAGAAGAGCACTGATCTGGAATGCAGGAGGCATATTCATTCCACAGCTGGAAAGTGTGAAATATTTCTTTAAATAAAACTTTTTTTCTAATTATTGACCACTTCCTGTTAATAATATGGAAAATTAAATTTTTTACAGCAGAAATTAAGGAATTTGTAAGAAAACAAAAAAGGAAATCAAAGGAATATTGAGAATAAGCTAAGAAGAATGTCCTAGTGCAAGACGCAGAGAGTGCTGAGAAATCACTTTTAAAATATTTTTGAAGGAAGAATATGCCTATTCAGAGAAGAAATTTAAGCACTGATGTTACATCCTACTTATGCTAAAATTTTAATGGTCTCATAAAAGCATATACAATACAATTAGAATTAAGGTTTTTTTAATTGCCTATAAATCAATATGGCCCATAAATAAGTACCAGGAGAAAACTGAACTGTATAAAGCAACTTGGATACTTAAGATTGTTGCAACAAAATTATAAAATTTAAAGTAATTTTGTATATTAAACTTAAAAATGAGTAGAAGAATTTGTTAAAACAAAGTTGCATCCTTGAGTGAGATGTTATATTATTTAGCAATATATAATAAAATGGAATGATTAAAATATAATTTTGAATATTATTATTAAAAGCATACTTAATATAAGCAAAACAATAACTAAACAAGGTTATAATAGATTTAAAACAAATTTTATGCATGAATTTGGCATGATACTGCAACTATATGCATAAATATACAGTCTATAGTGCCGGTCACCATTCTCAGTTAATGGTATGGCATTTGTTTCCCAAATATAATACTTAAAAGAAATGTATATAGTTTTTTTTTTTTTTAAAAATGACTCAATTTAAAAACAAAAACATCACTATTATTTAACCCATATCTCCACTTCTTAAGACCAACTGTACTTTCCAAAATTTACATCAACAATTCAATTATTCACTTCTGATATAATTATATCAATAGAATACCAAGGCAGCTATAATAATACTTGCATTATTAGGATGTATCTAAATATCATCTTGCATTCAGAAGACAAAATGAATGTCATAAAAATTATGTTTTTCAAATATGCATTTTTATTTAAAATATAAACAAGGCTGAATAAAACACACAAAACAACTATTTAGAATAAGTAACAATTATAAATTCAGAAATAGTGGCTAGTGATTAGGTTGGCAATCGTGTTTTTGTTTGAAACATTGAACAACATATTAAAAACTTTTGCTGACTTATCACAGATGGCAGTTTGTTCTTTGATTAGAGGAGTGACTCAGGGAACTTCATTCAAAAGGATACTCAGAGCAATTTTTGGATAAAATATCTCTTAATTAATCCAAAAGCACATAAATTGACATAAAAATGTCACAAACCATTTGAGTTCCAGCAAGCATTAAATAAATCCTTTCTGTCACAGTGTTTTCTCCTTAGCAGTTCATATCTGTGACCTATAAAACTAAGGTCAATCAAATACATCAGGACTGCATTGCCCCAGCTCATTATTTCCAGTCCATCCCACCAATTTCCTCAGGTATCACTTTTAAAAAGTCTATTCTTCCCAGTAGAGAATTTAATATGTGCAAAGCTCCCATATATTCAGATGCTTAACCCACACATAGCATCCCTGACACTCAAAATATTAATTGATGCTACTGCAGGTAAGCAATGAACTCTAAAATAGCTAAACATCTCCAGAGTCATATTTCTTTGCCTTAGCTCAATACTTTCTTAAGAACAAATGCTGACCATTAGTAGCCACAATAAGAGGGCAGTCTAATGTCATATCATTTAAGAAATATTATGTTTGTATTGAAGAGTTAAAACTACAATCAAAAAACAGATTCAGAAAAAACCACTAACAATCACTGAAAAGCATATGATAGCATCTCTGTTTGCATAAAATATAATAATTGATAGTTAATGCAGTAATGATCCTTTCTTGATATGCTATTATTTACCAAAGTTGTTTAACAGCTAAAAACAATATTTATGAAAATATTGTAAGGGTGTCAGAAAAAATGTACTTTGTAATATGAACTTGGCTTATTTTGCTTCTTTGCTTGGAGTATCTGCTACAGAAACTTATGATACAGTGGTATTATTTTTGAAAAAATCTGTATCTGGAGCTTTTTTAAAAGGCAAATATATTAATATAAACACAGTATGCATTTCCACATTTCTAAATCCACACACTTGTGTATGGAATTTACTTAAATGCATCACTGCAAACTCAGTTTTAAAAACATGCAAAGCTGTGATGTATTTTGCTGTTAATGATTAAAAAGGAATCCAGAGATGAAAATTTAATTTCCTTACCTGGAGCATGAAACTGTTCCTGTTCAACGCTGGAACAAAGTGGAACTGGAAGAGGGACTTGATTTTTGTTTCCTTTTCAAAATCCGCTTTAATGATGCAGGAGTAAGATGAGCTATTCCAAGGTGAAGTCTGTTATTTCCTGCTGGAGCTCAGAGCTGACATCCTCTTTTAAAAAGAAAGGCACCTCAGTAAGTTGTTCACTGAGGGAGCTACAGAGCAAGATTATCCGGCACAAGCAGTCACATAGTGATGCTATGGAACGTGCACTGGCTTCCTCCCCACCTTACGTTCCTCTCTCTTTTTTTTTTTCTCTCTCTCTCTCTCCCTCTCTTTCTCTCTCTCTCTCTTTCCTTTTCACCCTGACGCTCGCTCAGCTCGGAGTCTCAGCTCCTGCTGCTGCTGTGTAATCAATCTAGCCTGTCTGAAGCTAATAGTCCCCTATTTAACTAGCCAATCAATAGCAAGGATTCCACTGCTATTCCCAAGAGTCTTTTCCAAGAGTGATACAAACAATAAGAGTTTTGCCAGCAGTTTAGCCAAGTATTTTTCGTTATTTTATCTCCCTTAGAAATAGGACTTGAGAGGGCAGAGGCTTAAAGCAAGCATAGTGTTATTGCTGATTTTTGCATTTTAAAAATTTACCCCTTCTTAACCAGCTGATAACTTATAATTATACATCCTCACCTGCTATCTATTATCATATAAAAATTGCTGCAGAGTAGCCATGTGTGATAGGATCTTTCTAATTCAAACATGTAGGAATATATCCAGTAACAAAATTATAGATACTGACAAATGCTTTTTGCTAGAAACAATGCCTCCTATGACTAGGATTAATTACAGAACATCTCATTATAATGATTTATTTTAAAAGTTATCTATTTTATTTTAGAAACTCCTATGACTAGGATTAATTACAGAACATCTCATTAAAATGATTTATTTTAAAAGTTATCTATTTTATTTTAGAAACATCATGGTAAATAATTTTGTTTCTCTTAAGGAACAAGAGGTGATGTTTGGAGATATTTTTGAACCAGGGTCCAAGTCAGACTTCAATTTTTCAATTTTAAAGCATTAATCTACAAAATGATCCTTCTGAATGTATCAAATAGAGCATTTACACCTGATCCATCCCTTCAAGGTTAAGAAGATTTTCTTCTTAAAGTGAAACATTCATTGCTCAACTGCTGTGACTGACCATAATAAAGAAACACAAAGCAAACTATTGAAGACCAGCCCACTTTCTCATTTCCCACATGCTTGAGGGGGCGGGAGGGAGGGGAGCAAAAAAGCAAAAGAAAAAAAGAGCATATGGAGTCACATTAGCCAAACCCTAGATATGTAGTCTTTCTCAGTTTCTAATACTTGATTATCTCAATTTCACACTGCTTGGTCAAGTACCCTTTTAGTTAGTTTTCTTTGGAATACTGTATTTCTGCATTCATTAAAGGAAACTATATAAGAAACTTTAACTGCTTTAATTCCCAGTTGGCATTAAATTCCAGGCAGTAGTCATTGTCTCTGCAACCTTCAGCATCATATAATACAAATAAAAATTTATAATATGTGCTAAAGCATCTTGTAAATGAAGACTGAAAAGGCCATAAGGTATGTATGATCATGAAGTTACACTCAATTAAAGTCCAAATTGGGAAGTGTTGTGACACCTATCAGAGACACACTTCTTTGATTTAATGGACTCAGTTCAGCAAATATGTATTGAGCAACTCTTTGCTAGATAGCTGTATATTCTCAGTTATAGAAAAGTAATTAAGTAAAGGAGAGAACAGGCTACTCTGTGTTTTTCATATTTTCAGTGTAGTATAGTTTGGGTGGTCAGTCACCCAGGAGTTTGCAATCTGGTAGGTAGATAAGGAGTTCTCAAGTAAGAGAGAGTAATTTACCTGCTTTCTTCAATAGCAGTTCAAAGAGCAACAAGTAGTCAAGATAAATCACACCTTCTCTGAAACAACAGAAAGACCCTGTTAAAAAAAGATAGCCTTGCAGTTATCCTTATCAAAGAGAATAAAAAGTAACTTACAGGAAGAAGATGGCAGTGGTGATGGGAGGAACAACAGAAGCAAAAGTAAAATGTTAAAGGAGGTGGGTGATGGGAGAGGGGTGTTGGAGAAACAGCAAAGATGGGGTGTGTGGCCAGAACACGTGAGGCCTGTGAAGGTAAACCACAAAAAGGGAAATCCTCATAATATGTAACACTTTGGATACCAGACTGACAGTAATTGGGTAGTTGAGAGCATTTCAGTTTTATGTTTTTAACAGATATGTACTAAACTTGTCAGTATGCTTTGGGAATGTCTATATAACAAAATCGGGTCACTTTAGTACTAGAATGGGACCCCACTGAAAGTCAACAACACTAGGGAGAAACTTGCCAAGGTCTCCCTTAGGAGTAATTATGGGTAGAACCAGTGTGCTGAGGTCGGAAATTAGCAGAACGAATTAATATTAAAAAGCATTCTGAAAGGAGGTCTCTGCATGACTCTGCAACCTAATAAGAAGAGGTGCAGCTTAGGAAGGCTTTACGTTTTCAACCTACATGGATGACTGAAAAAAAAAAGTGAATGATAAATAGCATGCTTACTTACATTCCATCTCAGTTTTTTTCTGTCATAATATTTATCTCTAGTTAAATTTGTTTTGCTGTTGTTCTTATGTGTATTTTCCACTATACTATAAGCTTCATGACAGAAAAGAACTGGTTTTGTACAACACCCCCAGCATTTTCAGGAATTGTACCTGGCATATATTAGTTGTTCAACAAATATGTGTTCAATGGAAAACAATAACATAATTCCCATGTTTGGAATAATAGAATAAGCATCACATGACAAGTCCTCAGCTAAGAATTCTCCAAAATCTGTTTTATTTGACATGCAAAACTCTATAAAATAAATATCATCCCATTTTACACATAAAGTGAGCTTAAGAAAGATGATTACCTTGTCTAATGATACATAACCAATAAGTGTCTATTGAATTCCAAAGACCATACTCTTGATAATGTTGAATTTTCAGAAACCAGCAAGTAATATAACAGAAACTAATACTATGGGTATTAATTTGTGGAACATATAATTGAGTAGGTGGAAAGAACAAAAATAAGTCAAATTAAAACTAAAGGTTGGGATTCTGGGAAGATGGTATAGTAGGATGTATCAAAAATCTATCTCTGCTATATAGACAAAAATTGCACTGGCAGAATCTGACTAATGTAACTATTTTAGAACTCTAGAGTCTATTGAAGGCTTACAATTTCCAGTGACAACTTAGATGGTTAATTTGTAGTTAATTTGGTCCATTTAAGCTCTTAGCACAGTAACAGTGAGCATCCCACTCTTAAGCCCTATGGCAGGCAGCTGTGCATGTATTTCTAGAATAGATTGCATATAGTGTGTGGTGGCCAAGGTTAGAAAAAAATGACCCTGGCTTCCAATATTGGAGATCTGTGCTATGATCACTGATTGCTAATCACAGAAGAGCACAAGAGAGATCGTAGCCATTGTTGCCACAGCTTCCCTCAATGTTGCAAGCCCCTCCCTCTCTAAGTAATATGTCTTTCAGGAGATTTATAGGGCTGGGACCTTTTTCCTTCTTCTTTTTTATCTGTTTTCTATTTAGGAGCTAGACAGTGAAGACTAGGCTATTAGCATAAAATTAGAAAGTTACCAAGCATGCCCAGGGAAAGAAGTTAGGCTCAGAAAATGCTTGAGAAGACCTTATGTTTACACAATGGGATGATCTTTGTAATAATCAAAAAAATCCAAAGGAAAAAAACAAAAACAAAAAACAAAACAGAAAACAGCCAACTATCGGGGTAGGGGATGATCTGATTTTCTGAGTTACTGCATTTTTAGATTCAAATATTTAGTTGTAAACAAGAAATCTCAAGGCATACAAAGGCATAGGAAAATATGGTCTCAAAGGTAAACAAAACAAAACAAAAATAAAAACTGTCCCTCAGAAAGAATTGAAGGCAGATCTGCTAGGCAAAAATATTAAAACAACTATCTCAAGGAACTGAAAGATGCTCAAGGAACTAAAAGAAGGTGTGGACAAAGTAAAGAAGATATTGCAATATTTGATGAAAATATCAATAATGATATAGAAAACCTAAAAATAAATCAAAAACAAAAATTAGAGTCAAAAGTGTAATAACAAAAAAAACTTTAAAAGAAGGGTTAAAAGACATATTTGAATAGGTGGAATAAAGAATCAGAGGACTGGATGTTAGGATAACAAAATTTATTGAGTCTGAAAACACAGAAAGATTGACGAAAAGTAAACAGAGCATAAGGGACCTATGAGACACAATGAGGTAGACCAACATATGCACTGTGAAAATGTTGAGGAGAAGACAGGGAGAGACAGAGAATATTGAAATAAATAATGACTGAAAATTTCACAAATTTTATGAAAAACATGAATATAAATATATAGAAAGCTCAGTGAATTTTGAGTAGGATGATCTCAAACAAGATGACTCATCTTGCTGATGAGATGACTCATAACAAGACATCACAGTCAAACTTTTAAATGCCAAAAATAAAAACAGAATTTTGAAAGCATCAAGAGAAAAGCAAAGTCATATACAATGAATTCTCAATAAGATTATTAGCAGATTTCTCATAAGAAGCTTAGAAGCCTGGAATGCAGTGGGATGGTATATGCAAAGTGCTAAAAGAAAAAAAAAAACCTGTCAACCAAGAATCCTATATCTAGGATTCTATATCTGTTCTTCAAAGTGAGAAATAAATTAAGACATTTTCAGTTAAACAAAAGCTTAAGGGGGGTTGCTTTTATTATTATTTTTAAACACTTGACCTTCCTGCAAAAAATGCTAGAAAGAGTTATGCAGCCTAAATAAAAGAACAGCAGACAGTTATTCATTGCCATATGGAAAGAAAGAAATCTCAGTCAAGGTAAATATATGGACAATTAAAAATGTGCATTATTGTACAGGAGTGTATAACTCTACCTGTTCATTTCTAAATGATTATTGTAACTTTGGTTTATAACTTCAAGTATTGTTTTCTACATAATTGAAGAGACTAATGCATTACAAAGTTTTTAGTTTATGTTTTGAGGGTACACAATGTATACAGAAGCAATTTTGCCAAATGCCTTCTCTGCGTCAATTGATATAATCATGTGGTTTTCGGTTTTGGTTCTGTTTATGTGGTGAATTACGTTTATAGACTTGCGTATGTTGAACCAGCCTTGCATCCCCAGGATGAATCCTACTTGATCATGATAGATAAGTTTTTTGATGTGCTGTTGCAATCGGCTTGCCAGTATTTCATTGAAGATTTTTGCATCTAAGTTCATCAAGGATATTGGCCTGAAGTTTTCTTTTATGGTTGAGTCTCTGCTGGGTTTTGGTATCAAGATGATGTTGGTCTCATAAAATGATTTGGGAAAGATTATTTGGAATAGTTTCAGAAGGAATGGTACCAGCTCCTCTTTGTGTGTCTGGTAGAATTCAGCTGTGAATGCATCTGGACCTGGGCTTTTTTTGTGTGGTAGGCTCTTAATTGCTGCCTCGACTTCGGACCCTGTTATTGGTCAATTCATAGTTTCGGCTTCCTCCTGGTTTAGGCTTGGGAGGACACAGGTGTCCAGGAATTTATCCATTTCTTCCAGGTTTACTAGTTTATGTGCATAGAGTTGTTTGTAATATTCTCTGATGATGGTTTGAATTTCTGTGGAATCTGTGGTGATTTCCC
>CM052649.1:19882432-19919967 GCA_028533165.1 Leontopithecus rosalia
GGACATACGAGTAGGCAAGGACTTTATGACCAAAACACCAAAAGCATTGGCAACAAAAGCCAAAGTAGACAAATGAGACCTAATCAAACTCCACAGCTTCTGCATGGCAAAAGAAACAGTCACTAGAGTTAATCGGCAACCAACAGAATGGGAAAAAAATTTTTGCAGTTTACCCATCTGACAAAGGGCTGATATCCAGAATTTACAAAGAACTCAAACAGATTTACAGGAAAAAAAAACAAAAAACAAGCCCATTCAAAAATGGGCAAAGGATAAAAACAGACACTTTACAAAAGAAGGCATACAAGAGGCCAACAAACATATGAAAAAATGCTCATCATCACTGGTCATCAGAGAGATGCAAATCAAAACCACATTGAGATACCATCTCCTGCCAGTTAAAATGGCGATCATTAAAAAATCTGGAGACAACACATGCTGGAGAGGATGGGGAGAAATAGGAACCTTTACACTGTTGGTGGGAGTGTAAATTAGTTCAACCATTGTGGAAGACAGTGTGGCAATTCCCTAGAAATTCCATTTGACCCAGCAATCCCATTGCTGGGTCTATATCCAAAGGACTATAAATCGTTCTACTATAAGGACACATGCACACGAATATTCATTGCAGCACTGTTTACAATAGCAAAGACCTGGAACCAACCCAAATGCCCATCCATGATAGACTGGACTGGGAAAATGTGGCACATATACACCATGGAATATTATGCAGCAATCAAAAATGATGAGTTCGTGTCCTTTGTAGGGACATGGATGAATCTGGAGAACATCATTCTCAGCAAACTGACACAAGAGCAGAAAATGAAATGCCGCATATTCTTGCTCATAGGCAGGTGATGAAAAATGAGAACACATGGACACAAGGAGGAGAGTACTACACAGTGGGGTCTATTGGGAGGAATAGGGGAGGGACAGCGGTGGTGGGGGAGCTGTGGAGGTATGGCCTGGGGAGAAATGCCAAATGTGGGTGAAGGGGAGGAAGGCAGCAAAACACACTGCCATGTGTGTACCTATGCAACTATCTTGCATGTTCTGCACATGTACCCCAAAACCTAAAATGCAATAAAAAAAAGAGAAATGAGTATGCATGTAAAGTGCCTGGCACATAGTAAATTCTCAATAAATGAATGCTAGTTGTGAAAAAAAAAAGAAGCAATTTTGCAACATCAAAAACCCAAGGCGGTGGGATAGACCTGTTACAAAAACAATTACTGAATGCAATTGAAGCTAAGCTTACTAGGTTCAAGTTACTCTTGTATCTTTAGGATGTTATTGTCCCCATGGTAACCACAAATATTGTAGCTATAGAATTATTCAAAATAAAATGAAAATAGAGTTTAAATGTTTTGTTACAAACAATCAGCTAAGAGCAAAGACAGTAATACAGAAAATGTGCAACAAAAAGTCATAAAGCAGACAGAATGCTAGCAGAAAAATTACAGAATTAAATCTCTTCTCAGTAATTTAAATGTAAGTAAATTAAACTCACTAATTGAAAGACAGAGAGTGGGAGAACGGATAAAAACATAATCCACCTGTATGTTATCTACAAGAGAATAATTTTAGAATCAAAGACATTGATAGATGGAAAGTTAAAGTTTGGAAAAATATATTTTATGCAAATAGTTACCAAAGAGAGTAGGTATGGCCATATTAATACCAAACAAAGTAGACTTTAGTTAAGAAAGTTTACAAGAGACAAAGAAGACTGTTACATAATAGTACAGTTTTAGTAAATCAACAATATTTAATAATTATAAAAATATACCTTTTTCAAAAAGCAGACCATAAAATATATGCAGCAAAAATTAATAGAATTGAAGGGAGAAATAGTTCTAAAATAATAGTTGAAGACTTTAATAGCCTATTATCCACAATGGCTAGAAGAATTAGTCAAAAGATAAGTTAAAAAATAGAATTATTAAATGACATTGAAAGAGCTAGATATAAAAGGGATACGAGAATACTTTAGCCAACAATATAATACACATTCTTCTCAAGTGCACCTGTAACATATTCTAGGATAGATCACGTTAGGTCATAAATCCCCCCCACAATGGAAAATACTTTGAGACAACTAAAAATAAAAACACAACATACCAAAACTTATAGGACATAGAGAATGCAGTGGTAGAGAAGAAGGTATAGCTATAAATGACTACTTTTTTAAAAGTGTGATCAATTTAGCACATTAAACTTATGGCTTAAGAAACTAGAAAGGGAAGAACAAACTAAACCCAAAGCTAGCTTAATAATGAATACGAAAAATTAGAGCCACTATAAACAAAAGAGATGAGAGAAAAATAATATAAAAATGTAAGAAACTAAAAAGTGGCACTGTAAAATAATTGACAAAATTATACCTTTAGCTAGATATACTAAGAAAAAAATAGAAAATACTAAAATTAATAAAATGAGTAATGAAAGGGCAGACTTTACTAGAGATTTTATAGGAACGAAGAGGAGAATAAGAGAGTAGCCTGAGCATTTGAATAAAATTATCAAGACAATTGATAATATAGATGAAATAGACACATTCCTAAAAACATAAAACTGACCAAGAGCAAACCACAAAATAATAATAAAACAGAAATTCTAAATAGAAATGAAACTAGGAGGAAGATTGAGTTAGTAATAAAAATTCTCTCCTGAACTAAATGCTTCATAGCTTTATTGGTAAAAACTACAAAACAGTTAGTGAACTAACACCAGTCTTTCTCAAAAATTGTTAAAAACTTTAAAAGAAAATACTCTAAAATGTGTTATATGAGACCAGCATTACCCTAATACTAAAGCCTGTAGGTGACACTACAATAGTAGCAAACCCCTAGTTAGCAGCATATTAAGATGCTTATACAATATGACCAAGTGAGATTTATTTCTGAAATGCAATAATGGTTTACCACTAAAAAACATGCAATTTAATATACCATATTAAAATAATGAAGAGGAAAAAGTAAATGAAATTTATTATCTTTTCATGATAAAAAAGTCAACACATTAGAAATAGAAGAAAACTAACTTAATAAAATCTAGATGTGAGAAACTCACAGGGAATGTCATATTTAATGACAAAGGACTGAAAGCCACTGCTTTCTTCACTTCTATTCAACATAGTATCAAAGGAGTAGCCAGAGCAATTAGGAAATTAAAAAAAAAAAGATATCAAAATAAAATGAAGAAGTAATACTATCTTTGTTTGCAGATGGTATGAACTTACATGAAGAAAAAACAACAAAACTAAAGGTTCCACAAAATAAAACATATCAGAACTAATAAAAAAAATCCAGAAGAGAAGCAGGGTACTAAGTCAACAAGAAAAAATCAGTTGCTGGCCGGGCGCAGTGGCTCAAGCCTGTAATCCCAGCACTTTGGGAGGCCGAGGCGGGTGGATCATGAGGTCAGGAGATCGAGACCATCCTGGTCAACATAGTGAAACCCCGTCTCTACTCAAAATACAAAAAATTAGCTGGGCATGGTTGCGCGCGCCTGTAATCCCAGCTACTCGGGAGGTTGAGGCAGGAGAATTGCCTGAACCCAGGAGGCGGAGGTTGCAGTGAGCCGAGATTGCGCCATTGCACTCCAGCCTGGGTAACAAGAGCGAAACTCCGTCTCAAAAAAAAAAAAAAAAAAAAAGAAAGAAAAGAAAAAATCAGTTGCTTTATGTAAAAGTAACATAAATCAGAAGGAAATTAAGAAAACAATTTAATTTATACTAACATCAAAAATAATAAAATATGTAAGAACTGATGTAACTAAGGAGGTTAAGGTCTTATACAATGAAAATACAAGCATTGTTGAAAGAAATTAAAGAAGACATAAATAAATGAAAAAAGAATTCATGGATTGGAAAACTTAACTATTGTTAAAATATCAATATTATCCAAAGCGATGTTCAGATTTAATGCAACCCCTGTCCAAATCCCAATTGCTTTTCTACAGAAATAGAAAAAATATTTATTCTAAAATTTATATGGAATCTTTAGGTATCCTTAATAGGCAAAACAATTTTAAAATGAAAGAACAAAACTGGAAGATTCACAAATCCTGACTTCAAAAATTACTGCAAATTCACAGTAATTAAAGCACTATAGGCACACACACACATACACACAGGTATATACTCTAATGTAATGACTAGACTACAGAAATAAGCCCTTGCATTTATTAGCAAGTAATTTTGGACTTATAGAAAAATAAGTTTTTTCAACAAAGGGTGAAGAAAAACTGGATATCAGCATGCAAACAAACAAAACAATGTTGGACTCTTACCTAATGGAATATGCAAAAATTGACTCAATCTATGATCCGGTAAACAAATGTGACCTAACTGTATGTTCTAGAACTATAGAGGTCTTAGACAAAAACTATGGCCAAAGCTTCATGACACAGGATTTGTCAATTATTTTGTGGATATGGCATTAAAATCATTGGAAAGAAAGGAAAAATAGTTAAAATTGAAATTTATAATTCTTTAAAATTGTGCATCAGAAGTTACCATCAATTGAATACAAAAGCAACCCTCAAAATGAAAGAAAATATTTGCAAATCATATATCTGTTAAGGAATTAGGATCTAAAAGGCATAGACAATTCCTAAAATTCAACAACTCCAAAGAAACAACCTAATTCAAAAATGGGCAAGACATTTGAATAAACTTTCCTCCGAAGAAGATAAGTAAATTCCTAATAAGCACATGAAAAGATGCTTAACATCACTACACAATCAGGGAAATTCAAATCAAATCTGTAGTGAGAGGCCAGCTCAAAAATATTAGGATAGTTACTATGAAAAGCAAACAAACAGAAGATTATAACTGTTGGTGAAGATATGAGATGGAGAGAAATTAGACCTCTTGCACTATTGGTTGGGATGAAAAGTGGAATAGCTGCTGTGGAAAACAGTATGACAATTTCTCAAAAGAAAAATGAAACTAGAATTGCCATATATTCCAGCAATTCCACTTCTGCACATATATGCAAAAGAATTGAAAGGAGGGTCTTGAAGAGATTCTTTACACCTATATTCATAGCAGAATTATTCAAAATAGCTAAAACATGGAAGCAACCCATTTCCAATGACAGATAAATGGAATTTTAAAAGTTGGTATGTACAGACAATGAAATGTTATTCAGCACTTAGAAAGGGTTGAAAATTCTGCTCTGAGCTACAACATAAATGAAACTTGAGTGTGTTGTGCTAAGTGAAATAGGCTAGTACCCAAACGACAAATAATATATGATTCCACTTACATGAAGTCCTTAAAGTAGGAATAATCATTGAGAGAGAAAGTAATGTGTTTGCAGGGGCTAGTGGGAGGGAGAAATAGTGAGTTTGACAACCACTGGAGCCATATGTTAGAAGTAAATGTGAATGGGAGGAGGTATAAGGAGGAGGGCTATTGGACAACTATGCAGAATAGGAATAGGTATTGAATTCCATTAGAGGGTAAGTTGACCAAGTGGAAAGAGAAGGTTGGCTGAGCTTCCCTGAAGCCCCAGCTGTGCCTGCAGTTCAGAAATTTTCAGTGGCACCAATATGCAAGATTGCATGGGTTTCCTGGGCTTGTTGTGCTCACGAGCTTGGAACCCTTAGAGATGAAAGGATTCATAAAGAGCAAAGATTATTTTTTACAAGAAATTTGGCAGAAAAAAGAAAAGAGGAGAGAGAGAGAGAGAGATAGAGAGAGAGAGAGAGAGAGAGAGAGAGAGAGAGAGCGGCAGGCACTAATATTTTGCATACTCTGAGCATCAGAGATCCCAAGCCCTTGTTTTAGTAAATATGTTGAAGAGTATATTTCTGTGGATAAGGGAAAGAACTTGAAAAAGACAACTAGAGAAAGCAAGTAAGAGAGAGAATCCTTAATATATTTCACAAAGGAAATGAGAAGGGGGGCCAAAAGCATTCATGGGGGATTTAGTACATACAAAGAGAAAGGTTATTTATTTGAAGACTAGAAAAGTTTTATGGAAAAATATTATTCTCATAAATTAATTAACATATTTCAAAAATATTAATACCTAACATCCAAGTAATTTACTAGGATCTGGAAATTTAAATATATAATTTAAATTTTTCCTATCTTCAAGTTGTTGAATCTTAGAGAAAAATTATGTATTTTTAATTATATAAAATTTACATAATTATAATCATTAATATGAATAAGTTCACAATAAGATTAGAGCACTAAGAATTATAGAAATAAAAATGTCCAAAACACACTGGAAGATTGGCATACAGGTGGGGTGAACATAGTGAAAAATTATGTATAAGAAGATTTCAAAAGAGAGGAAAAAATAGAGTAAAATAAAATGAAAAAGAAGAGAACATTTGAGCTGAGTTTTGGGTTCACAGGCTATAGATAGGATGTGGGGCACTGAAGCAGGCATAGAAGGTAGGTTAGAATGAAAATGCTACATCAGAAATGATGCTGCATTTCGATTAAGGGATCAGAGTGAGAGAAAACAATGTAATCACAGTACATTTTTGTTTCCAATATCATATGTTTTTCCTAAAATTTTGTGGGAAAAGCTTATAGAAATAAAATTATGATAATCATAAAATTATACTTTAGAAAAATATTTCTGGAAAGAATAATGCTTTAGAAATAATATCATTGTGCAGCCATAAAAAGGATGAGTTCATATCCTTCATCAGGGACATGGATGAAGCTGGAAATCATCATTCTTAGCAAACTAACAGAGGAACAGAAAACCAAACACTGCATGTTTTCACTCATAAGTGGGAGTTAAAAAATGACAACACGTGGACACAGGAAGGAGAACATCACACACTGGGACCTGTGGGGGCTGGGAGGAAGGGGAGGGAGAGCATTAGGACAAATACGTAATGGATGCAGAGCTTAAAACCTAGATGACAGGTTGACAGGTGCAGCAAACCACCATGGCACATGTATACCTACGTGACAAACCTGCTTGTTCTGCACATATATCCCAGAACTCAAAGTAAAATTAAAAAATAAAAATTAAAAAAATTAAACCTAAAAAGAGAAATAATATCATTGAGAATAATAATAGTAATGCTTTAGAAAAAATATTCTGTGGCAACAAGAGATAGTGGGAGATTTTTACAAAGGCATTAACTGTGGGAATGGAGATGAGAGAAAATGTCCAAACAGTTTTTAGAAAAAATGAACAAGGTTTTATAAATGACTGAATATTGAGTGAGAAGACAAAGATTAATCATGAGTTTATCTGGATGCTGAGTAATGATGGAGATAAAAAGATATATTGTGGTTTTGGAAATTATGATATTGCATTTCTGTTGGACATATCGATGTAAATTCTCATAATTGTTTACTAAGTGTGTTTCTGGTACTTAGGACAGTTTTTTAAACTGAATTTAGGAAATAATTTATGATAGCTAAAAGAATCCGAAAAGAGCAAGAATAATAATAATTAAAAAGGACCAAAAAGCAGAAACGTAGAAGACTCTGACATTTAAAAGGTGATCCACAAAGGTGAATTAGACAAACAGAATAAGAAATCCAGAAGATGGAAGCCTACAAAAGCTGCAGTGAAAAATGTATCAGGCATTTGCTGGTGCTTTAAAGGGAACAGTTTTATGTTTTCTATTGTTCAATTGTTCCATTAGGATCAATTACAATAATAGTCACAATCAGTGAATAAAAAGACACACATGAATGAACTACATTCTCTTCTCCCTTTCTCAACAACTGGTTATTTTCTCCCATGCATTCGTGACTCTTTGAACACTTCTGAGTAACTCTATCTGCAAATCTCAATAAAGACACAACATGAAAATCAGATAAGCATTTCTTATATGAGATCAACAGAATTCTGTATAAATTGATAAACTATTTAAACAATTACAATGTTAAAAGATGTCAGGTCTGTCCCGCAGACACTAGCTGACAGATGAAATGAGTGTTCAAAAACAGGTATGCAGCCTAAAAGCAGCTTGAAGACCACCTGGCTCTAGTGGCCAGAGAGCAGCCCTGAGAAGCTGAAGCTGCTTGCTTTTATTCAGTGCAGGCACAATGCAAAAAGCCTGGAGCAAACATAACCTGTAGGGAATTAACATTTATCATTCCCTTTTCTGAGAATATCGAAACTGCAGATGATCAAAGGCCAGTTCCTGGTCAACATAAGTAAACAAGCCTGTTTAAGATAAATTCTCCTACACTCCCTTGTACCTACTTCTTGCCCTCTGCCCCAGAGTTATAGAACACTTGACTTCAGCTATTCTGCCACCAGCCTCTGCAGAACCCTCAGACCTTACAGAAGGTTTGTGTTCTTTCTCTATAGTTTTTCCCACCACTCTGACCCATCCCCCACAAAAAGGATTCACAGTTTATATTACTTATTGAATGCAATAACTTTTTAATAATTAATATACAAGTAAAGAGAAATCTGAATTAAAACCCTTGAATTTTAATTGTTCATAGTTCACAATAATAGCCTTCATCATCTGAATTGTGATGATCCCTTGTCTTATTAAATAATATGCAAGCTAAAGATACATTTAAGTGGAATTTATTGCAGGTGCTTATAATGTGTTGAAATACCAAATATCAAAAAAGTATCATATATGAGTATTTTAGTTTGGAAAATACTTTCTCTTGCTTTTCAAATTAATTGGGGAATATTATGATTTGTGCATATCAAGCCTGAATTTTATGAAGAAAGATTTGCTTCACTTGATGCTTTATTGGAACATACAAAGCATACATGGAAGAGGAAGTTAATAGGCATATATATATTCCTTTGGCAAAGACCAATCATCATTTTCAACTTCATATTAATACCTTCATTTTGTTAAACTCTAGTAGTACATGGCATATGGGCTACTCTTATTATTTTGCATCTTACCTATTATGTTTATTTTTTCTCATGTGTATTTTAGTTCTCTAGACAGACTATTAGCAATTTTTGAGGAAGAATTATATTTTACACTTTTAAAAATCTTCTATAATGATAATTGTTATTATTACATTATTTATTTATTTATTGAGACAGAGTCTCACTCTGTCACCCAGGCTGGAGTGCAGTGGTGTGATCTTGGCTCACTGCAACCTCCACCTCCCGGGTTCAAGCGATTCTCCCTGCCTCAGCCTCCCAAGTAGCTGGAATTACAGGTGTCTGCCAACACAATGGCTAATTTTTGTATTTTTAGTGGAGATGATAGGGTTTCGTCATGTTGGCCAGGCTGGTCTTGAATTCCTGACCTCAGGTGATCTGCCCGCCTCAGCCTCTCAAAGTGCTGGGATTACAGCTGTGAGATATCATGCCTGGCCTACATAATTTATTTTAAAATTATTATTATCAAATCATTTTTTCTTATGAGGCTTTATGTCTGTATTGGGGAGATAGCAATATTTTTAGAGATGGATACAGAATTATTTCCAAGAGGAAGGCTGTGTTGGAATAGATTTGTTTTAAACTTGAGGTTTCTGAGTATATCTAGAATGAGCTAGGGTTATCTGAAAGGATAGGTAAACACTGATAAATAAGAAATGAGTGGGAATGTGGGTGTGTTGGTGTTGTAACATGTCTTCTGAGACCAGCTGGGTTGAAGGAATGGGTGATGACAGTAGGAGCTAAAGCAAAACATAATTTAATTACATAACCTCTCTCAAATATATCAAAATCCTAGAACAATGTTAAAATACATAAATGTTGGCATGCATAGTGATTAAGACTTTGATTCAATTCTAGATCAACTCAGAGATGCAGAACTCTCGAGATATAGGTTGAAATGAGAACCAGTTATTTAATGGAAACAGTGTATCATCAAACTAATGGGTGTCCCAGAGAATTTAAACCCCTAGGAATTCACAAAACATGGAGAAGCCATTGAACTTCTGTAAGTTAGAGTGTATGAGATTCAAGCCACATGTATTTAAAATTCAAAGTACAGGTGACAACTGAGTTAGACATTACTGTGGAAGTCACACTCAATCACTGTTTTCAAATTACTTCTACACGTCTTCCTACACTACAGAATCTTTAAACCTAAACTCATTTCTCAGGCTTGCTTTCAGCTAAGTTGTTTTGTGTTTTTGTATTTGCCCAAACCTGTCTTTAGACACTGAAAAGTAGAAATGAGACAGTTATTGAGCACAGGAGACCCTATCTGCTAGCAAGCCTGAGAGTTAACATATCCGGTTTGCAGGGGTTGGGAGGGATGTATGAGCAGGAATCTTGGGTTTATTCCTTATTACTTTAGGTGATAGTGGGAGTAGAGAAGTGTTTCCACTATAATAGTGTCTGCATATAATTGTTCATAATTTTTTCTGATTTCTTTTGTTTGTGCATAGTTTCTGAATACATAGAATCCCTGGGTATTTCCCTCTTCTCCTGGTGAGTGTGTAACAAAATTAATATCCTTAGTAAATACCCAGCTTCTAGAAATGAGTGAGCCCTACTATCTACAAGTAAGAATACTGGAGGAATAAATATTAGTGAAAATGTGTAATGATAAACCATGGTATAATTGGCTTGTAGGATACGTTGAGATAACAAATAAATATCATGCTCTGTATTCCAAGAATACTGGTATGATTTTAAAATTTCATTTAATAAATATACCATACATTCCCTGAGTTACTTCCCATGTTAAACAGAGACAAAGTCAAAGGCTGTCTGACATAAGTTAATAAGAAAAACTCCCTAAGCCTTTGTAATATGCTGCAGCATTTCAAGCACAGTTTCTGAGGTTTTCTTACTATATCAAAATTAAAATGAAAAACGAAAGTGATTTTCTGGTTCCCAAGGCTTTCTTTCTATAAAAAGCAGTTGAAAAAGTAAAATAAACAACATGAATACAAAGAGATTTGTTAAATGTTTAAGTCTATGGGAACCAATGACAATTTTCCCAAAATATAATTTTTATACTTGGTTATAAGAACAAGAATAGTTGGCCATACAGCCCCTTTGTACTAGGCCCATGTGATCTCCTGACTATTCTAGGTTTAAATGGAGAACTAAAATCAACCATGGAATCAGACAGTGAGTCCTCTGCTTTGCAGAAGAATATGAGCCAAGTGTTCCTTCCATGTGATGACCTGGTCTCTGCTTAGACCTTCTCTCTTCATTGCTGAAGTCTGGTTATCAGATGGATGTGAATGAAGACTAACAGAAAAGGGACAAACAATTAAGAATTCTTATGGTGCTAAGAAACATAGTGCAGTTAGACCAGATTACCCCAGAGAGGAGCATTATATAAATGCTGCAGCTAGAATGAGCTGTCAGTGCAGGGAAGCATCTGGTGCTGTTTTGCATATGTTTTGCTGTAAGTTCTGTGCACTGATTTTCTTCAAATTCATTTCTTCTTCTTCTGCAGTCTGTAGTTTCCTTGAATTACTTCAACAAGTACTTATCTTATTGCTCTGGCCTTTTACTTTCCTGAAGATAACAAAATATCTTGATGTTGAAAAGAATCGATTTCTAAGCATTCTGCACAAGTAGTAGAAATATCACAGGCTTCAGTGAGACTGTTAACTATCCATGGAAGGTTTATTGACTCTGTCACTCTATGAAAAGGAGAGTATCATGTTTTCTTACAGAAAAGTGGGTAATCTTTCCTCCAAAAGATGTGCTTTACTCAGATGTTTTACTTTAGTTTCCTTTCTGAAGAAGATTACAGTAATTCTGCAGTGAGAAGGATTTTCTACCACAGAAAATGTCCTGCATTGAATTAACGGATGATAACTGGCTATCATATCTAATCAACAGTTATGATATTTTATAAAACTTAGAACTGGTGGCATCTTTACTATCACATTGATTTTAGGAATCTTTTTGGATACATTTTGAGAGTTCACTCTATAATGGCATTTTCTCTTGAATTACATGCATGGAGGAGAAAAACCAAAGGCTTTCAAGATTATAAAAAAAGAAAAGGTGAGACTATGAGCTTAAAGTGGTATTTGCGAGTTAGGATTGAGAAGAAAAAAAGAAAATTCAGTCATATCACAGGGAAGTATCAATTATATAAAAACATTGTCAATCAAACTGTAAAGAAAACAAGAAACCAATGTGGATTTAGGGAAGAAATATTCAGAATTGCCAGAGAAAGGGCCCAAGGAGAAAGATGTGCTTAGAGAATATTGAGGCAAGCCAGTCTCTTGAAGCCTCATGCCTAGAAATCAGATTAAGAAAATCACATAAAATGTGGAATTGGTATGAGTTACTCTATTACACATATACATGTGCTTGTGTATATAGATGTGTGTGTATGTGTGTGTATATATACACATATGTATATGTATATACATGTATACACATGTGTGTATATATGCATATATAGTGTATATATACTTGTATATATACACATATGTATAGACACATGTATGAACACATGTATATTTGTATATATACATATGTATACACACATGTGAACACACAGAAACAAAATAGTGTGAATTATGATGTTAGTACTTTATTCAAAGGGGGAAAATGAGAATACAATTGAAAATACAAATTATCACTGTTAACAGTTTTAAAGCTATAAACACTGCTGATTAAACCTATGAATGGTAGAAGGAGAGAATGGTAGATTCTACGCCACCCTGAAACCAACACTTATATCATGAAGAGCACCTTAGGGAGAAAAAGTGGCTAGTTTGTGAATTGATTTCTGGAAGAGGTAAAAACTTACTGTCACTTTGCTTTGGATTCAAAGTTCACAAGCTACACATTTCGAATGATGATGGATGCTTTTTCTATCAGAGACTCTGGGTAAGTATTCAAAAACTGTAACAATTTTAAAATTAAGAAAATAGATAAATAAATTTGAGCTGAGTCTGAGGAATGAAATCAGCCAATCAACAAATGAACCAACAAATAGACAAACTACGTCAATACCATGGAGCTGTGTTTACCAGTTGGAGGGTGGTACACAGAAAGTTTTGTCTGCCTGAAGGTTAGGAATGCTTAGGGTTAACGGTCATTTAATAAGAAGAGTTATAGAAATTGCAAAATACATGAAATTGCTCACTGGAAATTAGAGTCACATTTGTCAAAAATATTTTGCTTTCATAATTCTTATTAGAAAAGGGACTGAAGACTTACAGTTGATGAAAAATACAGTAAATTCAACATACTTTCACATTACTCTTTCTATTCTTCAATTATTTTACTTTTAAGAAGTTGGAATAATTAATAACAACAGATACAAAGAGATGTTTATACTTTGGTTTGAATTATAGTAAGATTTTTTACGGTCAATTTAGTTAAGACATTTAAGTGATTAAAATAATATCAAAACATTTATTGAAAATAAACATGACTTTAGATCATATGAAAACAGTCCAGGATTGTGTCCAAAAACAGTTTCTGTCACAGATGTCTTTTAATCAGCAGATTTCCAAAATCTGGGCCTTTGGTAAGGAAGGGAGGCTGGATTACTTACATCTATTTCCAATATTATCTCTTGCACATTGTAACAATTTAGTGATCTTTGTAAGTATGTAAGTTATTCTCACATGAGAGCTTTCCTACTTCAATTAAAATAGCATCAGTCCATAGAGCGCTCTTTCTATGATTACCTATCTACCAGCCGAAAGTTAGCTTCTGATTCCATCATTAGACATTTTATATTTTGATGATAATCTTGAATTTTATATAAAATTACTTTCAGGACAAGCTAAGAAAACTCCTGTGACCCAGTTCTGTGCTCTTTCTATAAATGAGAAATATTTTAAATTCATGAGTCTGTGCCCTATCTTTTCTTGATAAAAAGTGTTACAGAAAAAAGCAGGAGTTATCTGGATGGATTTTCCACACAATCACTGGGAGGAGCTGACACTGAGCACTCCAGGGCAAATGAGGGAGACTGAGCTGGTTCTGAGTTCCTTCTACTGCTGTTGTGAGGACAGTAAAAGAGAGAGAGAGAGTCCTAAAATTATAAAAGAGAAATAGACATATATAAGGAGACTGACATTATAAGAAATTCAAAGCAAAATGAAAAGATCGTCATGGTTATTTATTTATAACACAATAATAAATTAACTTTCAGAAATTAGGGAGAATAAAGATAAGCCTGTGCTCCAAAGCAGTGGGAAACATCAGCATCAATTAGGTGTCACCAGATAATAGAATAGGAAATGTCTGTACTAGGTAGGGTTCACCAGAGAAACATTATATATGCATATACACTCAATTCCGCAAATATTTCTCAATTTCTGTCATTCTTCTTATTTTATATATAATATGAATTATATATATTATATGTTACACATACACACATGTATGCATGCACGCACACACACACACACACTCACACCCTAAGGAATTGGCTCACATGATTATAGTGGACTGCAAATCCGAAATCTGTAAGTCCAGCAAGAAATTTAGGAAGGACATAATGCTGCAGCTTTGAGGCAGGGTTTTCCTCCCCAGGACATCTCATTGCGTGTGTGGGTTGGGGCGGGGGGTTGGTTTTAAAATTTTTTTTTTTACTCTTAAGGCCTTTTAACCAATTTGATGAGGCCCAGCTGCCTTACTGAATGCAGTTTCTTTAATTAAAGTCAATTGATCAGGAACATGTGGATTAGTGTTTCCTTGACTATCTGGGTACTGAGGCGTAGCCACGTTGACACCAACCACTAAGCATTACTATATTCAAGCAGCTCGTGTCTAAAGATCCCCCCAGTACAGAATTCGTTAATGAATTCTCTAATATTTAGTGGCACAATTTACATGTCCCAGTTTTTACATATTCCCATAGATATGTGCTGTATTAGAAATTCTGTCAAAGGAGGAAAATACGTTGAAATTTAAATCATACTCCAAGATGGAGGGGCACAAGGGCCTTGCTCCTTTTTAGATGCCAGGGAAGAATCTGTTCCAGGTCTCTCTTCCAGCTTCTCGTAGTTCCTTAGCTTGTGCCAGCATAGCCCACTCTTCACATGCTATTATCCCCACCTGTGCGTTTGTATGCCAATTTCCTCTTTTCAAAAGGACATCAGTCATATTGAATTATGGGTCCATAATTCAATGGACCTGTATGACCTTATCTTAACTAATCATGTTTGCAATGACTCAATTATTTAAGAAGATCATATTCTGAGGTACCAGGGCATGTGAAGTTTTGAGGGACATTCCAACCTATGACACAGAATATGGATTCAATTTGTTTAAAAAAAAGCATTTTCTTTTTTTTATGTTATTTTAAGTTCCAGGATACATGTGCAGAATGTGCAGGTTTGTTACACAGGTAAATGTGTGCATGGTGGCTTGCTGCACCTATCAACCCATCACCCAGGGATTAAGCTCCACATGCATTAGTTATTTATCCTGATGCTCTCCCTCCCTCAGGCCAATCTCCACCACAGGCCTCTGTGTGTGTTGTTCTCCTCCCTGTGTCCATGTGTTCTCATTGTTCAGCTCCCACTTTAGATGAGAATCTGCGGTGTTTGGTTTTCTGTTCTTGTAAAAATCTTATTTTCTATCTCTTTATGAGCACTGTAATATAAGTTTTCCACTTGCCTCAATAGATGCAAATTTTGTTCTTTGCTCTGCTCTCTGACTAGGACACTAATTAGGCTCCTGTGCAATCTGGTATCCAGCAGGTTTTGATGAATGAGGAACCTTGCAAAGAATTGGGAGTGGGTGGAATGTGAGGGAAGAATAGAAACTGAGGCATGGAGATGTCTACCTCTGGATTTTTTTGAGTTGTCAAGTTGAGCTAGTTGCAACCATTAATCGTATATCACTTCTGCTTTTTGTAAAATCTGATTGTGACTTTGGGGTCCCAGTAAACATTTACTCATCTCTTCCAGCAAAGTGCAGTAACATCTCCATATTTAGGTACCTGCTCAATCCCATTTTGTTTTGTTTTCTTTTTTACTTTTTTTTTTGCTTTTTTTTTTTATGGTGTCTTGCTCTGTCATCCAGGCTGGAGGCACAATCTCAGCTCACTGCAGCCTCCATGTCCTCCTAGGTTCAAGGGATTCTCCTGCCTCAGCCTCCTGAGTAGCTGGGAGTACAGACACCTGCCACCACGCCCAGCTAATTTTTGTATTTTCATAAGCGATGGGGTTTCACCATGTCGGGCAGTGTGGTTTCCATCTCCTGACGTTGTGATACACAGGCCTTGGCCTCCCAAAGTGCTGGGATTACAGGCCTGAGCCACCATGCCTAGCCTCTCTTTTTGTTTTCCTATGTAGCATTTAATCTTTGTAGATAGTACCTTTTGAAAGTAAATATTTCTAAAGTAAGCATGCTTTCTGTTTAGTGTTGGTACCGTGACTGACACAAATGCTTTCCAAACATAAGACATACTCTCTGTAGTATATAAATGCCTAAAAACTGTAACAAGGTAAATCACTGTCTAAATTTTGTGAATATTCTGTCAATAAAAATTTATGTTAATTCTCTTTCCAAGCCACCCTTCATTTGGGGACAATTTTGAAGCTCTGTTGTTTGCTATCCTATTGCTAGACCAAATTTTGTTCCTTTTGATAAATTTGTCTGTTTATCATTATGAAATGCCTTCCTTGTCCTTTACTGTGTCTACTATAAATTGAAATATTCCAGCTGTCCTTTGACTAGAATTTGCACAGTGTATCTAATTTCATCTTTTAGCTTATGTCTTTAATATTTAAATTGGTTTTCCTATAGACAATCTACAGACAGATATTTCATTTTTTAATCTAATCTGACAATGTCATCCTTAAAGGTATTATTATTATAATTGAGTTTAAATCTGCCACCTCACATTTATTTACTATTTGTGCCATCTGTCATTTGGCCCTTCTACTCTTCTCGTGTCTTCTTTTGGTTAATTGAATATATTTGTATAATTACATTTTTCTGCATTATTGGCTTACTAGTTAGGTCTTTTGTTCTATATTTCTAAAGGTAGACACATTGCTAGAGTGGTATTTGTTCAAAGGTAGACCTAAACAGAATGGAGTGTCCATTCTGAAAAGAAAGAATTGTCTTTACCATAAATGTGACTAGGCCATAAAAATAATTAATCTTGATGCCTATATCACACAATACAGAGTAATTATATTATAATAAATCATAAATATACACATAAAATAATAATGCTTCTATATCAAAACATATGTGAGTATCTTCATGATTTGGGGATAGTCAAATAATTATATAATCCTGAAACTAAAAATTACTATTTTTAAAGTGATAAATAAGACTTCCTTAAATTTAAGAAGTTCTGTTCATCAACTGAAAATCTTAAGAGAATGAAACTGAAAGCCAATGCTGGTGAACAATATTTCAAAATAAGTAAAAAAACCAATACTAGTACACTCCACTAGAATGACAGCAATTAATAAAAATCTAACAATACCACATGTTCACTGGAATATTGAATAAACAGAATTTCTCACATTCTTATGGAAGTGTGACTTGATGGTGGTATTTTGGAAACCATTTTGGCAATATCTTCTAAAGTTAGGCATGCTTATTGCCCTATGAAACAGGCAAAATAGATGAGTAAGTTTATGTCTACCAAAATACATATTAAGAAAATATGCATAGCTGTATTATGTGTAAAAGCCGAAACTGGCAACAAATTGGCTTATTCATCAACAGGTCAATATGTTCTTGTAAATTCACACAGTGGAATACAAGATAGCAATGAAAATGACAAACCAAAACTACTCACAACAATGTGAGTAATTCAAATAGACATAATGTGGAAGAAATAAGCAATAAACAAAAGATTACAGGTACAACTAATATATGGTATTAGCAATTAGAATAGTGGTATATTTGGAGTGGTAGATATCTGAGAAGGTCATGAGGGAGCTAAGGTACTTTAACTTATTTTTATCTCCTCCTGAGGGATAAATAGACATGTGTATACACAGATAAAATTCCATCAAGATATAGACTCAAGATTTGGGCCTTTGCTTTTTGTAACATGTCTTAATTAAAAATTTAAAAATATAATAAAAACACATATTGTTTTGTAAAGGTTTCCTTAGACGTGCAGTTAGTAAATAAACTGAAGAATGATTGTCTTCTGGTTTGTTCCAAGCTTTTTCAATTATTATATACCAAAGTACTACCAAAATATCAGAGCTTCCAATAAAAAACAGTTGGACCAGTGTTTGGCTATTGCAATCTTAATTTTTTCATTAAGTGCAGGAATCTAACTCCTTCATTATATATTATATTGTATTATATGGTATTGCATTATTTTATATGTTTACTGTAGTCTACTCTGAAAAATGGAATGTATTTACATATTAAAATATGGGCTTTTATAATACGTTCCTTTTATTACTCTTTTATATTATAATTTGAGCATTCTGTTGATTTTCTAAAGTTGGGCATAGACATATATTTTACAGCAGGACAGTTAAGGGGGCTGTTATGGTTTGGATCTGTGTCTTCACCAAATCACATGTCAAATTGTAATTCTCAATGTTGGAGGTGGGCCTAATTGGGGGTGATTGGATCACGGGAGCAGATTTCTCATGAATGCTTCAGCATGATCCATTTGGTGCTACTGTCAGAATAGTGAGCGAGTTCTCATAATGTCTGGTTGTTTAAAAGTGTGTAGCCACTCCCTGCTCCTCTTTCTCTTGTTCCTGCTCCAGCCACGTGAGATGCCTTGCTCCTCATTTGCCTTTTGCCATAATTGGAAGCTTCCTCAGGCCTTCCCAGAAGACAAGCTGTTATGCTTTCTGTACAGCCTGCAGAACCATGAACCAATTCAATCTCCTTTTTAAGTTATCGAGTCTCAGGTATTTCTTTTTATATAGCAATGCAAGGACCTTTCTACAAGTTTTCTCCAAAAACTTAAAAAGGTGGTGCTGAGTGGAATGAGGTTGAGAGTCCAGTGAATAGTCCCTGGATATGGCAGTGATCATATAAAAGTTATAGTGAACATGGAATGATGGTCCAGTGGAAACACAAATAAATAAATAAGTAAGCTATCACTCAATCAAAGATAATCAAAGTAATCACAGATTGCAATGAAGGCTTTGGAATAAATTAACAAGATCAGCTAGTTAGTAACTCAGAGAGGCCACTTTAGACAAGGTCCATGAAGGCTTCTCTTAACAAAGTTTGAATGTCAGTATGTCATTCAAAGACCCGAAAGAAGAGCAAAGTCAATAGCCAATAAGCAGAATGAGTCTGGTATTTAATATTATTGGCAAGGCAGCATCATAATGACCAGCCATTCAAGGGCAGCAGTGGCTCATGTTTCTATGGCGCAACCACAGCTTCAGCAGCTTCTCCTAGAGCTGAACAAACTGCCCTCTCAGGATTACTGTTGTGTCCATCACTGGCTTCCCAATCACTCGGTCTTCCAATTAACGACCCACATCCCCAGAACTGCTTCCACTTTACCCCCAGCTGACCCTAATCACCAATCCTGCTAGGAGGTTATCTTTGCTCCCATAAGGAATGTCTTCCACATATGGGTACCCTTATTGGCCTCTTCTGCAATTTACTAAAAGATGGTATAAGGAATTAATCTCCATCTGATTGTAGCTGTCATGTTAGGAAAATCACTTTTTTTTTTAAAAAAAAGCATAATGTTGTGTAGCAGAATTAATAATGAATTTCACATCATCTCTATGGGATGAGTCCAGGGACAGGCTTTACTGAGGAAATAAACCGAAGTCCAAGATTATCAAATCAAGAGAAATCATGGTTTCCCCATCCTCCCTTTCTCCTACAGAGATGCTGTTGCAGTCCACAGAGCTCTGTTCTGAAGGGTGACCCTCCCACTTTTCACTCTTCTTTTTTTTTTGTTAATCACTGCAGGAACTTTTTAATGCAGGAATGAATAAACTGCTTATAGACCAGATGATCTAGGTTTGAGTCCGATTGTTTACATAAATTGCTTGTGAATTCCTTCTGCCTAGAGGCCTGGGAGACAATGGGAGGTCACAGGCCTTTCTGCCAGGGGAAAACACTCACAGATCCCTGAGAATCTGAGTTTGGGTGGAGCCTTTCCTGTAGAGGAGAAAAGCCTTTTCCCCTCTCCCCACTTTCATTCCCTCTATATTCTCGTCTTGTTTGTCTTCTCACAACACGGAAAGAACTCTGGAGATCAGCTGTGAACAGTCTTGTTCCATCACTAAGAGGTTTACAAATAAAGAAAGACACATTGAAGTTTTACTAAAACTGGATAACAAATCTTATAATCTTATATATAATTTTTTGCCAGAATAACACATATATTCTAATGCTATCAGAAAACTTAATAAACAAATTACATTTGAAAAACATTGCACATGTATAAATTGTCCTGACTTCAATATAATGCTTATCTCTGAGAGAGAAAAATAGTAAAGTGGTAAAAACAGAACTTTACTATCTCTCTGATTCATTGTTAAAAATAAAGAAATAAAGTATAACTAATACATTTTTTAATGATGGTTTAACTATGATGGAGGGTGTCTTTTGTATGATTCCAAAAGCACATATTTTAGTAAGTTAGGATATTTCTATATAATAAGAAAATGCAAATAATGTAAGTTCAAGAGGTCTTGAATGACATCCAAAACTTCAAATATATTTTAATCACATATGTGCTAGTTTTATTCATTTTCAGTGACTTCCTCAGATGAATTAAATATATCAGAAATACTCACAAAATATGCAATGTACAATTTTAAGCCATTTAATCTTTAGTAAGCATTTATTCTCAAGCAACCATAATGTCCATTTCAATGTTTTTCTGCTTCACCTAACTATGTGATAAAATTCTTGCTACATAATTTAAAAAATGAAAGGATTCCAGCAGTGAAGGCCCTAGGAATTTAGGGGAGTGTTTGGTTGTGGGAGTAATTAAATAGGAATATAGATTCATTCTCTAAATGCAAATCAAAATTACATTGACATACCATCTCACGCCAGTTAGAACGGTGATCATTAGATGGAGACAACAGATGCTGGAGAGAACATGGAGAAATAGGAACATTTTTACACTGTTGGTGGGAGTGTAAATTAGTTTAACCATTGTGGAAGACAGTGTGGCAATTCCTCAGGGACCTTGAAATAGAAATTCCATTTGACCCAGCAATCTCATTACTGGGTATATATCCAAAGGATTATAAATAGTTTTGTTACAAAGACACATGCACACACATGTTCATTGCAGCAGTATTTACAATAGCAAAGGCTTGGAATCAACCCAAATGCCCATCGATGATAGACTGGACAGGGAAAATATGACACATGTACACCATGGAATACTATGCAGCCATAAAAAACAGTGAGTTCATGTCTTTTGTAGGGATGTGGATGAACCTGGAAACCATCATTCTCAGCAAACTGACACAAGAACAGAAAGTCAAATACTGCATGTTCTCACTTATAGGCAGGTGTTGAACAATGAGAACACATGGACACAGGGAGGGGAGCATCACACACTGAGGTCTTTGTGGGGGGACTAGGGGAGGGACTGTGTGGGGTAGGGAATTGGGTAGGAATAACATGGGGAGAAATGCCAGATATAGGTGATGGGGATGGACGCAGCAAACCACATTGCCATGTATGTACCTATGCAACCAACAATCCTGCATGTTCTTCACATGTACCCCAGAACCTAAAGTGCAATAAAATGTATATATTTAAACAAATGTTTTCATGTTCAGATATTAAATAAGGAAAAACAAGATAATTACCTAAATCACAAAAATCTTCAGTTGTGTGTTAAAAGAATTTCTCTTACAATGAGCCAGAATGTACTTAAGTTTGTAAGAATTAAACTTTGAAGCAGGAAGTCAGGTAACATCAAAAAAGTAACAAAACAACTTCATAACTGAAATATTATGTTTTAAGCTCAAGGATGAATTAAAGATAAATATATGCATACAAGTCATCGGAAGATGGTGCCCGCAATATAAACTTTCCATGGAATCAGAATATCTGTGGAAGAACTCCAGTGCTGAAATAGTACTTTATCATGTTGCAGGATACTCATGTATTGCTCTATGAGGAGTAAATGATAAGAATTTTCTACTTAAATCTGTAAGTATGATGAATTATGTAAATGGGTTGCTACTCCTGAACTACACTTTGCAGTTTTGGAATATGGGCTGCTGATTCCAGGAGGAAGCACTGAAAGATAATAATAAGCTCTATAAGCAACAGCAACAACTGCAAAAGAGTAAACACCAGTGGGAAAAGATATTCATAGTCGTTCTGAAGTAAACTCAAATGACAGAATCATGGTGGAGTTAACACAAGAGACTAAAGTGAGGTGAATAAGAACAAAAGAATCTGTGTTTTGAAACAAATAAGCCAAACAGCAACAATAATAAATTAAAGCACAACTTTCAAACAAGCAATAAACAAATTTAAAAATCACAAAGGAAACCTCATGTATTTGCAAAAGGAATGGGCTACACCCTTTAGTAGTTCTTCATTATGCATTGACATTAAAAATCAGTAATGAAAAACAGCAAACTCACATTCCCACACACAGGCACTCTCCTTTTCAGGATATAAACCCAAATATTCTAAGCAACCATTTAATTAAAGAATTGCTATAGAATTACAAAGCTTTTAGAGCTATAACTCGATATCAAATTTGTGGTACCAGATATACTATTCAATAAAAATAACATTAAGAGATCTGAAAACAAATGAGCATTTTCAGTTAAATTCTTGAATATATTTTGCTATAGCCACTTTCTCCTAATTCTCAAAATAGCTGTGAAGAAAATAAATGTACGATGTGCATAGGAGAGAAGATAGCAGAAGACAAGAGTTTTAGAATCTGAAGAGAAGAAAATCAGAATTAAATAATTTGGCAGAGCAGATAAAGCTAATTCCCTGTTCTCTCTCTCTCTCTCTCTCTCTCTCTCTCTCTCTCTCTCTGTGTGTGTGTGTGTGTGTGTGTGTGTGAGAGAGAGAGAGAGAGGAGGGTGTGTGTGTGTGTGTGTGTGTGTGTGTCTGTGGTTCATGAGTATGTTTACACTCACAAAACTAATTCACGGAATCCTATAAAGATTCAGCGATTGAAAGTACTATGTATGCCTGAAGGCAGGACACTTACGGCTGACAAGAGACTTTGTTGAAAGTTTACCTATGGAGCAGCTAGACATTGCAATCTATATTCCAACACTGAATAGCCACGTAGCTATACTTCTCTTGAAGACACATGGAAAAATGAAGTTAGAGAAACTGGAGCTGACATTATGTGAATTCAGACATAACAAGCAAAACTGAAAATGGTTTATAGAATAAACAGAAAGCAAAGCGGTTAGTTAAAATTAGGAAGTTCTTTCTTTACTAAACCACCAAAATGTTGGCAGCCAGAGACCTATACAGGTAGGAGTCAAGAAGCTCACTTTCTGAGGAAGCTAAAGAACCTACGTAGGAGAAAGGGCTTCCAATGATGCCCTGGGCCTCATCCCTAGAAGCTGAGAATAAGAAACTTAGAAGATGACACTAAGGTTATGAACCTCAAAAAGGGAGATTATTTTGGAATATGCAGATGGACCCAATCTAACCATATGAGTCTTTAAAATCAGGGAATGTGGTCTGGCAGGAGCAAAAGAGGTAAGGCAGAAGATAAAATCAGAATGATTATAAAAATTTAATTTAAATTAAACCATGTAATTGGAAGTGATCCAATAAAAGGCAGGTAACGGAAGTATTATCTTACAGTGAGGCAGACTATTCAACAAGTTGTATCTGACATACGGTGCTTTTAATCAATTATTCTATGTTGTTCTCTTGATTGTTAATGAGCAGAAAAAATAAATAAACATTTGAATAAATATTCTAAATAAAAGTCAGATAATAAAACTAACAAATCTAAAACAAACAATTCAGAGGTACCAAATAAGATATAAACAGAATAGGGAAAGAAGTACAAAAATAGTCTCTACAATTATATGACATGAAATTTCATATCATAAAAAAAGGAAGAAAATAAAAATATTTGCATAAAATAAAAGTTCTTGGAAGTTGAATATATTATGGGACATATTAATAATAAATAAATAAATTAGAATTTTAAATAAACAAAACAATAACTAGGAGAAACTAAAAAAAAATACACCTAAGAACACAAATGGAAAGATGGAAATTATCATAGAAATCCATACAAGCACTTTTCTGAAATGAATAAATAAGTTTTTAAAAAATTTTATCTTTTTTGAGACAGTCTTGCTTGGTCACCCAGGCTGAAGTGTAGTGGTGTGATCTTGGCTCATTGCAACCTCCACCTTCCGGGTTCAAGCAATTATCTGCCTCAGCCTCCTGAGTAGCTGGGATTACAGGTACCCACCACCATGTCCAGCTAATTTTTGTATTTTTAGTCGAGATAAGTTTTCACCATCTTGACCAGGCTGGTCTTGAACTCCTAAACTCATTATCCACCCACCTAGGCCTCCCAAAGGGCTGGGACTACAGGCATGAGCCACCTCACCAGGATGAAGAAATGATTGTTTTAGATGGAAAGGGCTTACGGCAGGCATTACACAGCCAATGACAATACACGCACACAGCCTTCTGAAATGGTACAACTGTTCTAAAGAGGAGACCTTCCACAAATCTATGTTCGAAAGATGAAGACAGGACCCTAGTGATAGGCAGGATTCTAAGATGGCTCCTATCTTCTCCAATTCCTGGCGCCACACTCATGATTAGGTTACATTATGTGGGAAAGAAATGAGAATCACTCTGATTTTGTTGTGTTATATCAACAATGTTGAAGTATTTTCCAGATGTAACTGATACCCTACATTAATCCATTTTAAGTTAATCAAAAGGGAGATTATCAGAGGGCAGCCTGCCTTTATCAGTTGGAATCATTCAAAAAGTTTGGAGGTTCTTCCCTGAATTCAGACTCTTTCCTACTGGCCTACAACAGCAAGCTACCTACCAGGAGTCCTACAGCCAAGAGGGAATGGAGTCTCTCAACAATCTGCCTGTGTTTCCAGCTAGATTCTTCACGTCTCCCAGTGAGCATGCAGCTAGATTGACTCCTTGATTACATCCCTGTGAGATCCTAAGTAATGAACCAGCTGGACTATGCTTGGGATTCTGACCCTGGAAACTGAAGTAATAAATGTAGAATCATGAATCAGAATAGCACTGGGTATCTCAACATAACCATGTGCAGCTACAAGAAAATGACAAAAACGGTCTTGATGTTAATGTTTATATAAGCATTTAAATATTTTATGGGGAGCTACTAGGAGCTGTATTGGGGGATTGAAACTGTAGTGTGTTTCTAAACAGAGCAACATTTTTTGGCTAAACTACCTAGAGGCGTTTGACTGAATGATAACTTAACCATAGATAATTTTTTACTCTGTCATCTAAATATTTTGTAGAATGAGGCTACAGAAATGAAGTTGATAAATCACTTGCAGCTGTGATGCTAAGACCCCCTGATCAGTGGGAAACAGATAGCAGGAAGACGATTTGGATAATTATGCGGGACACAGTGTGAGAGAGAAATGTTTAAGAAGGAATGTTGCAACCCAAAATCAGATCTGAGAAGTTACTGACGCTGATTGAACTGACCTATGAAAGGTCATGCATGTCTATGAAAATGAGTACCGTGGAAAATTTTAGTGCACATCTTCTCCCGGCTCTCCTCTCTTTTCATGAACCTTGGAGGAGTAAACCTTCCTGCTCCCATAGCCAACAGTTAAATATTGCTTAATTCTCGCCCACTGGCAACAGTAAAGGGTTGTGAGAACAAGTGACTTAGGTCATATCTGAGCCTGAAGCACTTAATAGACACTGTGACATCCTCCTGCTCAAACTTCCTGTTGTGTTAACTGAGGAAGCCACATGCTCCAAAATGTATAGCTATGGATTAATGGAACTTCATCAGCTTGAAAAACTGAGTCATCACATACATTACTTGGGACCTGTAATGTTGCTGTAACCTTTGGGAATTTGTACAAGAAAGGAATAAACTTCTGCCTTGTTAAAGCATTGGAACCTTGGGCTTGTTTATACTGCAATAATTCTAATCTGTGTTTAAAATATAATGAGAAATGTTTGGAGATTACAGAGTTTACAGCATTCTTTACAAGATGGGAGTAGGATCACTTTAAAAGTGGAGTTGGTATGGACCTGATACAGTAACATAAGTGGGGTAAGGCTGTGAGCTAAGGACAACAGAAGGATGATGAATTCAGGTCCAGAATAACATCTGCAGTGCTCAAAAAGTACTTCATTCCATAATGTCAGGTTGTGATTTATTCATTAAATAAGAATAAGAGAAGGAGAATGGACTGAATAGAGACTGTGGTGGGCTGTGTAATGTTCTCCTCAATTGTCCATAATCCTAATCTCCTAGTACTTGTGAATGTAAAGGGACTTTAGGAGATTAAAATTACAGATGATATTAGGTTGCTCATCAGCTGACTTCAAAATAGGTTTATTGTGGATTATCTCAGTGGGACCAGTGCCAACACAGGATCCTTAAAAGTGAAAGAGGGAGGCAGGAGAGAAGGTATTTGCAATGTGATGGGGGCAAGACTCCCCCTGGCACTCACTGTTGGCTTTCAAAGATGGAGGAAGAAGAGCATGAGTCAAGGATGTCAGGTGGGTTCTGAAAATTGGAAAAGGCAAGAAAATGGTTGCTTTTTGGCAGCTGCTGGAGGAAATAGCAGCCTGACTAACATGTTGATGTTAGCCCAGTAATATTCATGTTGGACTCTTAACCAAGATAACTGTAAAATAATACATATGTGTATTTTTAAACCATTACATTTGTGATAGTTCTTGCAGCAACAATAGGAAAAAATGCAAGCAGTTATACAGGATGAGAAAAAGAATAGTGGAAGTACCACCACATGCCACTGGGTAGATGCCTCTAGGACTTAAGGGTACCTCCACCTCCACCCTAGCTGACAGCCAGCAAGAAAACAGACACCTCTCTTAGAACCACAAATAAATGCAATGGAACCAAAACTTGAATAGGCTTGAAAGTGAATTAATCCCTAGAGCCTCCAGAAAGTTATGAAGCCCAGAAAACAGTTTGGTTTAGTATTGAACCTGAAGGAGATGGCCAGGTAAGCCCACTGGAACTTCCGACCTACGGAACTGTTAAATAATTTACTATTATTTTTTGTTACCATTTGTGGTTAAATTGTTACGGCAACAATAAAAAAAAGACAACATGCATAGATTGAATTATTTTATATTCACTATTCATCTCCTATCCTCTATAGACAAAATCGTATGTCATTTAAACTAATATTTAGTATTTACATGATTATGCCAATGGAAATACTTCATCAAAGGCCAAATATATAAAAATCTATTTTTTATACATATTTTTCTTGGGCTTTCTTTATACACTTTACCATGTAAATGTCACTTTCTTTCTTATGCTGTTATTACTCTATAGCATTGACTATTCCATTGTATCAATTTTTCCCATTGTTCCTTCACTTTCTGTCTTCTACTATCTTGCCCAAGCTAAATTGATTGTTTCCTAAGACATTTGTATACATGTATTTTGGGAACTTGTGCTGGGTAGGGGTCACTATACTTGTATAGTTTTTCTTCCCTCTTAGTTAAGTTTTCCTTTTGTTGGAGGATATTTTCTTAAGAAAGTTCTTGGAAATAATTTATTTCAGTCATTTATTTCCCCAATTATCTTTATAGCTTTTCACCTTTGATTATTTTGCTGCAGACAGAATTCTGTTTTAAATAGCATTTTCTGTAAAAGTTGTGCAGATTCTGTTCAATTTTCTATCATTCAGCAATGTTGTTGAAAAGTTGAATTTCAATTTCATGCTCATGCCTCCTGTTTAAACTGCTCCACCCCCTACACGCACACTATTAGGATTCTCTTTAGTAGGCTGAAACATGAAAATGAGGCTTTATGTAGATATTTAAAAAAATCTAAAGTGTCGTACCTTTTCTGTTTTATGGATGGAACTGATTTTCACGTTTCTGAAAAAGTGCTGATATTGTTATTTGGTTTGTGTAGATTTCTCCCGCTGCTTCATTATCTCTATTTCCTTTTGCTTGTGTTTATAGTTTTTATTTTATGTATTTTTTTCTTCTTCATGCTGCAGACTTTGTTTCCTATGTATCCTGTTCCTTAGTAGTCTATTTAGTATATTCTTTATGAAAGATCTAACTCCCATTTTTTCTATAACTAATTACTTACCTCTTACTTTTCTCTAACCACAGAGATCTCCTCTTTTCTTTTCAAACCTGGTAAGCATGTCGATCCTTGCATCCTTTGCACTTCCTATTTTTTCTGTCTGGAATTCTCTATCCTGAGATGCCCGCAGGGCTAATGCCCTCACCTCATTAAAATGAGACCTCCTTTGACCATTCTGATAATAACTGCTTCCTGTCCCCAGAACTCCTGAACCTTCTTAAACAGTTCCAGTTTTTTTCCTTTGCTCATAGCACTTACTACTAGGTAATTTTTGCATCTGTATTTATTGTTGGTCATCCCAAACTAGGATATAAATATCTTAAGAGATGTGATCTTTCTCACTAACTATTGCTCACTTATCCCAATCAGTAAAAGCAGTCACTGCATCATGATATTTGGATAATAGGTATTCATTTAACTAATGAATGAATAAATGCATGCGTTAGATGCAAACCACTAACATTACTTAATGGAATATCTTTATATATATGGGTGAGCCTTGTAACTTTATGCAGTGCTGACTGGGCAGGGGGAGACTCAAATGTCAGTGGATGGAGTCTTCTCTCCATTGTCTTTTATGTTTTCAGACAAGCCTCCTTGGGTTCCCATTAGGCCTAAGAAAAGAGAAGGAATCTTACGACAAAACCTGAGAATGTGATGTGGCTATGGCTAAATGTCCAACTGGTTGCTCAATATCAATCAGCTTCTTCCTGGTACATATTCATCTTGCCAGTCATTTTTGTGGAGGTCTTTGTCTGGGGGGCAGTCCCTGGAGATCATGACAGATTCTCCATTGACATGCTGAACATTTCACTCCTGCATGTGACCCTACCTGGCTCTTGAGCATCAATCTGTTAATATGTAGGTGACAATCACCACCTTTATGTTCTGGTTTGACCTGGGCACACACGTTGTGCAGTGAAGAGTTGTGTGATATGTTAGTTAACACTCATCTGTTTGCCTTTTCACCTTCAGAACTCTCTCTTGTTTTCGTCTGCATGAATCTGTATCTTCTACTCATATTTACTTTCATTTGTAAAGTCTTAATACAAAGAAAAAATATACCTGGGAATTAAATGCACTTGTCTAATCTGAATCTGGCTATTATATTTTCACTAATTATCATTTTTATTCTAAGACATCTAGTGTATCTGAAAGCTACTTATTATTGTTACCTTTTTTCTGATTTATAACATTTTAACTTATGAAATTTCATAGTTTCATCCTTTGTTTACAGAGGATTCTTACTTCCAACATCATCAAAACTCATGTTAAATGACATTTGAATATCCATGTTTTTTAAACTTAATATAATGCTTTGAAGAAATACTAATACAAATTTTAAAAATAGGCTTTCATTAAAAGACATCTGAATTTAAATGGCCTGGTTTAAAAAAATAGCAAACTCAGAGAACTTTTAGGTCTAATTATATCCTTTTAAATAAAATTACAAAGTAAGTGAGAACTGATAGATTTATTTATTTTATTACACTAACTAGATAGTCTTGATTTTCACTAGATAAAAATGGAAATTGAGATATAGATTGTTTTCAAAGAAGGTATAGAATTAAAAAAGAAACTAGGACTATGAAAATAGTCTAATGATGATGTTCAAAATATAACTAAATAACTAAATTTGCCTGAGGAAGTAAGGAAAAGTGGTTATTTGGAGGTACTAGATAAACTAATTATTATTTTTTTAATCTCACAAAAGGACAGAAAGTTTCAAAATGCTTTGACAAGTTTCTGTAATGACATGAAATAAATGGGGTGTTATTCTTTTACAGCATTGCAATTATTCCCTCTAAAGCCCTTGTTCAAAGGCTCACAGAAAGCATGGTATAGCAGGATCAGATGATAATTGCATAACCCTTTTCAATAATTTGATATTTCAAAATGTAAGGTCTCTATTATTGAGTGTTCTTTAGTTTTTTTTCTTTTTTAAAAAAAATAAAACTTGGTTTGTTTACGATTATAATCCTTCGCTTTTAGCAACAATGGTTTTAATTTTGGGAACAGTAATTTTGGTAGAACCTAACAATACAGCAAATCTCAAGAATTAAATACGCTAGAAGTAGAACCTATTTATTTTAACTGAATGAACGTATCCACTTCAGTTTCTGGCTGTGAATGTATCGAAGCCAAAGCACTCTGCTTTTGTTCCTCCTGACTTGCTGCAATGATTTATGTGTATGCTAACACTAGTTCATGTCCCAAGTGACAACTTGAAAGACTGCAAATGTTGCCCAGGTGGTTGATTATCAGAGAAGTTATTGAAATACAAGAAGTTCAGTATTCAGTGGGTGGTCCTAGTAGGTCAAACACAATTCATCACACCTGATAAAAATGTCCTTGGCTAGATCTGGTTGTATTTGCAACATTATCAAATGAATTACATATTCCAGTAAAGACAGATTGAAGGAGCTGTTTCTCTGCTTTTGACCTTGACTCTCTACTGACTTACATGTCATTTGGTGTGTTTACTGTACTCTCCTTTATTTCAGATAAAAAATGTTGTCTTGTAAAATGTTCAATACATTTCTCAAAATTTTTCATAATCATCAAACGATTATCAACCTCGAGGCGAAGGTATAAGGGAGGTTTTGGGATGAAATGAAGTGAAAATTTGTTGTAAATAATTGTTCATTTTGCTTCTACAATTTCAGCAGTGAAAAAAAAATTTGGGTCATGGCTGTGTATTCATAAATTCATAAGACAGGGTTATATGCATGAATCTTCATGAGAAAACATGATATCAGTATCAGGAGACATCTATGCAGGATATTTAAAAATGTAATAAATGAAAAAAATATTTTAAAACTAGCAAGTCTCAGAAAATTTTCAATTCCTCTGTTTATAAGCCATAAAGAACCATTCTAGCAGTGATGGTCTTAATTCCATTCAAGTGTAAATGTTAATCAGTTTCCAGTTTGGTGATTGTGGACTGTGACAAGCAATTATTTTCTTGGGACCAGAAGAAGACCATTTTCTGCTTGTGGCTGAAACATGTGACCAGGGCAATATGGAAACAGAATATAAGATAAACCTCAGGATCCTGTCCCTGGGATATATATCCTACTTTTGACTGTAAATGGGGACTGTGATTATGATGCTATAGTCATTCTGATCATTGTTACCTAAGACATTATCTCAGGTAACAGAGCACTATTTTTCAGCTGGTTTTGGGGAAGCGAGCTGCCATGTAGGAGGCCACATGGCAAGGGCCTATTGGGGACCACCAGGACCTGAGAACATTCTCTGGACAACAGGGAAAAGAAATTGGTGATCTCGGTCCTGTAGCCAGAAGGAATGAAATCCTGTCAACAATGATGTGAGTCTGAACAAAAACCCCAAGCTCTAGAAGAAAAGATAGCCCACTTGACATCTGAACTTTAACTGTGTGAGAACTTGAATGAAGAAGGAGCTAAAATGTGCTAGACTTTTGATGCATAGAAACTGTGAGATAATAAGTATATGCTTTTTAAATCTGCAAAGTGTGGTAATTTGTTACTCAACAATAGAAAATTGTTACATCTCATCTAGTAACTGGAAACCATAAGTCTACAAGGAAAAAAATTTTTTCACAATGTTTTTATTTATTCAGTCAACAAACAGTTTAAGACTAGATATCTTCTCAGATAAGTTGATGAATAAATGCATAATTCTATTACAGGGAAGGTTAAAGGAAGGATTGTATTTTAAAGTCTACCATCATAAACGTGTATTAGCATAATATATAGCCAGCAAAATTATTTTTACACATTTTAATACAATTTGTGAAGGCACATTGACCAAAATATTTTAACTGGATGCTGCAATTAAAATAATTTGCAAATTTTGCTTGATTTAAAGCTACACTAATGCAAGGTCATTAATTCTTGCAATTATGCTCAATGCCATCTTTTATTGCAAGAGAGAATACATATAGCACATGATTGTATGCAATTATTATTTAAATTACTATAAAGAACATTTCACCAATGAAGTGCTGATGTTTTATATTGCTTATATGAAGAATAGGGTAATAAAAATAATTTGCAACATGAGATAAATCCAGAAGTTATAAATATTAAATAATTCTGGATTTAAATTTTGTTTAAATTTAAAACAAAATTTGCCCTTTTTACATATAATGCTAGAAGAAACAGACTTTGGTTTTATCAGTGATAACATTGTTAAAGTTATTACATCAACTAGAAAGGAAGAAAAGCATAGTCCAGCTGAAGAAAGAGCCAAAATATACATTTAGAACTAGATAGCCATATATTTTGAGAAAAAGTTTCATTCAATTTGCCTTACATAGCTAGTAGCTAACAATAATGCTAATACATGCATGAAAATACTTCATTCTGATATTACGAGCATTGTTCAGATAACTTATGAAAGGGGTTCCCCATTCCTCCAATAGATTTCCAAAAACGGAAAGATATAACAATACTTAGTCAAGTACTTTTCTCATTATGTAAGAATTTAATGCAAAGCAACATTTGTAAGAGAAGTGTAAGTGCTAATAAAATATAAGAAATACTTTTTTTTTTTTGAGACGGAGTTTCGCTCTTGTTACCCAGGCTAGAGTGCAATGGCGCAATCTCGGCTCACCGCAACCTCCGCCTCCTGGGATCAGGCAATTCTCCTGCCTCAGCCTCCAGAGCAGCTGGGTTTACAGGCAGGCGCCACCATGCCCAGCTAATTTTTGGTATTTTTAGTAGAGACAGGTTTCACTATGTTGACCAGGATGGTCCGGATCCCTTGACCTCGTGATCCACCCGCATCAGCCTCCCAAAGTGCTAGGATTACAGGCGTGAGCCACCGTGCCCAGCCAAGAAATACTTTCATACATACTTTCTGTTTAACAAATATGCCATTTCTCAAAGCATGCTTCTAGCCATCCTCTTACTCACTATATGTAAAATTTGTGCTGCTTTTTGTTTGTTTGTTTGTTTGAGATGGAGTCTCCCTCTGTCATCCAGGATGGAATCTGTGGCAACATCTCAGCTCACTGCAACCTACACCTATAGGTTCCAGTGATTCTTGTGCCTTAGCCTCCTGAGGAGGGGGACTACAGGTGCCCACCACCACAGCTGGCTGATTTTTGTATTTTTAATAGAGATGGGGTTTCACCATTTGGCCAGGCTGATGTGAAACTCCTGGCCTCAAGTGATCTTCCTGCCTTGACCTCCCAAAGTGCTGTGATTAAATACATGAGCCACCACACCCAGCCTATACTGTATTTTTCCAAAAAAATAAATTTACTGTCTAAGGCTGTGTCCTTATGCATATATTTGAACTTAATATGAATGTATAATAATGCATTTTATACAAAATTTTTCCACCAAAGTTGGTAAAATAACAAGGCACAAAAGCAAGTGGGAATTAGGTAAAATATTTCGCAAAATTTATAACTGACTAAGGATCCTTTCCACAGCAGCATTCTGCCTCATGAGCAATGAGGTCAGATCCTTGAAGCTCCACCTTTCTATCTTGGATAGAGTTGTGCTATTTAGTCAAAATTTGCCTTTCTCTCTGCTTCATCAGCTTTTCATTTATTTACAATTGACTAACTGGGGGGGAAATAATTTCTTTAACAAGGGCCACGCTTGTTTGGGTTGGGTGGTTCATTGCTACTCTGTTTTGAAGATAACTACTCATGATTCAATCTTGGGTTTTAATTTTCAGCTTACCTTTTAAAATGCAACCATATTTTCAAGTTCATTGAAGTAGGCATGAGGAAAGATCATCACAATGTCACCATCCATGTTACCTATAAATATAAAACTTTTATTAATTTACTCTATACATATTATCTAGGTGTAGACAACTGGCCAAATACTTAGTTATATTGACATAAAGTCATGATTCTTGTCTTTGAGACATAATATAGAGTATGAATTAGTAAAGTGTGTCCTCGGAGCCAAATCCAGCCCAGTGCCTGTTTTTATAAATAATGTTATTGGAACACATCCATGTTCAATCAATGACACATCCATGGCTGCTTTTATGCTACCATGACAAGTTTAGTAGCTAGGACAGAGATCACATGGCCTGCAAAGCCTAACAGATTTACTAACTGACCCTTTACAGAAAATGTTTTCTGACCCCTAACAAAGAAGAAAAGAAGGGTCAAGTCAACAATCAATATTAAAATGATCTAATGTATCTGTATTTGTATTTGTTGGGGGTCTTTTTCACACAACTATTATAATTCTCTAAATTATCTTCCAATAAACCACTGATACTTGAATTCCCATCTCTTTGTTTTGATTTTGGGTAAATCAATACAAAGACAAGTGGTACTAGAATTGGATTTCTAGAAGGCGGAGTCTCATAATGATTTTCTAGGAATGAATCATCCTCTGGCTATTTATGGTGATAAGTAAAGGAGTGGGAATTCTTAGCATAACAAAACATCCAAAGTCCTAAGACCCCCACGTGTTGTGAATATGGATGGAGTTTCACACTGGGCTGTACAAACAGCGTAGTGCTTGAGCAGTACTGTAAAAATGGCAGTTATACGTATTAGGGGTGTTGAGAAGATAATATGAACACTCTAGTTTAAAGCAGTGAAGTAATAGGGAAAAAATGGGGCCCGGCATGGTGGCTCATGTCTGTAATCCCAGTACTTTGGGAGGCCGAGGCAGGCAGATCAGGAGGTCAAGCGATCGAGGCCATCCTGGCCAACATGGTGAAACCCCGTCTCTACTAAAAATAGGAAAATTAGCCAGGCGTGATTGTGTGCACCTTTAGTACCAGCTTCTCAGAAGGCTGAGACAGGGGAATGGCTTGAACCCAGGAGGTGGAGGTTGTAGTGAGCCGAGATCATGCCACTGCACTACAGCCTGGCAACAGAGAGAGACTGTTCCCCCAGCTAAAAAAAAAAAAAAAAAAAAAAAAAAGATAGACTTAGGTAAGCCAAGTATCAACTCAGAGAATGCTGATACTCTGTTGAAAGAGAGCTTCAGCTGACAAATCAGCCCCTTATAAAAATAAGTAAATCCTTAGCCTTGAGGAATATATTGAAGCAGGAAATTCCCCGTGACTCCTTGGCTAGTGGGAAGTGGAGTGCGGGCACTGGAGCTAGCCAGCTGCTTTAGCATTGGCAGGGGCAAACTCCGCTCACTGGAAACTGTTGCGCTCAACCCCTCGCAGGAAGGAGCAGGCAGGTGGGTGCTTTTGGGTACCAGCGGGAGCAAAACTCTGTGTGAGCCCCATGGAAGCATCTAGTAGGGAGTAACCCTGATCTCCAAAGCCCCCAGACAGCAAGTGTGCGAGGGACCTGGTGGGAGAAAATTGAATCATAGGGGAGGCTTTTCCCTGTGCTGTTCTCCCGATGTGAGTGAGTCTCACGAGATCTGATTTTATAAAGGGTAGTTTCCCTGCACAGGCTGCTGCCTGCCGCCATGTTAACATTCTTTGCTCCTGCTTTGCCTTCTTCTTCTATGATTATGAGGCCTCCCCAGCCACGTGGAACTGTGAGTCCATTAAACCTCTTGTTCTTTATAAATTACCCAGTTTCAGATATGTTGTTATTAGCAGTGTGAGAATGAACTAATACACCAACTTTCTCAGTGAGCCTCTTACTTGTTATACTGGAGCGAGCATAGAAAGTCAACACCCAGACAAAAGTATGCCAAATTGCAGGGTCTTTATTGCCAATGGCCATGGAGGACTCACGTCTCTCCAATCCATGGCCCCGAAAGGAGGGTGTCAAGACCTTTTATACCCATAAACCACCTCGGGGGTGAGGGTGAGGGGTGGGGATTGGGATGAGGGGCTACGGACATTCCGATTGTTGCTTAAGTGGTTCACAGAAGTCAAGATAAGCGTTAGTTTACACGTTGCCTGGGTAGGGTGGAAAAATTACAGACCTTAGTGACTTATTACAAGTCGCAGAGGCCAAGATGGTGTGGGTTTGGACTGCTTGCCTGTCACATCAGGGTTACAGAGAGCAGTTTCAACACAAAGCCCAAGTATGGCTGAGGTATGAAGTTTTATGGGGCTTTTACCATGTCACATTCCCCCCTTGTTTTATTTACAGGAATTAAATCATTAATTCCTCCAGTAGGTTAGTATGTTTGTTTTAAGGGGGGTTTGCGATAGGGATTTACAAAAGGGATTAGGGTGGCGAGGGTGGTGATCCCGAAGAGCACACAACTCTTAGCTTTAGTGAATCGGGGGAGGAGAGTTTGATGCTCCATTGTCCTTCCAGTGGGGCAGTCTTGACATAGGTGTGATGAATCCAGGCGGCTAGCCCGTCCACCTTGAGTGTGGTGGGTGTGGTCAGGATAACTGTGTAGGGTCCCTTTCAACGGGCGTGAGGCAAATATATATATATGATGGCAAATATTTTAACAAGGCAGAATCTCCTGGCTGGAAGGGGTGTGTCGGCTGGTCTGTGAGTTCCAATGGGGTGGGACGGGTGTCCTTGTTGAGCTGGTGTGTCTGGGATTGAACACACTGGAGCGCCTGTAAGGACCTAAGGAGGAGTGTATAGTTATGGACTTCAGCATGCACGGTATCCCTGGGTCTGGGGATTAAGGGAGGGGGCCTGCTGAACCTGATTTCAAAAGAGGAGAAGCCTTTCCTATAGGGTGTGCATCGGACACGAAGGAGGACAAAAGGAAGCAGGCTGACCCAGTTTTCACCGGTTTCTAAGATAAACTTTGTCAGGGTTTCTTTTAAGGTTCGGTTCATTTGTTCGACTTGCCCTGAACTCTGGGGACAATAGGCACAGTGTAATTTCCAGGATACACCCAGGGCCTTGGCTAGGCCCTGAGAAATGTGTGCAGTAAAGGCAGGCCCATTTTCTGACCCCAGCGTTAGAGAGAGGCCGAACCGAGGAACAAGGTCCTGTAATAGTTTTTTTGTGACCACCAAAGCAGTCTTGGACCTAGTGGGGAAGGCTTCAACCCATCCAGAGAACGTATCTATAAACACCAGGAGGTATTTATAGCCATCTTCTGGGGCCTTTGTTTCAGTGAAATCTACTTCCCAGTGCTCTCCAGGGCTAGTCCCTCTGAGTCTTACTCCTACCTGGCTAGACTTCTTCCCTTTTGGATTTACTCGGGCACATACATCACACCGGGTAGGAATTTCCTTGATAAGTTCATGTAAGTGGGGAATGTAGTATTTGGCTTTTAGCAGCTCAGTTAGTTTCATCTGTCCTAAGTGAGTGGCCTGGTGTGTGTCTTTAACTAGGGCCTGTCCTAGAGCCTCGGGGACCACAATCCTTGTGTCTGGTAGAATCTACCATCCTGTGGAATCTTGTGTGCCCCCTTGTTCTTTAGCAAAGTTTTCTTCATCAGGTGAGTACGGAGGGGTAGGGGGCAGCAGTGGGACTGACAGAGTTAAAAGAACAATCAGAGGTTTTACTGGTCCCAAGGGTGCCCATCTGGCTTGTAGGTCAGCCGCCCTATTTCCCCTTGCCTCTGGTAAATTTCCCT
>CM052649.1:19920067-19943525 GCA_028533165.1 Leontopithecus rosalia
ACAGTACCTCCTCTGGGTTCTGTAGGGGGACGTTGGAGAGGTCCAGTCGAGCAGCATGGAGGACGTCCACTGTCTGTGGCAATCACGTATGGACTTCTTGGACTCACTATTATGTAGCAGCGTGGCGGGGTTTAAAACTGCAGCCTTTAAAAACTTTATGCAGGACTGGTCCAAAAGTAAGGCCTGATATTGAACTATGAGGGCATTTGACATCCATTTTCCCGGAGCTCCACAGAGTAGTGACTCCACCACGTGGGGTGCCACTAAGTTTTAAGTCCTGCCCCAAGGTTAGTTTGTCCGCTTCATTGACTAACAGGGCTGTAGCTACCACTGACCTCAGACAAGCTGGCCACCGAGAGGCCAAGGATCAAGTCTTTTTGAAAGGAAGGATACTGGCCGGGACCATGGTTCCAATGTCTGGGAGAGCACCCCCTTAGCGACTCCCTGTTTTTCATGCACAAACAACTGGAAGAATTTAGAGATGTCTGGCAAGGCCAAGTCTGGGGCTGTAGTTAGGGCAGTCTTGAGCTTGACAAAAGCCCGTTGCTCTATATCTGTCCAAGTCAAGGGCTGATTTCCTCCAGTGCAGGCATACAGGGGCTTGGCTGTCTCGGTGAATCCCCAAATCCATAGCCTGCAGTACCCTACCACCCCAAGGAATTCTCTAACTTGGCATTTCGTGGGGGTGGGTATTTGTAGCACCACTTGGACTCAGCTGGTGCCAGTGCCCCGCTGCCCTTCTCTATGATATAGCCCAGGTAAGTAACTTTCGGTTGGCAGAGGTGGGCCTTTTTAGCTGAGACCTGGTAACCCAAAGTGTGTAGAGTCTTTAATAATGACTGGGTGGTCTCTTTACAGGCCTCCTGGGTTTTTGTAGCCAAAAGTAAGTCATCCACATGGTGAAGTAGGGTACATGGGGCAGCTCAGCTCGGAAGGCAGTAAGTTCTTGGCTAAGTGCCTCATCAAACAGAGTGGGGGAGTTTTTTAACTCCTGAGCCAGTCTCATCCAAATGAGTTGCTCCGAGACCCCAGTATCGGGGTCAGTCCATTCAAAAGCAAATATGGGCTGGCTAACAGGGGCCAGTGGGATGCAAAAGAATGCATCCTTGAGATCCAGGACAGTATAATGGTGGTGCTCAGGGCCCAAGAGACTTAGGAAGGTGTACGGATTTGGAACCATAGGGTGGACAGTTTCCACTAATTTCTTTACCTCCCTTAAGTCCTGTACAGGCCAATAGTCCTTTGTGCCTGGTTTTAAGACAGGGAGCAAGGGGATATTCCAGGGGGACTTACAGGTAGTAAGAATCCCTCCTTTTAGGAGTCTGGTTATATGTGGAGCAATTCCCCATCTGGCTTCATGGCTCATGGGATATTGTCGTACCTGGACTGGAGTTGCCATTGCCAATAACTGGACCACGACTGGGGTACAGTGACTTGCCAAGACTGGGGAATTTGTCTCAGGCCCACTCCGGGTACATTCTCTTGGAATTGGTTTAGGAGGTTTGATGTTGGAGGTTGATCTGCCTCTGAGGATAAAGCTTCCTGGAAGAGATACAGAACACAGGTGATGAGGATTTGCCGAGGTGGCCCTGATGCCAAGGGAGGAGGAATTAAGGGGCAAGCCTGACTGTCACAGAAAGGAATGTTTGCTTGAAGTCTGTGAAGTAAGTCCCATCCTAGGAGTGGGTATGGACACTCTGGAATGGCTAAGAAGGAGTGGGTGATGGTGCCGTTCCCCAGATCAGTGAGTCAGTTGGTGGTCCAAGGGCTTGTTGTGGTTTTTCCTGTGGCCCCCTGGATAATTGTTTTTTACTGGATAGTGGTCCCAGAGGCTAAGGACTGAGTAGGCCACCCCGGTGTTTACTAAGAAGCTGATAGGTTTGTCCCCAACTCCTAAAGTGACTATGGGCTCATGAACGCTTAGGAAATAAGAGCCCCAGCCCTGTCAGTCCTGACCTTCTAAACTGAGGATAGCCCTTGGTGGCTTTTCCTGAGTGGTTACTCATCTTTTTCTCTCGGGGCACTCATTCTTTCTAATGTTTCTCTTCTTTACAGTACACACATTGGTTTCCTCCTACTGGGGCCTGGGCCCAGCCCAGTAACTTTAGTAACTTTTTGTTTTGTATGGTTCCAGGAGTGTATCCCTGTAATTAAAAACTTTCTGGGCAATTTTCCACCAATTGGGTTAAGTTTATTCCCTGGAATCCCTCTAACTTCTGTAACTTTCTTTTAATATCTGGCGATGACTGGGAAATGAAAGCCAGATTCATGGCCCGCTGATTTTCTGGAGCCTCGGGGTCAATAGGAATGTAGGTGCATAAGCATCTTGTAGATGCTCAAGGAAGGCAGCCGGGGACTCCTGTGGACCCTGAGTTATAGTCCCAACCTTGAAGAGGTTAGTGGGCTTGTGGGCCACTCCCCTAACCCCTTCTAAAAGATACCGGTGAAAAGTGTTCAGAGCCTGGTGACCCTCCAAGGTGTTGGGGTCCCACTGGGATCGGGTAAAGGGAAAAACCTTTCCAATTCGGTCCCGTTTTTTTTTTCTACTGTTCCTCTCCCCAGACCTATGATGGCTTTCAGGGCTTCCTGTTTAATTTAGCCTCTTTCCTCTGTCGTGAACAGAATCAGTCATAATTGTTGGCAGTTGTCCCAAGTGGGGTGATGAGTCTGGGGTACAGATTCTAAGAGCCCTGTGAAAGCCTGGGGCTTCTCAGAGAACAGGGGATGTTGAGCTTTCTGACAGAACTTACTCCATTGTAAAACCCTGACGCCACCTTAAGTTCCCCAGCCTCCCAGCATGACCCCTTCCCAGGAACTATTAAACTCAGCAGTTCCCCAGCCCCTTCCCTCCTGCACAGCCCCTCACACTGGATGCATCCCTTTTGCCACGCCATGGGTGCTGTGCGCCAATTTTGGGAGCAGCCTGGCAGCTTTTCCCTTGCTCTTAATAAAGCTTGTTCCAGCACTTGGTGTTTTGGCCCTCTTTAATTTCATCATCTTCCAGTTATAGAGGTCACTTGATGAGAAGGGGTTGTGAACAAAGAATGGGCGACCGAGATTGTCTTCTCCCATTAGGGACACCTCTCAGAAAGGAAGGGCCGCCAGTGGGTGTGGAGCCCTGCTGCGGGTGTGCAGGGGGGACAAGGTTTGGTTGCTGGTACTTTCCAGGGGGGTGCTGAGGCCCTGGTTCAGAGGGCATTGAGTAGGGTGGAGGTAATTCTTGATCTTCTGCTGGGGCCGGGAGAATGGCTGGCCCAGAAGGGGCTTTCTTTGGGCCGACTAATATGACCTGAGGTATAGCCTGTTTCACGCAGCGTTTTAGCCACAGAGGGGGTGTTGGACTAAATCCAACCATTGGTTAGTGTATGGAAACTGGTCAGGCTGTCCAGGAGTTCCTGTGACCATTTTCCATACAGCCTGGGTAAGTTTTTGAGTAGCAGGTCCCAGTGTCAGGTCACCCAATTCCAAAAGATGGTCATTCTAGTTTACATAAAGAGCAGAGTTTTCCAGGGGTTAATTTTACCCCACATTGGCCTGAAAAATCCAATCTTGGAGTTGGCCATCATGCATTGGAGGGGGGTACAAGGCCAGGAGCTGACGACCCCATTTGGTTTTTCCTTTAGCTTTTGAATTTTCCCCCAAGAGGTTTCACTAATTTAAGACTGGCTTCACTGAGGATTTGAACCAACAACTTTGCAGCTGCAGGCCCTATAAATTAACTACTGTGCTATCAGGTCACTTGCCTTACAAATACTCAGAAAGCTTCCTTTCTGAGTATTTTGGATGCAAATACTGCACCCTGAGGCGGTGTGGCCTGCCTGAAAGCTGGGTGGGGCTGGCGGATGGCAGAGAAAGAAAAAAAAAACGCTTTTTGCATCCGTTTAAAACTGAGCTCACAGCCACTGGGCCGGCTGTGAGTTCCCCACCCCGGCAGCTTTTGGACGCCTTGACACAGAGACCCTAAAATGCATTAAATTCCTCTCTTCCTATCTCTCTTTTCCTCTCCTCTTTCTGTGTCTCTTTTTCTCCCCACTTTCTTTCTCTCTCCTCTCCCTCTCCCCTCTCTCTGTCTCTCTCTCTTTTCTGTCTCCTCTCTCTTCTTCCCCTCCCCTACTTTCTTGTCTCTTCTCTGTAGTCTGTCTTTCTGTCTTGGTCTCCTCTCTCCTCTCTGTCTACTTTCTCTCTCTCTCCCTCTCTCTTCTCTGTCTCCTCTCTCTTCTATCTCTTTTTCTTTTGACAGAAGAGACAATTAGTCCTTTTTCACCCTAAATGAGCAAAGAGGGCTGATAGATTCTTGTTTAAGGTTTGATTCCCTAAGACAGAAAAAAAAACTATACCCAAGTCATCAAGGGCAGAATTTTCTCTCAGACATGAAAAAGAGGAAGAATGGGGCCTCAATGATAGAATAAGAAGAAGAAAAGGAAAGAGAACAGAATTATTTCCAGTAAACTCAATCAGAGTCCCTTGAAGTCAAGGGTCACTTAGCCAATGGAGAATACTATCCACCTCAAGAGTACCAGGTCTAAGTCACTGATTATCAGCTAGTAACTGCCTTAGGAAACTAGAGGCCTTACAATGAAGACAGAGCACAGAACTGCATGAAAGATGGACACAGGGTGGGTGTCCCCGGAAGAGAGACCAGTCTGATGCCTGCCCGGCCACGTCCCCGGAGGGATGCTTCAGAGTGTCTTGGCTAAGGTGTACCTGTATTAACCCCGGGCCTGGTCACCTCAGAATTTTCAGTCCTGAGATGAATCACCGTTATGCCTTATGATGTCGCTGTGGAACCGCGGATGAAGGCCCACACAAGCCCTGTAGCCTTCCAGCCATGGGACTACATATATACACACTCACTCTCTCACTCACAGTGAGGTTACAGAAAACAACCGAAAACTAAATTACCTGAGCCTCCAGTGAGGTAACCCGAGCCTCCAGTGAGGCAACCTGAGCCTCCTGTGAGGTAACCCAAGCCTCCAGTGAGGCAACTTGAGCCTCCAGTGAGGCAACCCGAGCCTCCTGTGAAGTAAACCAAGCCTCCAGTGATGTCTCATTGTAGGCTTGCCTTGTCAGAGTTGCAATGACCACGTTCAGTCCCCTGACTGAGGCCCCCCCTAATGGACTGGTTCCCTGATTTCCAAATCTGACATACCTCCAGAGGTTCCTGGGACCCTGAGGAATTCTGAGTAAATGTCAGCCGGGTAGTTGCTCATCCTCGATGGGGCCAGAACTCTGGGCCCTCCCAGAGGGAGGCACCTCTGGTGGCACCTCCCCTAGTGGTCCCTGAGGTGGGAGCAGCTGGCCAGGTGAAACTCTGAGATGGCTTTTGTCTGGTGATGGACGAAGATAAAATCTCACTGGGACCTCCAGCTGTGGTACTGGAGGGAGCATAGAAAGTCAACACCCAGACAAATGTATGCCAAATTGCAGGGTCTTTATTGCCGGCAGCCACGGAGGACTCATGTCTTTCTAACCCATGGCCCCAGAAGGAGGGTGTCAAGACCTTTTATGTCCGTAAACCACCTCAGGGTGAGGATGAGGGGCTGGGGGTGAGGGTGAGGGGTGGGATGGGGGTGGGGGCTTTGGACATTCTGAGGGCCAGTGGATTTTGGACATTCAGTAAATCACCTCCTGGATGGAGATGAGGGTGAGGGGCTTCGGACATTTTGATTGTTGCTTAAGTGGTTCACAGAAGTCAAGATAAGCGTTAGTTTACACATTGTCTGGGTAGGTTGGAAATTATAGACCTTAATTACTTATTACAAGTTGCAGGGGCCAAGATGGTGTGGGTTTGGACTGCTTGCCTATCACATCAGAGTTACAGAGAACAGTTTCAACAGGAAGCTGAGGTATGGTTGAGGTATGCAGTTTTATGGGGCTTTTACCATGTCACATACTCAGTTGTAAAACTACCTCCTTTGTTCTGAAGATACAAAGATAAGATCATATTTACTATTCTTTGGCATAAGGCAAGTGAAAAAATACAGAGGGCCTAATAGTCTCTATCTGCCTAGAAACTTCTCTGTTGTTTTAATGGAATTGAATTTGATACTGCATTCTGGTGCCTATTCGTTTCACAATATCCTTAAATAATGTCTTTTCCCTTTGCAAGTTTTGTTTTGACAAATCTTAGAAAAATTAATAGTTAACAGTAAATTAGGTGGAGATGCTAGAACATCTGAGGCAAAATATTGAGAATGGGTTTAAAAGGCTATATAACTGCACTAAAATGGATTATGTATGAACAGAGAATCTACTATTTAACTATGTCCCTGCAGAGAGCTTTTAGGAGAGATTCCCTTCACTAAAGCTGTAAGAAATATATTGTTCCACAACCATCAAGATTTCAGATAAAGCGGGAGAGGTAAATCTCTCCCAAAACTCAGTCTACTGTCATCAAAGGTGCAGAAAATATATATTGGCTATGAAATACAACTGATGTTCATCACATATAGTCCTAATTTATTTTACCTTGCCTTTTGTGTATTCCAGTAGACTCTATTTAAATATTTCACAATGAAAGAAGCCATGAATAAAAATGTAAAATTAATTTTATTTTCATATTTATAATCTGTTTATTTCTAAATAGGATATTGCTACTTAATATAATTTTTTTTTACAAGATGCAGCGGGGTGTGGTGGTTCATGCCTGTAATCCCAGCACTTTAGGAGGCCAAGGTGGGTGGATCAGGAGGTCAGGAGATCCGTACCATCCTGGCCAACATGGTGAAATCCTGTCCCTACTAAAATACAAAAAATTAGCCATCCATGGTGGTGCATGCCTGTAGTCCCAGCTACTCAGGAGGCTGAAGCAGAGGAATCGATTGAACCCAGGAGGCAGAGATTGCAGTGAGCCAAGATCACACCACTGCACTTCAGCCTGGCTACAGAGTGAGATTCCATCTAAAAAAAAATGCAAACACAAATGTAATTTGTTTAAAAATTACAGACAACATTAAAATACATGGAATGAAAAAGGCACCTATGCAAGAGATAAAGATTCTACTTAAAATTAGTTGTGAGTACACTAATGGACAACAAAAAAGTGATTAAAATTGGATATGTTGCTCTTGTTATCCAAAGTAGGAAGCCCATTCTTTTCTGTGGATTAGTGTCTTAGTTTTCTATCACTATTGTAGCAAATAGTCACAAATTTTACTGTATAGAGCAACACGAACATATTTTCTTAAAATTCTGTAGGCCAGAAGTCTTGGTGGGCTCAACTGGTTCCCCTTTTCCAAATCTCAGGACTAAAATCAAGGCATCAGTTGGCCTGGGCTCTTATTTCAAGTCTTTGAGAGAGAATCTTCATCCAAAATCATTTGTGTTATTGGCAAAATTCAGTTTCTTGCAAGCTTTCTGGCAAAAGTTCCTGTGGTATCCTGGCTGGCTATTAGCTTGGAGACCTAGCTGCTTTAGACCACATGCATTCCTGACCTAGCTGCTTTAGAGCAGCAGACCATCCTTTCATTCTTCAAAAACGGTACGTTAAGTTCTTAAGCTTTAAGTCTCTCTTACATCTCTTTTACCAAATTTCTTCTGCTCCAGCTGGGATAACTCTCAGATTTTAAAGGTTCCTATGAATAGATTGGTCCCACTCTTGAAATTCAAATTAATCTTTTAATTTTCAGATCTTCAACTTCAATTACATCTGCACAATTCCTCTGTTAAATAAATATCATGTATTCACAGGTTCCAGGAATTAGGGAGTAGATATCTTTTAGGGGACATTCTGCTTACCACAGGGAGAAACTTAGAATGTCAAGTTCACCTAGTACTGAAATATTGCCAAACACTCAAGCACATTCTTTTCTAATATGACTTAAGTGGGGTCATGGTAATAAACATAATAATAATAATATTAAGCAATAATGTCCTTAATACTCCTGAAATTATTTGGGCGTACTTCATTTCCTTTGGCAGTTGTAACTTCCCAAGTGATGCTGTTTCATGATACTAAAATGTTTTACCCAGACAAGGGTAGTGTAGTTGCTTCTAGAAGGAGATTTCTCAAGATGTGTTGATATTGGATATTCTGTAGACAATGGTTCTGAGATAATATTTTCTGACTTTTGATAGAAGCTAAAATTAGGTAGTGTTTTTAAAAAGTATTTAATTAGGACCTGGGATTCTGGTAATTCTTTATTATCAATTGAGAAATTCATTCACTTTGCAATTAGATAAAAAGAAGATGAGATTGAGCACCAATTGCTTTTTCTCTTCCTCTGTCACTAAGATTTATTTGGTAGGTAAAATCCCTCAAATATCAGGTGAACTCAAAAGGATGTCCTTTTTATTTAAATTGGTTTCATAAATTCATGTATATCAAGTGCTTGAAAATTAGCTAATATTTGCTTTAATATGATGAAGATGCCTCATTTTCATTCTTTCTAAATGTACTTCAGTTGCTGAGAGAATTTTAGTATGCTGAGTGATAGTTCTCCCCTTTTGGCAAATCACGCATATCCTGAACGTAATGATAATCCCTACCCAGCAGGTATTTCTAACTGAATACAAACAAAATTAACTGTGTGCAAATGTTCATATAATTATGGTTTGACGGTATGTGAGATAAGACACTTTATTTTCTTTATTGTCAATAGGCGGATTGCAGACTAATTTAGTGATTTCAAAGACAGAAACACTAATTTTTTAAGCATAAAAAACCAAAATCAATGTTTGTGGCAACTAAACAACTCAATATTTTGAGTTACACATTTTTAAAGAAAATCTTTATTTTTATATTCGTATTCTCTTTTATGCAATAGTAACAGGTTTGGAAATATTGTTTCCTCTTAAATATGCACAGTAATGCATATTTTGGTAGTCTGTTCTTCTTAAAAATAATAAAAGAATCCAGTATTTATTTTGAAGACATTGCATATGCATATAGTTACATAAATATTATGTAAATATGCATTCTTTTTTAATATTTTCAGATTGTCTAAATCTCATGACTCATAGAATGAAATTGAAAATAAAAACTGTTGACCAACATGACTTGTTATTTCTATTTGCAAATTTGCAAATGGGAAGGCTTCTCAAATACTTATCAGCTTCAAGAATAAATAAATACAGAATATCAAGCTCCTGTTGCTCCATGTCCAACCCCCCACAAGCTGCCATCTGTTACTCATAGCTAGTGCTTTCTAGCATAAGGTCTTTATAAACTAGATGCTTGTGTTTTATAAAATAAATGGTGGAAAGAAAGCAAAAATGGTAATTCAAACAACTTAGAGTCTCATCTCCACCACTGACAAATGGGCTTCCTTTTTCCCTTTTCTCAAAGCAAATTACAAAGTATCCTCCATAGACTTGTGCTAAATGCTGCCTCTGGTCATATATTGCTTGCTGTGTAAGGAGCAACTGCAATGGAGCAACAACATTATTTGCAGATGTTATTTTATGTTCTAAAGTGTTCCTTTCTTATTAATTTGTGCTAAGTCAAATTTGCACTGAAATACAGACATTGAGTGTTTTTTTATACTAAATCAAAACTTTATTGAACAAAGAACACTCTCCAGAACACATGATCTGATGATGGACTAGGTCTCTATTACATGCAATGAAGCTGAACTTGACAGTAGTTTAACATGAAATGTCAAACAAATTAGTGTTTTTCATTGTACAAAACTGTTTAGCTGACATGCAAGAAGAAAAGTGTCATACTCAGCATTTCACTAATTGTCTGTGGTGAGTTTTAAAAATGGGATTTGGAGAAGCTGGTAAACATCTTCAGCATATAGTTCAAATAAATTAGTTATATGTGTACTACTGGATGCTCTTTCAACTTCTCTTGCATTCCAGATAAAATCTTAGTGCAAACATCGAAGGTGCTGGTCACCCCAGAAGACTGTTAAACTCATAGTAGAAGTTCTGAATTACTGTGTATTAAGTAGGGCAAACCCAAGAATACCAGTTACTGCAAAATTCATTTAGGCACACTTAATAGTCCACTCTGAGCACTTTTTCTGTGTCTCTCACATTAATGACTAAAGCCTGTTTACAGTACTAAAATTCTATCATTCAAGTATCACTGATTACATTTCAGAAAAAGAAAAGCATTCATTTCAGTGAATAATATAGCATTATTGCTATATCCTAAAAAAAAAGAAAGAAAGAATCATAATTAAGAAAACCAGTATCTGTAATAGGATACATAGGGAAAAACATTTTAGAAAAAAAAATGTGCTTTATTTACCACAGCAGGAATTATATAAGGTAAACACCATATTGGCCCACACCACAAAAATCCATGAGAAAGGTTCAAATTTGAACACTGTATGTGCATTATTTTCAAATCTGTGTTTGTGACTTGATACTGTATCTGCTTGTAACAATACATGACAAATAAAACATACTCTTACACACACACACACACACACACACACACACACACACACACACACACAAAGTGATTGCTAAACATTAAGCATGGCTTGATTCCCTGACTCTAGCTCAAAAAAACAAATGTTAAGTGACATCCCAATTTTCTTAAAAATGTTTACAGAAACCATTAAATGAATGTGAGTAGTGGCTGAGCAATGATGAAAAAGTGATGGTAATGATATGGTGCCAGTGGATGGAAAAAGAATGTAGGTGTAACACTGACATTGGCAAATATGTGGAAAATCTTATTCTGCGGGCTTTGTCTGAATTTTAAACTGATACCAATAATAAAAAACATATAGTAGCACAAATCCATTGACACCTGGAGGGTCAGGCCTAGAAAGCTTACCTTCAAAGTACAAATTTTAACAATGGAATATTTTAGCAGGGACTTTAGGATGATCCGCTTTCTCTTGTTGAAAAGACCTAAGATGTTCAGGAAGTATTTATTCCTGGCCAAAATTTTTCACTTTCTTGGTAAAACAAAACTACTTAGTCACAGTAACCACCCACTCATTCACATACACAGAACCATTCTTACGGGTGTTTGCTGGGAGAAAAGCCCTTATCTATGTATCACCTAATGGAACTCTTATTTATAATCTAAGTTATTTGAGTCCACTACTTTAAATACCAACATGCACCTCTTTTATCCCCTCCCCCTCCACCCATCTACCCCAGACACCCTCAATGAACCTAGGTATTCTAATGTTTTTGTGTTTTCTAAGCCTCATGAATAAGGCTGTTGAGTACCACCTCCACTGGATCAGAATTAACACCCAGTGCACTTTCTACAGCACCTTTTTTCTTCTCCACGATTGAGTGGAATCTTGATGCTTCCAAGCCTGTATCTAGATCTCCAGCTCATCAGGCGAGGTTTGCTGCTGGCATGACTGGTGGCTCTGCTTGAAGTTTGGCTACCGGCTGTAGTTTGTGTCCAGCAGCTAATTTTTTAGAATTCTTATCATCGGGGAAATCAAAAGGCTGTGCACGGGAGTTAGAGATGGTGCTTCCCACCTGTCCCATTTGGTTTTGTTCTGCACTGTAATTAGCCCAGTTTTGCTCACTTGCTTGCTTGTTGTTATTGCGGCAAGAATGGTTTCTGTTGCCAGTAACCAGCTTGTACATAGGAGGAGATGTGAGTGAGAGGGGAGCGGTTGGTGAGGAGCAGCCACTGAAATAAACATATTTTGGAGACCCACAGTTTTTGGCAGGGCTCGGCGGGCCAGTGGTGGCATGATAAGTGTCGCTCTTTGTCTTAAGCTGATCCTTAACACCCTTGAAAAAAACATAGAATAGTTCAGTCATATTCAAGGCAAGAGACACCAAGGACACCACCAGCATGAAGATGATGAAGACGTTTTTCTCTGTGAGGCAGGAGAGGAAGCAGTCCACCTGATGTGGGCAGGGATCTCTTTTGCAAGTGTAAACCGCACTCAAGCTGAAGCTATAGATGAACCACTGGATTGGCAAGAAGGCTACCTGGAAGATAGACTTGAAGAGGATACTGATTATGTAGGTTCGCAGCAACCCTCCTTGAATTTTCACCTTGCCATGCTCTTCAATACCATACTTGAACTTCTTGATCTCAATCTGCTTCAAGTGAATCTCCACGTTGAAACCATCACTTTGGGCAACCTTGAGTTCCTCCTCTTTCTTGTTCAGTTTCTCTTCCTTTCACGTCACATGGAACACATGAGTCAGGTACAAGAGTGTCGATTCAGACGTAAATATGATCTGCAGGACCCAGAAGTGTACATGAGAGATTGGGAAAGACTTGTCATAGCAGACATTTAGTATTTTTAAGAATATTGAGGCATAGAAGCAGTATATTTATCACAATTATTTTTATTAATAAAATAATACTATTTATTTTAGTTCTTACCTATAACTTTTTAAAAGTATCATGGAAGCATGAGTAAAGTTAAACATTTGGGTAACGATTTCAGAAATTGAACTATATTTAGGTACATGGAAACCAAAATTTGGACTTAAAGTGAAAGATATCGTTTGAATTATCTAGTTTTGATATGAAGAAAGTGAGCTGATCCAGGCTGCCATTTACTTGAGGTACTCTTTGTAGGTCTCAGGCTCACATTCAAAAGTGTCCTTCACAACTACTGCGTATAATTGTCTATTTAAGCATACATAAAGGAGAGTCATAAAACCACAAGATTTAAAAAATCAGTATACGGAGTCATGTTGCAGTGAACTACGTATAACAAATTAGTTGAAATATGCAATGCACACATGTAGATATATAGAATATATATAAAACATGTCACATATATATATATATATATATATACACACACACACATACACATATACATATTATTACAGCAATATTTGGGGCTATATTCCAGTTGGGTTTCCCTTATACATTTGAGGAACTCTTTAGTCAGCATGTGGCTCTCTCATAAAGTCTCCCTGTCTTCTTTGAGCTACCACTCTCCTTTGCATTCTCACCTGGCCCAGAGCCTGTGCTCATCCTGTAAGTAATTATTTCATTCATGTATTCTTTATCCCATAGCTTTTTGTTTTTTATCATGCAGAGTTTTCACACTACCTACAAGTTCTAGAATTTTCTCTACAAAGCATGAGGGATTCATGTCTATTTATCTCGATCTAGCAGTTTCTTTTTCTATGGCACTGAATAAACTTAAAAAAATATGATTCAATTTTTCTAAAGATGGTAAAAGCGGTATTTTCTTTAGCATTTTTTCCTGATGGATATTATGTATAAATCTTTCTGATTTTTACATGGCAAAAAATACGGATAAGTTAAAAATTACCTGAGAGCATCATTGAATTTATGACTTTTGGGCTGAAGCTTTATTGCAATATCTCCACATTTCAATATTTAACTATTTCTGGGCCACATAAAGTATGAGGACAAGTACTTATGATATATTTGCTGTATTGTAGGAGAAAAACAAATCTCACCATTTCCTTATAATTTCCCCAAAATTTTAGTTTAAGAAAAACTTTTAATATATTTAATCTGTTTTCCAGATTAGTAAGCATGTGTATGTGTACATGTATACACCTATACATACCTATATATATATATATATGCCTTTAGTTATAGTGTGTATATATACACACACACTTATATGTATATATACTTCCTATATATATAAGTACATTAGTAAGTGTATTCTAACTATAGGTGTTTATACATATATATCTACATAAATATATATCCTGCTTCTTTATATATGCACATAAATATATGTACATATATCTACATAATGTATATGTATATATACATATATGCTCATATATATCTACATAATATATATGTTCATATATATCTACATAATACGTACATAGGTACATGTATGTTCATATATTTCTACATAAATATATATAGTCTGCTTATTTATATACATATAAATAAACATGTATACATATGAAAAATACACATCTTTAGTTAGAATATACTTGCTAATAGACCTAATATATATATATATATGCACTAATTATATATAGTAAGTATATTTTTAAGTATATACATAGATATGCATATATGTGTACATATATGGGTGTTGTGTATATGTTTGTGAATGTGTGTATATGGCATATGCACTCACACAACACATGTATATATGTACATACAGCCTGTTAGAATATACTTACCAATCTGTGTAAGAGTTATTACTTAAGATTACTTACCTTACCATTAGTTAGTAGAATATACTTACTAATCTGGTTAAAAGTGTATGTGAGTACTCACACACACACAAACACACTGTTATATACTCTCTCTCTCTCTCTCTCTATATATATATATATATACACATGTATATATATATAATTATATTCAATTGAACTTAACAAATCAAATGATTGAATGTGCCCTATCTGCCATTTGATATTTGATAGTATTTGATAATGTAAGTGGTAGTGAATATAAGGAAACATATACTTTCAATCTCTGAAAGCCCATTTTAGTTGATAAGTAAAAATGTGCCACATAAACGTGTCATATTGATGGGTTATATTACGGTAGTATTAGCTGTGGAATTAGAAGCTATTAATTTTATCCTAGGGGTTGAGGATACTATTAGTACTAGTTTTAGAAAAACAACTAGGGAATTTCCAGATGAATATGACAAGGATAATGCAGGTAATAGAAACAGTATTGTCAGAGAGCTTTACAAATGTAAAGTTCCTGTGTTCCAGTAATGCGTTCATACAAGAACAGAAAAACTATTGTGGATTCAAATTTGAAACTGTTTGTAAGCCTGAACAAATAATTTTAAGCAGAGGTATTCACAATATCATTTATTTATAAAAAATCTTTGGGATCTTGAATTGCAGAATGGATAGTTTGTATAAGAAAAGCATTTTAACAATTCAACATAGGGATAATTGAGAGTCAGACTGGGGTAGAAATTATAGGTGGAAGATAGATATGTATGTAAGTGTCTGTACTGATGTGCATACCTCCATGTTTCATAAGATTTAAAGATTATTTGGATGATGGGACACAACATATTGACACTTGCATAGATAAAAAGCAGAGCTTTACGTTACTTTCAACTCCAAAGGAGAGAAGATTGCCAGGCAGGATTACACAAGGTGGTTCATCCAGAGACAGGGTAACTTCAGGATGGAGCTGTAAGAGGCAGGTAATGTATGCTAAGTGGGGAGAGATGAGAAAGGTTTGTATCTGGCTTTGGGGAATTCAGGGTGGTGTTTAGTGGCTGAGCATGTTAAAGCCTGATAAAGGAGTTGGTTGAGGTGGTCCTCCTCCAGCCAGTTGGAGATTTGAGTTGCAAAAAAGGCAGAATAAGAAGGAATTCCTCTGGCTTGATTGCCTTTAACTGCCATATAGGAATTTTCCAGCCTGCAGACTTGAATTGAAACATTGGCTCTTTTGGGGTTGAGCTTTCTAGTCTTTAGGTTAGAGCTTGCTTCATCTGTTCTCCTTGGTTTCCAGCTTGCTGACTGTCCATCTTGGGACTTCTCTATCTCCCTCTCTCTTACATTTATATAAACAATTTGTTATTAAATTGTATACACACACACACACACAAACATAGACACTACTGGAATCTGTTGGTTCTGTTTTTCTGAAGAATCCTATTACAGGGCCACTTGGAGAAGTACTAGATTTTGGCAAAAGGAGAAGTAAGGAAAAAGTATAGAAATAATATTTAGGAAGAACCATTGCTTAGTAAAAGATAACCATTTATTCAAATGTTTTCTTTTATTTCTGACTCCATCACTGCAGGAAATCTAGCATTCTGCATTTCACAAGACAATGTGCTTTTGCTTGCCGTGGAGAAATATGTAACCTTTCACAGGCTTTCTCCATTTTAGCATATATAGAGATAGTTTTTTGAAATTTAAGAACAAGTGTGAACCTAAGTATGAAAAATACATACAACTTTTTCTTTAGTTACTCTCGATACTTTTCAGTGTTCAAGTTTTATGTGTAATAATCCTTACTTATTTTTTCTTTCTGTTTAGCTTTTGCTTTAGTTTTTCTACTGCTATAGCACAGAATAGAGAACTTACAGAAAATACATTGATTGGTTATACAATTAATTTTCCAGGAGTTATGATTATTATAATCATCATAGCCTTGGGCTCAAAATAAAAATAAATATTTTAATTTTAAAATATATTGTTGTAAGGAATCAGTGGCTATGATTAATTTAATAGTATTCCTTCAATTATAATAATGTTTGTTACAAAGCTTACATGTCATTTCTTTAAGCCAGTTCTTTTTATGTTATTAATATTAGAACATTTTAAGTCGATAATCTCATTTGCTAATATCGGTTTATTTATTTATTTATTTATTTATTTATTTATTTATTTATTTTTGAGACGGAGTTTCGCTCCTGTTACCCAGGCTGGAGTGCAATGGCACAGTCTCGGCTCACCGCAACCTCCGCCTCCTAGGTTCAAGCAATTCTCCTGACTCAGCCTCCCGAGTAGCTGGGATTACAGGTGTGCGCCACCATGTGCAGCTAATTTTTTGTATTTTTAGTAGAGACGGGGTTTCACTATGGTGACCAGGATGGTCCCGATCTCTTGACCTCGTGATCCACCCGCCTCAGCCTCCCAAAGTGCTGGGATTACAGGCGTGAGCCACTGCACCCGGCCCTGCTAATATCGGTTTATGCCTAATAGCATCCATCATCATCATCTAACAGACTGTTTAACAGTCTGTGGGAGTGCTGCAAATTTATGAATTTTTATTATGAAGGCTCCTTTTGGCAACATATTTTTTTGTTAACTATCATCAGAAAAGATATAGGCTTTCTTCATTCAAGAACAATTTCTGTTTTGATGACAAACAATGTGTCATATGGATTACCCTTATTTTATGTAATATTATAATTATTAGGAGTGAGGTTTTTTTAGAGATTCTTATAGTAAGTTTGCTATTCACTGATTTTTATACAGCAATATATATTATCGTGTGTGTTTGTGTGTGTGTATATTCATTTCCATGGATACTTGTCCTATGATTGTAAAACTATTAATATCAAAATGTGTGAGTTGAATTTTAAGAAATGAGAAAAGTGCAATTGTAGTAGCAATTAATTTTGTTCACTGTGTATTCAAATGTCAGCTTGCTGAATTCTGAAAGTATAATAGAATTACCCTTCCTGACTCAGATGTCGGTGATTTCAGACATATGATTAGTTCTGACAAATTGTAAGTGCATAAGACATCTCACTTATCGGAAAGAACATTTATTTAATAAGAAGAGCTTCAGGAACATTCTTTACGTTTGCCACAACATCTGGCAGAATTTGTGATGTAATTGGTAAACAAGCCTAAATACCTAATGATTGCAATGAGCACAGGGGCCACCTGCCATACATAAACTTAGAACTGGCATGTTCCTTGAGTGAGTAATAAACTTTTATTGTATCAAGACATTGTTTTGAGGTGATTATTATAGAATAATCTCTCTTATCCTGATTTACATAAAAATTAGCTTTTTTCACATGCATGTAATAATACACATCATTAATATAGTTGTTTGCTTTGAAAAGCATAGTTCAAGTTTCAATCTGATACTTGAAATAACAGAATTCAAAACTATTATTTCACCTAATTAAATATAACTTGCTTTGTTATTGTCAGTGAGGATAATGCTTTATATTGCTATATTTTTCAAAATACGAAGCAAGAAAGAATTCAATGATTCTGTAGTTAGTTTAGGAAATATGTTGAAGAAACCTAAGGGGGCCAGGTACAATGGCTCATTCCCATAATCTCAGCACTTTGGGAGGCTGTGACGGGTGAATTGCTTGAGCTCAGAAGTTCAAGACCAGCCTGGAAAACATGACAAAACCCCTTCTCTATGAAAAACACAATAATAATAGTAATAATTAATAATAGTATGGGTGTGGCGGCATGCACCTATAGTCCCAGCTGTGTGGGAGGCTGAAGTGGGAGAATCTAGGGCCAGGATATTGAGGATGCAGTTAGCTATGTTCCTGCCACTGTGTGTCAGCCTGGGTGGCCGAGTGAGCCCCTGTCTCAAAACATAAAAAATAAAAAAAATAAGGATTACATAAAATAGGATATTGTTATTATAAAATGTAACAAAAAGAAAATAAATCAATGAGATTATAATATACTGATGTTGATAATAACAGTTAGGATACCACCAAATTATATTTATTGAATATTTAAAATGTGCCTGTACTATACTGAGTGATTTGTGTGTTTTATCTCATTTCATTCTCATGGCAATCTTGTCGTATAAGTAATATTATCTCTTTTTTTTTTAGAAAATAAAGCCAAACTAAGGTTTAGTGAGGTGTTACGTGCTGAATTGTGTCAACCCAAAATTCAGAACTTCAGAAATTAATGCTATTTAGAGATAAGGTCTTTCAAGAAATGATTATATCAAAATGATTCTGTTAGGGTAGGGTCTTAACTCATATGACTGGTGACCTTATAAGAAGAGGAGGAGACACCAGGGATGACACAAACAAAGGAAAAGCTATGTGTGGATACAGTAAGAAGGTGGCCATCTGAAAACCAGGAGAAATACCTTATGGGAAACCAATCCTGCCTGCATCTTGATCTTGGATTTCCAACCTTCATAACTGTGAGAAAACAATTTCTATCGAGTCACATGTCTGTGGTATTTTGTTATGGGAGTCAGATGACAGTTATATTATCTTTATAATAAGATGGAGGTAAAGGTAAATTACTCGAAGTAACAAAAATAGTAAGTGACATAGACAGCATTTACATCAGGAGTGTTTAACATTAATTTGTACTTGTATCCCAAGCACACATTGCAGTCTTATATTTCTTTGTGGTTGCCACCTTTTTTCTTAGACATTTTTCTGTTTCTACTACAATTATTGTTCAATGATAAAATTGCCATAATCCTATTTCCTCAAGTTATAATTACAATTTAGATCACAAATTTACTCCCAAACATCTGCTGAGAACACATTGGATGTCTGAATTAAAGTGACTTAAGAAACAGTGTTATGGTACGTGAGCATCTCACTTAGTCTTTCAAGTGGTTAAAAATTCCTTTAAAAAAGGGAACCATGCAGCTTATAACTCAACACAAGTGAGGAATTTCCAAAGTTGATTAAATTTTTATGTACATTTATATCATTTACCACATTAGTATTCCTATTCCCAGGTAAAACCCTCCTCTGGGCTTCAAACTGCTTAGTTGGCATCATCAAATTAAAGATGGCCAAATTAGTACACATTAGTAGTTAGAGTCTTATATTTGGGGTCAATGTCTTAGTTCCTGTCTAATGTTAGCAAACTTACAATAATTTGTAAGTCTTTGATTGCATACAATGCCATTAATAGTAAAGCAAATTCTGCAGCTCAAATGATAACTAGAAATATCTTGGATTTATATTCCAATTTTATGTGACCAAAAGCTGCATGGTATAGACTCCAGTTATGTTATCTGTACTTGGCTCATCATTATTAAGTTTAAGTAGAGCTAAAGCAAAACAGCAATATCAGAGACACTATTTCTAACAGTGAAAACATAACTTAACCTTTCCTTCATTACTAAAGAGCTACAGAAACCAATTGCATATAGTGCAAGCATCTATAGCAACAGTTTACTTTTGTTTAGCCATATCTAAACCAATCTAATAAAAGCAGCAATGTTCTGTAATTGAGACAGATAAAAAATTTAGATAATAGAAATTGTTGAGACTATTGGGTAATTAATTTAGAGACCCTAGTTAGTTTATAAATAAATTTTAACATGCATTGTGATTTATATATTATGATTATATGTATTATGATTTATGACTTGATAGAAATTTTTTCTCACAGTTATGGAGATTAGAAATCTAAGATCAAGGTACAGTTATGATTTGTCAATTAAACATATTTACTTTTTGAACTCAAGATAATTTCTGAGCAGCATCAAAAGGGGAAAACTTCTTTTGTTCTCTTCCTTTATAATAATTCCTTCCTTTATGTTTTCTACCTGTGTTTACAAAAAATATATACATCATTCATTGCTTCTTAATGGCTTACAGAAGCAATGGTGAAATTGACAGGACAAAATTAACAAAATTTTCTCATAATATAAAACTAAGCTCCATTGTGGGCTAGATGTTTTTGTCTGTTTGTTCTTGTCATTTTCTATCTCTTTTATGAGAGTTTGTTATAGAACAACAATATTGTGATTTAACATAAATTTGAAACACAGAACACTGCTTCAAGTTTTCTTCTATTATTCAGTAAACAAGTTTGAAGAGGAATGTATTAGTTCGTTCTCATGCTGCTAGTAATATGTATCTGACTGTGAGTAATTTATTTCAAAAAAAGGTTTTATTTTTTATTTTACAGTTTTAGCTGAAACACAGTAACTGTTATAATTGTAAAACTTCTCTTTTTCACATTAGAACCTTACATTTTTAACAATGAAAAGAATTATAGTTACATCTTTTCATTTCTATCAATATTTTATTGCAATATGTCCTGAATTTGACAGATGAACAATTATCTCTTTTTTTATTAATGGACTTTGCAGGCAGCAAATTAAGGATAGCTGAGTAATTATAATAACTTTATACATTTTTAATTTGTTACATAATGTAACTCTTTCATGACTTGTACCTGAAGAAAAGAAGGGAAGGAAGACAGACAAAAAATAAGAAGGAAGGAAGGAAGAAAGGGAAAAAGGAGAAAGACAAACAGGAAGAAAGGAAAGGAAGAAAAGGAAGGAAGTGGAGAGGGAAGAGGGAAGGAGGGAAGGGAGAGAGGAAAATATCTAATGAGAAATGAGAAGCAATAGTAACAGTTAATTTTTTGACATCTCAATATTGGTAATATTTAATAAGATGGGAGAGATTGATGTTACCTATTAAGATGCATATTGTTTTTCTCAAGTAACGTTACCATTTGAGCATTTTGCACTGCAGTACAAAAATGGCTCAAATTCAGCTGTTTCTTGGTGAATCACAGCTTTTCATGTGTATCACTAAATCCACAAGGAAGCAATTCAGTGCTACGGAACACTTCTGGTGGTTACTAACTGTTCTATGTTCATTGCAAGTAGACAATAAATTTTATCAGGCAATTATGAAAGGAAAAAAATGAGAATAAAATAGGGAGTTTTCAATGAAGCTAAAGTTTAAAAGGCATGATCTTTATCTGTTCATATACATTTGCAATTTATAATATTAAAATAGATGTGTATTTTGTAAATCTGCTTTAGGTCTTTGTAGATTCTGGTTATTAGCCATTTGTATGATGGTGAGATTACAGAAATTTTCTCCCATTTTGTTGGTTGCTGGTTCACTCTAATGATTGTTTCTTTTGCTGTGCAGAAATGCTTAAGTTTAATTAGATTCCATGTATCTATTTTGGCTTTTGTTGCCATTGCTTTTAGTGTTTTAGCCATGCAGTCTTTGCCTATGTCTATGTCCTGAATGGTTTTGCCTAGGTTTTCTTCCAGGGTTTTTATGGTGTTAGGTCTTATATTTAAGTGTTTAATCCATCTGGAGTTAGTTTTAGTGTAAGATGTCAGGAAGGGGTCCAGTTTCTGCTTTCTGCACGTGGCTAGCCAGTTTTCCCAACGCCATTTATTGAACAAAAATTCCCTTCCCCATTGCTTGTTTTTGTCAGGTTTGTCAGAGATCAGATGGTTGTAGATGTGTAGCGTTGCCTCCAAGATCTCTGTTCTGTTCCATTGGTCTACATCTCTGTTTTGGTACCAGTACCATGCTGTTTTGATTACTGTAGTCTTGTATTATAGTTTGAACTCAGGTAGCATGGTACCTCCAGCTAGCTTTTTTTTTTTTTTTTTTTTTTTGCTTAGGATTCTCATGGATATGTGGGCTCTTACATGGTTTCACATGAACTTTACGGTGTTTTTTTTCCAGTTCTGTGAAGAAGGTGAATGGTAGCTTGATTGGGATAGCATTGAATCTATAAATTACTTTGGGCAGTGTTGGCCATTTTCACGATATTGATTCTTCTTAACCATGAGCATGGAATGTTTTTCCATCTGTTTGTCCTCTCTTATTTCCTTGAGCAGTGGTTTATGGTTCTCCTTGAAGAGGTATTTTACATCCTTTGTTAATTGTATTCCTAGGTATTTTATTCTCTTAGAAATGCAAATCAAAACCACATTGAGATACTATTTCACACCAGTTAGAATGGTGATCATTAAAAATCCTGGAGACAACATATGCTAGAGAGGATGTTGAGAAATAGGAACACTTTTACACTGTTGGTGGGAATGTAAATTAGTTAAGCCATTGTGAAAGACAGTGTGGTGATTCTTCAAGGACCTAGAAATAGAGATTCAACTAGACCCAGCAATCTCATTACTGGGTATATACCCAAAAGACTATAAATTATTCTATTATAAAGACACATGCACTCTTATGTTCATTGCAGCACTGTTCACAATAGCAAAGACCTGGAACCAACCCAAATGCCCACAAATGATAGACTGGACAAAGAAAATGTGGCACATATACCCCATGGAATACTATGTAGCCATAAAATACAATGATTTCATGTCCTTTGTAGGGACATAGATGAATCTGGAAACCATCCTTCTCAGTAAACTGACACATGAACAGAAAGCAAACACCGCATGTTCTCACTCATAGATAGTTTTGAACAGTGGGAACTGATGGACACAGGGAGGGGAACATCACTGACAGGGGTCTGTTTGGGGGTGTGGTACCAAGGAAGGGATGGGGGAGGTGGAGAATTTGGGGAGGGATAACACTGTGAGAAATGGCTGATGTAGGTGACAGAGGTATGGAGACAGCAAACCACCATGGCAGGTGTGTACCTATGCAACAAACCTGCAACATATTCACGTGTACCTCAGAACATAAAGTACAACAAATAAATAAATAAATAAATAAATAAATAAATAAAATGCAGCCTAGAATGTCAGTAGAGCTGAAATTAAGAAACTCTGCTCTGTGGCAAAGGCCTGGTTTCTTTATTGTCCAATATAATAAAGACAATGTTCCTCTATGGTGCAAAGGTCACACAGGTTTACTGCCCATTGTAAAAGACTTAATGCTGTTGACTTGTACACTTAAGAGTGGTTAAAATGGTAACTTTAAATGTATATTTTACAATAATATTTGACACATGCACATGAATGTTCATTGCAGCACTGTTTACAATAGCAAAGACCTGGAATCAACCCAAAGGCCCATTGATGATAGACTGGACTGGGAAAATGTGGCACATATACACCATGGAATATTATGCAGCAATCAAAAATGATGAGTTTGTGTCCTTTGTAGGGACATGGATGAATCTGGAGACCATCATTCTCAGCAAATTGACACAAGAACAGAAAAGGAAACACCATATATACTCACTCATAGGCGGGTGATGAACAATGAGAACACGTGGACACAGGGAAGGGAGTACCACACACTGAGGTCTATTGGGGGAAATAGGGGAGGGTCAGTGGGGGGGAGCGGGGGAGGGATGGCATGGGGAGAAATGCCAAATATGGGTGAAGGGGCAGAAGGCAGCAAAACACACTGCCACGTGTGTACCTATGCAACTATCTTGCATGTTCTGCACATGTACCCCAAAACCTAAA